>CM077222.1:33083878-33584694 GCA_039654775.1 Spinibarbus caldwelli
CTTCACACTGAATTTTGAGCAGGTACAGAGCAGCCTTAATATGCAGCTTTTAGGGGTATAGGTACAAAGTTGTCCTTTTAAGGGTATTGCCCCACTGACAAGCTGTTTTATTTTTGCACTTTTTATAACGGGGTATGACACTGTTTATCACAGTATTTTTGCTTTTATTTTTCTTGAAGGCTTTCTTATGAACATTTCTGTAGATTTAATCTCTGAGCGCACAGGTATATAGGCAGACATATTTGCATATAGGGAAAATGACAAGCAGGGCATGTTTCATTATAGGTTCACAAGTAAATCCAAACACCCACTTTCCTTCATGTTCTCCAGCAAGATCATTTTTTTTGCTGCCCTTTCACATAGTTATCCTGATTTACTTCCACCATTGGTGGCAGTGGTGTATTCATCAAACCAATTAAAGACTGAGTTAGGACGTTTGTGGTATTGGTGATAGTTCTGGAGGTCTGGTTTATTTTAATTTTAAGATTAAGCAAAAACATCTTTCTCACGAAGTTTTTGAACCCATCTGTCTTTTCCTGTCAGTCTTTTTCCTTTCCTTTTTGTACCAAGTAACAATGGGGTCTGCCATGTTATAATGTCCTTTGATTTCTCTCTCTTAGCTCATTTTTAACGTATGCAGTCCACTGTCTCTCATTTGTTGATCTGAATCAATAAAGTATCACAATTACCCATGAAAACAAAACCTTTCATTATTCCTTTAATATAAAAAACTATTATTTTCTCATTGTCTCTTTAGAAACTTTAACATTATTTCACAAATGATAAAATATATAAAAATTTAAATAAGTTACACTTTGAAAACAGAAAATATTTAAAATGTATGTAACAAAAGCGTTGTGTGGTGAATTACCAAAACCGTAACATTATACCAAAACCAGCATTCTTGAGGATAAAAACCAAAGTGAAAGCACCCAGCTGTTCTCCAAATGCTGTAAACACAAAGGCTGGTGGACAAAGAGGAAGGACAATGTTTGCGCAACGGCGTATATTTAATGCTACAATAAATTTGCAAAGCCTGGGCTCTGCAGGGATTACGGTCTAATAACAGAGGAATTTTTACAAATATGGAAAGTTATTGTGGAACGGTCACGTGGACTCTGAACTGACCTCAGCAGTTATTGCTTATGTAAGTTTTGCAGTATGAAAGTGAAAAGCTGGTGGTCACTGAACCGAAAATCTTGTAAGTAACAGACTCAATGTCCATTCAAGGAGTTGTTGTATCAAATATATAAATATGCTGAGTATATGCAAACTTGATTGTGAAAATAAATCACATTAAATAAACTTCATTTGAATGCTAAAATGACAATACACATAGCAAAACACAATAAAAACTGTAGTGTCCAGTCCTAAAATGAATGTTAGGATTTAAGAACAGAGTTATTAATTGTCAGTCATAAATCATCAAGTCTAATGTTAAAGTGAAATGTGAATTCTGTTACTGCTGAGATGCTGTAAGTCCATAAAGCAGCATTCTGCATCACAGCTGTAATCATAAGTCTTGACCAATCACAGAAGTCCATTATTGAGATGGTCATGCAAATGAGGCTACTTCCATGAGTATCTGTATTGCCATTGAAACACAAGGCACCTGAGCAATGACATAAGCGAATGAACGTGTCGGTGCTTTGAGTGCCAACAGGTATGCGATGCTGTGGAGAACTCGACCCAGGAAAAAGACCAGAAAATGAAGTCGTGCAACTGCATACGAGGGGCCTGTCATGGAGTAGACGACTCCGAGAAATAAAAAGGGGAAAATGTTTTCCATGTCATTGACGTGTGCTCTGGAAGAAAGAAAAAACACACACACAGTGCAAAAATGAATGCAGGTAAACCACAATTAAAAATGTACGTGATAGTGTAGAGGAAAGAGAAGAAAAACTACTGAAAGCTGTTGAAAACATAAATAGGTCGTGTATTTGATAATGTAAACAAACAATTGTGTTGCCATTTATGAATGATGTAGTTTAGCATAGCATGATCATGCTTGTTTAGTCATAGCTCATGGTGAATAAGTTCTTCTCCAGTTTTGACCACATCCCTCAATTATTCCCACATTGTTCTTTGAGCCTTTCTTTCGACTACTTCTAGGTAATGTTATACCCTAAACACTGTATTTGATTCAATAGCCCACTGAGGTATTTTGAATGTTCCAGTCTGTGGAAAAACATATGGAAAACTGCTTTTCTCAGAACCAAGGAGCTGAGGAATGTACACTTAACATCTGGCTTTGATCAGGACTTCAGCTATAAACTATCTGGCTCTGTCTAATGGCAGCATGCCTGGACAATAAACGTTGCCAACATCACACGATCTTGCAATGTAAATTTACTTTCACTCTGAATCACTCTCACAGTGCGTCATGGCAGTGGCTGTCCCATGAACAAATCACAGCAATAGGAAGTTGTAAGTACTTCCTGTACCCGCTTAAAAGAAATGAATCATACTATGTTGGCATTCATATCACCACATTATGGTCAACTTTTCCTATATTAACTCAACACTTAACTACGTAGCAGTGCTTGGACATGGTTGTGAAATCCTGCATTACACAGATTCTTCCTCATCTCTTTATCGCAACAAGGACTTTCCATTACAAGCCCTTTCAAATTTAAAAGAGGAAATAACTTTCACTTATGTGTTAATTACAATTTTCCACATCTTTCATTAGAAAATGTTCTAGCTTTAGATCCTGATATAAAATCTGATTGTATGCAACAGGCTTAAAGAGACCATAAAATAGATGATATGCACCACTGTGACCATACATCTTTTCAAATATTAATCTGTTGCTTGGCAGCTAAATAATATTAATAATTATTTTAATAAAACATAATAATAATAATAAAGATTAGGGTGATTTATTACAATATTTATATAAGATAATGATCTTTGAAATGTCTTGTATATTTACTTTTTTTCCCTTCTGTAAGTGCCTCAAAAGATGAAGAATGTGTCTGTTTGTCATTGAAACCATTTTTGTTGACGTCAACGTAAAGTTGTTGATCCAAACAAGAACTTTTAACCGTTAGTTCTATTTAACGCTGTCTCCCTGTTTCTGTTCACGTGTAGATGTTTGTTAGCCACAGGGTTGTAGTGAAATACCTTTGTGAATGCATTGCAATTAAGGTCAAATAACGGTCTTGTCAGGACTTGCTCCTGCTAGCCTACCGTATTTTACCAATCTGGCAACCACAAGCTACCCTTCTCAGGTCCTCAAGATCACATCAGTGAATAACTTTGAATTATTTACAGGAAACATGAATTTCTAGTGCCACTATATAAATTCAGTAATTTCAGAGCAGTCTACTGAAATAACATCTTCATTGTTTTCACAGATGTAGAGTGGAGTGGGCTGTGACTGGGCAGAGCAGGCAAGTTTCTTAAAGATAAGTTAGAAACTGCCAAACAAAAACATTCAGCACCCTGCAGCTTAAAGTAATGAATGTTTCCCTACAGGCAGCCCAGTCTATGATCGTTTTAAAGTGTGTAGTCTCATAATACATCGTCTCTCTTTCTCTCATGCTCTCACATACACAAATACTAGTCTACTGTGGAAACACATTCGAGCTAACTGGCACGGAGGCTCCTATTTTACTTTTGACTAAAAATAATAAAAATGGAAAAATAAAGATATCTTAGCTAGTCTGTTGTGGATTAATCATGCTTCTTACTGTAGACCAGTGAACTTTCACACACATCTGTCATGCCAAAATTCTTTTTCAGAAAAGGTCGATAGTGCTCAAAAGGAAAAAAAAAACTAAATAAAACCTGACAGACATCCTGCGCAGTTTATTTGATTTTTTTTTTCAACTAAATGGGAGACTGAAGCTTAATTTTCCCAATAATATACACGCAAAGTTTTTACAGACAAGAAACGCTAATTTTAAAATATTCCCCAGTCAGAAAATTAAAACCATGTGAACAGAAAAATGAAAACAATTTTTTTGAAGATAAATGGAAAACATCTAAATGGAAATAATGGAAAATATACAATATTCAAAGCAAAAAAAAAATCTGATTTTATTTATAAAATAATGCCAGAAATTCACTGTGCAAAATTACAGTGACAGTGTACCAAAACTAGCACATAGGTATGTTACATTAAAATGTAACAACAACAACAAAAACTCCTAATGTACATTCCACTAATGTGTATATCAATATTTCATCAAATGTTTCTTGCAGGAACTTGTGGGAACACCCTTTTTCAATAGGCCCTATGTATCATCTTGTCTTGATAAAATTGATATTTGTATAGTGTTGAATGGTTACATTTAATGTATTAAATTTAATATAGTTTTATGCTATTGTGTTACTGTTATTGATCGTAAAGCTGTTTCATTTGTATTGCTGATGTTAATTTATTAATAGTGCCATAGCCTACGTGTAACATGGCAAAAAAAAAAAATGCATTTGTTAACGTTTTTAGCCCATATCGATGTTTGTGGAGCTGTTTATACCAATGTTTTGCTCAAATTAGTTGCATTAGAGAATAAAATCACAAGTGTGTAGTATTATGCTTACCTCCTACAGCGTTCCACATATGGATCAGTTCGGCAGAACTGCACACCTCCGTGTCTTTCGGCGTCCTCTGGATTAGCAAACGCCTGTCAAATACATACATCTGTTTTACAGCACATACATCTAGGATGTCACGTCATTCTATAAAAACACATCTCTAACCAACATTTATTTCTGAAGTTAATTCAGACAGCTGCAGTATGCAGATTTCTGTTCAAAACAAATCACTCCGTAAGCTCGACGCGGCGAGAAACGCTTCCATTATAAGTAAGGCACGCGAAGCAGTGATTCTGTCGAGTCAGTGTATTTGATGCAGTAGCATGAAAACTATTTTAATAAGTATGAATAAAGAGTTCCACAATTTACCTTTTTCCGAAGTCTCACTTGGCCCGTGATGATGGCAATTATGTACATCTTTAAGATTAGAAGCGTGCTGTAGAAGATGAAGCACAACAGTACATCGCTCCCGAGCATCTTGACTTCGACAGACGAGTCTGTGTCTCTGTGTGTGTGTGTGTGTGTGTGTGTGTGAGTAGGTTTATATGCGAACCCCAGACAGTTTAGCCCAACCTCACTACCTGGTAAGAAACTTTCACTAAGTGCAGACTTCCGTTTTTTCCCTGTCCGTGACACACTGTCCCATATGAGGATAGGGTAAGGCAACTGGAAAACTTTAACAGCAGAACTTCCTCTAAATTTCAATTGGAATACAATTTTGAACAGCAGAATGAATCACCTCTCATTTTTTTTTTTTTTTTTTTTTTTTTTTTATGTTTGGGTATTCCGGAGTCTCACTGATTATGCTGGAAAATGTATGGTAGGTATTAGTAATTTTTAATAGATACTAGTAATTTTGAAAAACATAGAAAAATTATTATCAAAGAAATCATAATAAACAACTGTTTATTCATTTTGTAGGCCTATGTCTGAGGTCTTTGAGACTCCAATCAAAAGTAGGCTAATGTATTTTTTATTTTTTTATTTTTTACAGGACAGCGTGTTAACGAGTTGAAATTGCTAACAATCGTTTCTTACTAAGCCACAAAACACCAATCTGTTACTTCATTGTTGAGGATATCATTAGCAAAAATAGCGTAGTAGAATACAAAAACTTACATTTTCTGTGAGTTCTATAAAGGGCTGCAGGGTCCTTTGTCAATACAGTTGAGGTGAAAAGTTTACACCCCCCTTTCAGAATTAAACTGTTCATTATTTTACCAAAACAAGACTGCGGTCAAGCCAGCCGCCAATCCGAAATGCATGGTCAGTCGAGCCGCTGCGCTCTTTTGATGTGCGCGCATATACTGTGCATTACAGCGATCTTCCGCCGGTCTTTCGCCTGCTTTTTTTTTTTTTTTTTTTTAGTTCTTAACTTATGCATATAAACAAGAACAGGGAAATAAGAGTAAGGGTAATATATATTAAGATAATTAATTATACTAATTAATAAAGTAGTATCAGATTAATAGTCCTCAGTGTGAAAAGATGGATCTCAAAATCATACAATCATTGCTGGAAAGGGTTCAAATACACAGAAATGCTAGAAAACCAAAGAATTTGTGGGACATGAAGGATTTTTCTGAAGAACAGCAGGCAGTTTAACTGTTCAGGACAAACAAGGGACTCATGAACAACTATCACTAAAAAAAAAAAAAATAAATAAAAAAAATAAAAAAAAAAACAGCTGTGGATCATTCAGGTAACCACACAGTATTAAGAATCAAGGGAATGTAAACTTTTGACGGGGTAATTTTTATAATTTCAACTATTATTTTCTCTTGTGGACTATATGTAAACATCTTTTATGTGAAATATCTTATTCAGGTCAGTACTAAATAAAGAACATGCATTTTGTATGATCCCTCTTATTTTGGTAAAATAATTAACATTTTACAGCTTCTGAAAGGGGGGTGTAAACTTTTGAACTCAACTGTATATGCTTTTTTTTTTTTTACCATACAATTGCAAGTCTATGGCCAACAACAAGTGATTGATTTGTTACCAACATTGGTAACACTTTACTTAAAGCATTTATGTATAATACATTATAAAAGTAGTTTTAATGCATTAATTATAACTTAATGAACCTTATAATGCATTGTACAATCTTATGAATAAGTGTAACCACAGTTAATACATTATAACACTTTACACTATGCATTTTAAATTCGGTTATAATTATTAACGACAAGATATAATATATTACAACACACATGAATAATTAGCATTATACATAAAGGCTTTAAATAAAGTGTTACCCCAACATTTTTTAGAATGTTCTGCAGAAGAAAGAGAAAGCCATAAAGGTTTGGAACATGATGATGAGTAAATTATAACAGTTATTTCATATTTGGGTGAACTATCCCTTTATATGCAGCAACACAGCAAACAATTAATTAATATTAAACCCTTTTGATAAGACTCTATAATGACTTTAGCAATATGCGTAATCAGATCTTTAAAACATTGTCTTGGAGGATAAATAGATCAATAGAAAAAACGCTGACGAGCCACGTATATAAATATACCTTTTTTGGATATAGTAGGCCTAAATCAACAGCATCATTATATCACAATGTTCATTTGGAAGGTTTTTGTTCCTCCCAGGAGAAACCATTACGCTTTATTTGTAGAATGTACATTCCAATTTCCAAACTAGTGTTCTTTTGTCCAGAATGATCAAAGAAAAGGTGATTCTAGATGAACAAAGTTCCAATTTCAGCATCCTTATCAGCTGTGTTATAATACACACATCGCTTTCCCTGACAATTATGGGTTTGTTGCTCAAATTGAGCAGGAACTGAACTGTGGAACATTGTGGATGAGAGCACAACCCCTTTCCACACAGTCAAGACAAAGACCTCATTAGTTTAATTTGGGCAGACTAAGCAGATTTCATTGTCACACTGTCACATTTTGAGGGAACGAAAATGAATGGCAATATTTGGCACAAGATGTAAGTAACCTGCAAATGTCTGAAACCACAAGAAGTGTCAACAGTCTATTCCGATATAGTCCGAGGAGGAGAATGAGCTTGTGCTTGTGATATCATCACAACAGTCCTCCGCATCAGAGAAAGAAGAAGTATAGTGGAGGCCTGAGAGTCTGTGGTAGTCCTGCTGAGTGACCTCTGGCAAATGAGACATGTCCATTGATGTCTGGCCTCTTCGTGAGCTACGTGACACACTCCACATATCAGTCAACTGTGTGCAAATGGCACAACCCATCGCTGTATGTTATATTCAAAATGTGGTCAGATGCTAATTGCTGTCTTGAACAGAAAACTATCTCCCTACATGACATCACCTTTTAAAAGGTACACATTGAAACACATGTCTGCAGTGTAGAGGCAGTTACTCATTCAAGCACTGGCTGTCGCATAATTGTGATTAACAGCAGGTTGGACTTGTCATACGTTTGGATGCAACGTATGATGGCAAGCTGTGAGCGTGTCTGTGTGAAAAGAGCTATATGGGAAGAAAAGAGCGTGAGAAAGCAACTATTTCTAAGTAGGTCTTCCCTAGAAATGCTTTGTTCAAACCCTCGCCTGGAGGTAGTGACAATTATAAGGTGGAGTACAAGATGAAAACTGAAAAGGATGCATTGAGACAAGAAAAGACAGAAGGACTGTGAGTCATATCATTGTAGCGTGTGCATTGCAGACCACAAAGAGTTTAGGACTAGACTGAAGACCGCTAGGGAATTACTAAAAGGTCACAAGGTTACAAGGTCAGTGTAGTAAGTGTAGTGCACATACTGGAACATGGTCAGTAATATTTCAATCTCTTAGCGCCAGTTAGAAACATGAAAAACTGGAATATGATATCAGAGATGAGTGTTTATCTCAAAAATGCAGTACCACACCACTATTTTTAGTTTGCTTTGAACTCACATTACTTTATGAACAAATAGAATATCAAAAGCTAATGCAGTCCCTATTTTGCAATAGTCAAAGATCAGTGAAGCTGTATTCTCCCACCCTGTGAAGCCTGGGTGTGACTCTGATCATTGTTGCTAAAGTCTCTGTGGTGTTTTCAGTCCATGCACATGGACCATCATCCAGCCTGGAGAAAGAAACAGAACACATTCAACTGACGGCATCAGACATTAATCTGCATTTCATAATTCTTTTTCAACTAAAATTAACATGCATGGCCGTTTACGAGAACTCAAAATACCAGCCTAGTTTTTCAGTCAGATGATGCAGATTATGATACTAAAAGTAAATTTGATTGTACAGTACGAAAAATGGACATGCTAAAGATTACATTTAACTGTGTTATTAAGTTATTAGTATTTCTGAAGACCCCCTGTGGTGAAACGGTTTATAACATTGTTTACATATCTATCTGGTGCTATTAATACGACAAACCTTGTGCAAATTCATCAGTCAACACCATGGCTTTGCATTTTCCCCTTAACTGCAGTGTAGGCCTCAAAAATTGTGGTATGAAACTGCCCTTTCTTCACAAACGTGTAACTAATCCTGTCAACTTGCAGCAACGTCTTTCTACCAAAGGATGTTGATTTTTGAGACGGCGAATAGGAATATGGTTTGTGTAACCAGGGCTGTCCTTTGGGCGGTGCAACTGGTGCGGTCGCACCGGGCCCCTCGGCGAATGGACCGAGGGGGAGCCCCCCTCCCCGGAACGCAATCGCGAACGGACCGAGGGGGGCCCCGCTCCCTACCTCGCACCAGGCCCCGCGTCAGCCAGGGACGGCCTTGTGTGTAACATATTATTATCTGTTTGATAAGGTAGTCAAGCCAAAGGCTTCTGATGTCAATTACTGTTTTGTGTCCAACATTGTAGAGAGCATTACATTAAGATGCATTAACAGTCTGATACATCAACTTGTAGATGACCTGCTATAATAAGCTCTTCCTCTTCTTCTTCAGAATCAGTTTCTGGTTCAAACATACATGGTTGAATTAATCCAATACTGGCTCTTGCCATTGTGTAGCATTTTCTACTTCAGTTAACTGAGTAACCGTGAAGCAGCAGGTAATCCGAGCTGGTGTGATCGAGTGGAGGTGGGGACTAATTTGCATATTCTTGGCACATGTATACTAAATAAAGTGAGTATTATTCAAGTTATTTTCAAGCCATTTTATTTAATTATTTTTAAAGGGAAAAAAACAAACATTTAAGTAGGTAATTTTGTTTAGCAAAGATGAGTTTTAGGGGATCAAATTAAAGATAATTTTAGACGGCGCAAAGGTGATCTAAACAAAAATAGGTGAAAATGAGCAAGAACAATTAAACACTCAATATCGATCAATGCAACCTCTAATATCAATACCTCATGCAATTGCTCATTCATTTTAAGAATATTAATTTCTATCAAATCATTGTATTACAGTGTGATTACAGCATCAGATTTATATAAATATGTTAATAAGAGTAACTTATCTAAGTAACTTTTAACAGGTCTTAACTTTGAACATTTTGAGCACTCAAGCTATGATGGGCTGACAGAGATGTAGCTCTGCACGAGCTGAAGTGTTAATAACAAGGTCTATTAAAAATTAATTTCACAGCCATAAGGTTATTACCTCATGCCTGATGTGATGTTGCCCTGGTTGATAACATTGTTCTGAGCTCATCGTGAACGCCTACTAGCTGCCTTTGTGTCTGAAATTACTGAAAGGAATCACCTTTATAGAGACATCTAAGCAGAAACATTTGAGTTTTGGTAATTTATTAGTTGGCGACTACAGAACTTATATATTAGCAATTATATGAAAAGAAATTTGGGGTATTTTATATTAAAAAGCCCATTTCAATACACTTCAAAATATGAAACTTTCAAAAACAGCACGACAAAGAGGGTGTGTTCAAGCAATGAATCTGGGCAGAATGTACAGCTACCAAACCTTATCTGCATAAAACAGGTTGTTTTGTCATTAGTGAAGATTTCACCATATATATATATATATATATATATATATATATATATATATATATATATATATATATATATATATATATAAGGCTTCTCTAAAGCTTCTGGATACATTTTATACCACTGTAAGTGTTAATAAACCAGAAAGGGCTTTTATTAGTAAATAGGTTCTGCAATGTTGACACTGAAAATACTGATTTTGCAGCTCTGTGTACAGTAATGTTAATTATTCATACCATGAATATCATATCAAGGAATTCCATTAGACAGTTATAAACTGACGTTTTATGAACAAAGGATATTAATTTATTCACATGGTACTATCAGCTAATATAAACACAGGCTCTTGACTAACAATAACCTGATTATTTGGACTCAGGAATGCAATATTTATCTATTGTGTTAAAAGAGCTGCCAGATGTTTCTTTAGCCCAGCTAGTACCACATATGCTAATGTTTAGACACAGACCAAGCCAGCTAGATGTTATTGTCTACGTGATACACAAAGCATGTTATTTTCCAGAAATGACCCTCTAGATAATGAAAGCCAGATTGCCAATTGCGCAAAAAGAGAGGAATGACGACTCACTTTGGGAAGAAAATTACAATCCTCCTTCCAGCAGACAAGACAGGCGCTCAGATGGGTGGTCTGCAGCTCTCTGCATCCTTCTCTCCTCCTCCTCCTCCTGTGCTCGCCTTTCTTCAGCCTGCAGACAGAAGGAGGACTTACAATGACATCGGCATTGATAGTGAGCTCCGTCATATAAATTTTCACCTTCCCTGTCAGATTATTTGGTTTATGCAGGGCAGCTGATGGAAGCAATATTCCAGGGGCTGTTTGAGGACAAAGGGAGAATGGAGATGATGGGTGGGGGGTTGGGGGTACGTTGGGAGTGGTGATTAAGATGAACAAAATGAACAGAGCTTGGTGCATACACGTAACATTGAGTAGCCTTTCCCCAGCATGCTTAAAGAACACCTGGGGCTCTGGGAGCCAAATATGGATCCTTGAAAATTTAAAGACGCTGTTTTTATCCACAAGTGATGGACCCATGGAAATGGCTGAGCTTGAGAACCATGCTTCTGTTTTTGTTTTTGTTTTTTTTTATGTTGTAATAGCAAATCAATTATTTTATGTATGCAGAGAATAAGAGGCATTAAAAAGAAGAGAAAAGAAAAAAAATGCTGAAAAAGAGTTGTTTATTTTTAGACTCAGCTCTTATTGTTTACTAAAACTAAAAATTGTTAATTAAAAAATTGTTAATTGAAATGAAGATAAATATAGAAATAAAGATAAATATAAGAAATAAATCAATCTAAAAATAAATAGAAGATGAAAAATTTAAAAATATTGCCGTGGCAACAAACTGACAAAAGTTTAAGAACTAAAATTACTAAAACTGAAATAAAAATAAAGAATGACAAGAGCACATGAAATAATAAATGTAAAATAAAATTTAAAATTAAAACTGAAAATATAAAAATAAATATTATTACAGTATATATTATTACTGTATATATATATATATATATATATATATATATATATATATATATATATATATATATATATATATATATATATATATATATATATACAGTCATGGCCAAAAATATCGGCACCCTTGGAAAATATGATCAAAGAAGGCTGTGAAAATTAATCTGCATTGTTAATCCTTTTGATCTAGACAAAAATCTAACCTCTCGTTGGGTAATACGAATTTAAAATGGGGGGAAATATCATTATGAAATAAATGTTTTTCTCTAATACACGTTGGACACAATTATTGGTACCCCTAGAAATTCTTATGAGTAAAATATCTCTGAAGTATATTCCCATTCATATTCACAATTTTGAGCACTCCAGGGTGATTATGAACATGAAATTATCCAGCCATGACTTCCTGTTTCACAGAAATATAAACAGGAGGGAAAACAAAGCCCAAATTCCCTTAATCATCCATCACAATGAGAAAAACCAAATAATATATTTCTGATGTGCAGCAAAAGATAATTGAGCTTCACAAATTAGTGAAGTGGCTTTAAGAAAAGAGCTAGAGCAGTGAAAATTCCCATTTCCACCATCAGGGCAATAATTAAGAATTTCCAATCAACATAAAATGTTACGAAACTGCCTGAAAGAGGACGTGTGTCTATATCGTCCTAATGCACGGTGAGAAGGAGAGTTTGAGTGGCTAAAGACTCTCCAAGGACCACAGCTGGAGAATTGCAGAAAATAGTTGAGTCTCGGGGTCAGAAAACCTTAAAAAAAAAAATTGTTAAACAGCACCTACATTACCACATGTTGTTTGGGAAGGTTTCAAGAAAAATTCTCCTAGCTCATCCAAAAACAAACTCCAGCATATTCAGTTATCAGACACGACTGGAACTTCAAATGGGACTGGCTTCTATGGTCAGATGAAACTAAAAAAAATTGCTTTTTAGCAGCAAACACTCAAGATGGGTTTGGTGAACACAGGGATAAAAAGTACCCCATGTGTACAATGAAATATACTGCTGTATTTTTGATGTTGTGGGCCTATATTTCTGCTGGAGGTCCTGGACATCTTGTTTAGACTCGTGGATTCTATCAAATACCAACAGATAAAAATCAATAAGTGACTGACTCTGTTAGAAATCTTATAATGGGCCATGTTTGGATCTTCCAACCGTACAATAATCCAAACACAAACCTCAAGAACAACACAAAAATGGGTCACTGAGCACAAAACCAAGCTTCTGCTATGGCCATTCCAGTCCTCTGACCTGAACCCTGTAGAAAATGAGTGAGGTGAACTAAAGAGAAGAAGCACCAACATGGAGCTGTGAATCTGAAGGGTTTAGAGTGATTCTGGATGAAGGAATGGTCTCTGATCTCTTGTCATGTGTTCTCTAACCTCATCAGGCATTATAGGAGAGAATTTAGAGCTGTTAAACTGGCAAATGGAGGTTTCAAAAACTATTGAATAAAAGGGTGCCGTTAATTGTAGCCAATGTGTATTAGAGAAAAACATTTATTTCATAATGATATTTCCCCCCATTTTAAATTCTTATTATGCAATGAAAGGTTAGATTTTTGTGATTTTTTTAAATAAACGATCAAAATGATTAACAATGCAGATTAATTTTCACAGCCTTCTTTGATCATATTTACCAAGGGTGCCGATATTTTTGGCCATGACTGTATGTGTGTGTGTATATATATATACAGTGGGTACGGAAAGTATTCAGACCCCCTTCACTTTTTTCAATTTTGTTATGTTGCAGTCTGATACTACAATTGTTTAAATTCTTTTTTTTTCTCATTACTCTACACTCTGTCCTTTATAATGACAAAGTGAAAACAGAATTTTAGAAATGTTTGTAAATTTATTAAAAAGAAAAAACTGAAATATCACATTTACATAAGTATTCAGACCCTTTACTCAGTACTTAGTTGAAGCACCTTTGGCAGCAATTACAGCCTCGAGTCTTTTTGGGTATGACGCAACAAGCTTTGCACAACTGGATTGGGGGAATTTCTGCCATTCTTCTTTGCAAATCCTCTCAAACTCGGTCAGGTTGGATGGGAACCGTCTGTTGACAGCCTTTTTCAGGTCTCTCCAGAGATGTTCGATAGGGTTCAAGTCAGGGCTCTGGCTGGGTCACTCTAGGACATTCACAGAGTTGTCCCTAAGCCACTCCTGTGTTGCCTTGGCTGTGTGCTTAGGGTCATTGTCATGTAAGAAGGTGAACCTTCGGCCCAGTCTGAGGTTTTGAATGCCCTGGACTGGGTTTTCATTTAGGCTATCTCAATATTTTGGTGCATTGAGCTTTTCTTCTACTCTGATGAGTTCCTCAGTCCCTGCCGCTGAAAAACAGCCCAACAGCATGAGGCTGCTACCAGCACACTTTACTTTTGGGAGGGTACTCTGCAGGTGATGAGAAGAGCCGGTTTCCTTCAAACATGATGCTTAGAATTGAGGTTCATCAGACCAGGTAATCTTGTTTCTCAGAGTCTGAGGGTCCTTTAGGTGCTTTATTGCAAATTCCAAGTGTGTTTTCATGTGTCTTCACTGAGGAGAGGATTGAGTTTGGCCACACTGCCATAAAGCCCAGATCGGTGGAGTGTTGCAGTGATGTTTGTCCTTCTGTAGGTTTCTCCCATCTGCATATATGATCATGGAGCTCAACTAGAGTGACCACCAGGTTCTTGGTCACCAGTCTAGACAAGCCCCTTCTCCATCAATTGCTCAGTTTGGCTGGGGACCAGCTCTTGGAAGAGTCCTGGTTGTGCCAATCTTCTTCCATTTGAGAATTATGGAAGCCACTGTGCTCTTGGGAACCTTCAGTGCAGCAGAATTTTTTTTGTAGCCTTCCTCAGATCTGTGCCTCAATACAATCCTGTGTCTGAGCTCTGCAGGCAGTTCCTTTGACCTCGTGGCTTGGTTTTCGCTCTGATATGCATTATCAGCTGTGAGGCCTTTTACAGAGAGGTGTGTGCCTTTCCAAATCATGTCCAATCAATGTAATTTACCAAAGACGGACTCCAATCAAGGTGTAGAAACATCTCTGCAATGATCAAGAGACATGGGAGGCACCTGAGCAAAATTTCAAGTGTTGTTGCAAAGGGTCTGAATACTTATGTAAATGTGATATTTCAGTTTTTTCTTTTTAATAAATTTACAGACATTTCTAAAATTCTGTTTTCACTTCGTCATTATGAGGTACAGAGTGTAGATTAATGAGAAAAAAAATGAATTTAAACAATTGTAGTATCAGGCTGCAACATAACAAAATTGAAAAAAGTGAAGGGGGTCTGAATACTTTCCGTACCCACTGTATATATATATATATATATATATACACACACACACACACACTGTCACATATATTGTCAATGTCCAGTGCAATTTATTAAAACAATTTATTTTAAAGAAATAATTTAAAATCATCAGCTAAAAAAAATGAGACTATTAGAATGCTAGTTAAGAAATAACTTCCTTTTCAGAGTTAACAAGTGTGGGCATGGGTTTAGGTTTTGCAAAAGAGATCTAAAGTTTATAACTGGATCAAACTAGTCATGAGTGTAATCACAGCCATTGCTCATAGATGTGGAGGAAATTCTGGGAACCACAAGAAGTGTATATAAACTAACAAAAAAGAAATAGACAATGTGAAGAAAGAACAGGCTTTATTTCTATTTGCCAAATCAGACAGACCTTAACATTTAAATCATTTAAGTTAAAAAGACATTACATTAGAAGTTACCTTGGAATTTTATGTTCCTGCATCAAAATATGTAACAGACCATGTTGTCCTATACACAACTTAGCAATTCTGCACAATTCTGACCTGCTCATGAGAAACAAAGACATTCATAAATAAAAAACGGTTACATTTTACTATGTACAAAGAATACGTTTGAAAAGACAGCATTCTATTAGCATTTCTAACACATCTGATACACCTCATTGCACGTTCCCTTAAAAATGTAGTTTAGTTACATTTGGGGCCATGGCGCTGCATCAAAACATTGTATCATATAAATGATGCAGCTTTTAACAGACCACACATCAAGCACGTGAGTAAATAGTTATGTTTTTGCCAGTCTGAGGAAATAGAGAAAATTTCGAAGACCATTTAACACTGAACAAATATTGTAGCTTGCACAACCCTGTGTCAAGAGTTGGGGGACTGAAATGGGGATATCCAGGAAAGATTCACTTCCTTTGATTGTGGCAGAGCATGGAGCTATGCCAAAACAGAGGATTTTAAAGTGCATTAAAACAAAATGCTATATTAATGGCAGAAAAAGAAACACATCCTGATAGTTAGTCAGATTTCAGTAGCATTGAGTAAACGGTCCTAGACTAAAGAAAACTTTTACTATCAACATGTAAAGGCAAAGTCACCTATAACATCACAGTCTGTTGCGACTTTAGATTTTTAATGCCTGAATTATAACTTCCAAAGCACCAACGTATATCTGCAATATAAAAGCTTATCCCTCTTACAGTATAGTTCCCAAAAAGATTTAATGGCTAGTGTGAACATGAACATTTGATTGTTTAGTATTGATGGAAATTGTTTTCATGGTTCACGGAGGTAGGAAGTGAGTTGGAACATAAACAGAACTCACTTTGAAGTGAAACAGTGAAACAGTTTAAGCCTTCACCACTATTATGATTCACTTGTTTCTTCGTAAAACAAACTCAAAGTGCCAACATGCTTGATTTCATCACATTTTTAGTGTGAATTATTGAGATATAGAGGAGTTGGGTGACAGGGAAAGCTTCTTTGAACATGCAGGTACTAAGTTCAAGTTTTATTTTGCCTAGGCAGACGTCAGCAAAGAGCCCTAACAAAGATTTGAATGTGTCCTGCGTGATGCATTATGTATTTACCTCTGTGCTACTGAAAAAGGCTTACGTCACTGCCCTTAGTCCCACTGACAACAGAAGCAAGCACATCACCAGCGCACATGAAAGAAGCTTGTTCATGAATGTTAAATATGTTTTATGCATGTATCTGATAGCAGATTTATTCACTTAATAAATAAGACCCTTTCCTACACTAGGAGAGCTCTGTCAGAAATAGCAGATCCACAGAAAGGCTCACAAAGTGCTTGTGAGACAGAAATGTAAGCGTAGTGCGTAATGGTCATCCACACATGGGTCTTCATTACCTACAGCAGAGCAAAGAAATAAAGAAGACCAATCAATAACAAATGAATGTTTCATGCCTTATTAAATATGACTATTTTATTATTGGAGCTTTTCTGTCTCTTAGGATGATTTTACAGGAAAAAAAAAAGTTTTATATTTTTCTTCCAAAATATATATACACATGTATAAAACATCAGGTTAGTAGTTTAACAAGTCCATAGCTTAATCAACAAATTTTTCAAGATGTGAAATATATCGTTATAATTGTGTTACCATCTCACAAACACACTATCAAAAAACTACATTACACATAATACCAAAATCATAATGAAAACCCTTATCAGATCTAGTATTAAATATTTTAATGAAGATAAAACCAAGTTTGAAGAACTTTAATTTTTCAGAATTTCAAGTAGTAAAAGTTCCCCTATAATTGAAGAATCATTGTAACTCTGTTATGACACACACATACACACACAAGGGTGATGAATCAGCCTGTCTGCACCATACCGGTCTGTACCATACGCTGATGAAATATGTTTGGCATTAATGATGCTAGAGCTTTTCTCAGAACTAACTTCACTTTCTCAGATTACTAGAGGATGTATAAAGGGTTCCCCTCAAGTTCATACAGGTGAACCAGATGAGTAGATATAATACACCGTTTTAATTACACAAATATTCTATAACATTTAAAAACCAAAAAGTGGCTAAATACTTGTATTCATTTTGAAAAACAAAACTTTTTAAGTCATATTAAACCTAACAGTTTTGTGAAATTATTTTGTTTGAAAAGCATGTTTGTGCTATTTGTTTTAAATAAATGATACTTGGTTTGACATTTTATTATAGAATGGGAAGAAATTCATTACCGTTCATTTAAATAATTCTAATATGCTGATTTAGTGCTCAAGAAACATCATGCTGCCTAATATTTTTGTGGGAACAAATATCAAGATTCTTTGATGAATAGAAATTTAAAAAGAAAACAAATAGTTAAACAGAGATAATTTGTAACATTATAAATCCCTTCTATAATTATAAATGTCACTTTTAACCAATTTAATACAAGTATATATATATATATGAGGTAATTTGCTGAATTAAAAAAAAAATAAAATAAAAATAACCTTACTGTCCCTAACCTTTTGGACAGTAGTACACATAACACATGCATGCATACAAGTGTGGCTTAGTGTTTAAATACTTTTGTGGTTATTGTGTCTCACCATTTCAGAGGGCTCTGGTCTCTGCCTCTATCTTCCTCTCACCATGCGTGTCAGTGTCTGGGGGGCTGATTGTTTGCCGCACTGCAATCTCTGGCCCACCGCCATAAATACTTAACAAGTACTGCCACGTTTCTTCAGATATCTGCCCATAGTCTGCTCCTGCAAAACAAGCCATAGAAAGTGAATTATATGCAAACACACACACACACAGACAAAGTTTTGAAACACAAGATGAGTCACAGACATGTCAATCTGACGCATGCACAAACAGTCCATACCTTGTTTAAGCTGGATATGTCCGCCTTTCATTACTGCAATCTTGCTATTGTCAATGGGGCCTGGCGGCTCTAAACCAGCAGAGAGAGACAGAGAGAGACAGAGGGAGGGAGAGATGAAAAAAATAATGACCTTTACAAGCAAATATTCCCTTGGAAATACAGAGGGTGGTCTTGGCAGAGCTAACAAGAAATCTCGCCATTGGTTGAGTCGATGTTGCCATGTCAAGTTGGTCAAAACCCTCAAACAAACAGAGCAATGTTTTAAATGTGTTTCAGAGACACAATGTTTACAATTTTTGGAGAGTACTGTAACATCAGAAAAATGTACCTAAATGTAACATGGACTTTTGCGATGCATTTTACACAAAGCCTTAAAAGGATAGTTCAACAAAAATTTAAACCACTGTCATCATCTACTCATTCTTAAGTCATTTAACTTGAATGCTTTTTCTTTTCTCTGTAGAGCAAAAGAAAAATCTATCAATAAGATATTTTTAAAAATGCTGCAGTGATTTTTGGCCAAATAGTGAAAGTCAATAGAATATTTTTTCAAAATAACCATCAAGTCAGCATGTACTGGAAATTGTGACTGACTGTTCTTCTCTATTATGATGTAAAATGCGAGTGTAGGGCATCTCAAACTAGACATATAAAGAAAATCTGTCCACCGGAAACTGATTGTATTGTTGCCATGTTCTACTTATTGCGATCGTTTCATATGAGTGACAAATTGCTGGAGGAAAGGGATTGCAACTCATCAGGCCATTGGACAACCTAATTACCCAGCACTCACGCTCACGACATCAGAATTTAGAGATTACAAGGACACACAAAGAATGAATTATTTGTAATAAATACTGCAAATTTTCCACAAAAAATATGATTTGTCAATGTTGATTTCACTATAAAAATGTTCAAATACAAATATAAAATGTCACAATGGTTGCAAAGTATAACCAGACACTTATATACCTCCCTCAGGCCAGTGAACTAAACGCCACAGATTACATTATTTATTTTGCTGCATATTTTCTCAGATAAAATAAGTTTCATGTTTGTTGAGATGTGCATTACTCTGTTTGTATGAGACTGTACCGTTGTCTTTGCCCTTGACAAAGTTCTCCCATTCTCTAAACCACTGCATGCTGATACACAGAATGACTGTAGGCGCTTCTTCAGCTTGAAACTCCTTATTTAACTATAGACGGCGAGAGAAAAAGAGAAATAGAGATAAGAGATATGAGGATTATCAAACTCCTGAGCATTTCAGCATTTGACTGAATTGTATTATATAGCAATTAAATTGTTATATTTTACTCTGATGTGCCCCTTGCAAACCTACTGAGTTTCAAACAAGACCTATAGATATTTCAAAAGCTTTAAAACATATCTGATTCAAAGCTAGTGATGCATCTCACAGATGCTGCACTTCTGATAAGATTGCAGTGCAGATCACACTCTTGATCTGTCCAGCATGAACATTATGCTCCTTCCAAGAGGAGTTTCCACACCATGTTACATAAAAACGCTGTAGCTCTGAGGACATAACCTAGAAGAACAGTATTCAAATACGCTTCCTCCCCATCTATGATTGACAGTGAGGGCTGTGGTGATATGTAGCATCTAGTGTTGTCAAAAGCACCGACTTCGGTACCAGTTGGTACTGAAATAAAAAAAAAAATGTCCATTTCCTACTAACATTTGAGCGCTGTTGAGCCGATTCATAAACAATGCTGATTGACAAATGTGTTCATGCGGTCAACAGATATGACTGTGATTGGCTACAATTATCTTCGCTTTATTCTCTTCACCGAGCGCTCACACAGAAACACAGGAGTGTTTGAAAGCTGCATCTATCAGCCGATCCCTAATATATATCTACATATACACGGATCTGCTGACAGACAGCTGCTTTTAAACGCTTCTGTGTGAGTGCTTGGTGAAGAGCATGAAGCAATGATCACTGTGGCCAATTACAGTCATATCTGTTGACCGCATGAACACATTGGCCAATCAGTGGTGTTTAAGAATCGGCTCAACAGCACTCAAATGTTAGCAGGAAATGGACGTTGGTACTTTTGTCGGTACTTTTGATGACACTAGTAGCATCTCATTGTATACTCTTAAGTGGGCTACAATAGTCGGCAATCCTCAAGCAGGCACTAATTTGTCTGTACTTGGATGTCACTTGAAGTAATTTGTTCACCTTGATGAAGGTGTCTATCTCCAGTTTCCGCCGTTTGGCTAAAGTCTCGATCTCTACTTGGCAGATGGCACACACGTATAAGTGATTCACGGCTGGGCCACCCCCAAACCTGTGAAAAATATTTCAAACCATGATGAAACGTTCAAAGTATGGCCAGTGAAAAGAGCAAACACAACTCAACAATGTTTACATTGAACTGCTGGTGGAGTTCCTTACACATGACATCAGATGTCTTGAACCGACAGAACTCCATACGCATTTTGTTAGTACAGGGCTGGACTGAGGTTTTGTTGACTTCACCAGCTCAAAAGTCTTCCCATATTCCACTAAGACGGTAAATGTCCTGAGGACTTCCTAAAGGTCAAAATGTGCATTGCTATGCATAACTCACCTGTTGTAGAGATATTCCCACACATTTTGGGGAAGGATCACAACCAGATCATCCACATAATGGTACTTAGTAGGAGGGATTCCTGTATAAAATCACACACAAGTTAAGTTTTTACTGCTTACAGTAAGTGAAAAAGATTAAAAATCCACCAGTGTGCACATTATGGGGGGATATACTAGGGTGAAAATGACCTATTGGTCGTAACTGCCAAAAGTGGATGATTTTCTTGCACCAAATCATGGAGCTCATAGTGCTACTTGTAATACAATGTCAGTAGTTATCAACCAGGAAACTCCATTAGGGGGCCTCGGCAAACTTCCAAGAAGGGCCCAATATTTTTTTTAAGAAGACTTATTTAGTTATAACCTTAATTTAAAACACTGAAAATGAAGATGTACAAAATTAAACTGCATCATGTTTTTGAGTTTATTTGTTTTTATTACAGCAGAAGTACATATTTTAGCTTTAGATAAGATGGCCTTTGAATATTGTCTCAGAAGAAGGGGGGCCTTAGAGTCAAAAAGTTTGAGAACCACTGCTCTATGTGAAAAACTGTCTCACACAAAAACATTAATACACTGAATTTGGTGGCTTAATGTAATTAACAGTTCACATATGAGTCATCAAATAGAGCTCTAGAGGAGGGGGGAAAAAAACAAACTTCAGCCATCGTAAATAAACTTCTGATGGTAAATCTTCCACTGAGGGGGGGAAAAAACTGTAAAAAGATGTGTGAGTTTTGACGGCTCAAATCTTTTGATTTGAGAAGAAACACAAACATTTACACCATAAGACTGTGTAAATCCTTGATGTATTCTTTTATATCACTTATGTTAGACAAAAAAAAAAAATTAAATAAATAAAAAAAAATATTACAAAAAAAAAAAACAGTAGGGGCAAGCCTATAGTTCTTGCATTTTAAAGTGATAGTTCACCCAAGATTGAAAATTCTGTCATTAATTACTCACCCTCATGTCATTTCAAACATGTCTGTTTCTTGTAGCTTCATAAAATTAAGACTGAACCACTGATGTCACATGGACTATTTTAACAATGTCCTTACTGCCTTTCTAGGCCTTGAACATGGTAGTTGTGTTGCTGTCTATACAGGGTCAGAAAACTGTCAGATTTCATCAAAAATATTTTAATTTGTGTTCTGAAGATGAACAAAGGTCTTAAAGGTTTGGAACAATATTAGGGTGAGTAATTAATGACAGAATTTTCCTTTTTTAGTTATCTACCACATACTGTAGCCAGTAAATCCATTTACCTATTCACTAAAGTCAATTTATATTCACTTTCAACTCTTCATTTTTACACAGTAATCACAGCCAAGTGTAAAAAAACAAGTCACTGTCCTTACAGCAGCAAAGTTTATGACAGAGCAAGGCTCAGCAGTGCCCCCCTAAACTCTTCTGAGCTTATGGTTTAACACAAACCTTGATGGAAGTAAATTAATAATTCCTAAATAAATCCACTTAAATTAGATGTATGTGAGAGTATTTGTGTGTGATTGTACCTCCATGCTGACAGAGGAAAGTGTGGTTGGTGATGGGTCCGGGCTCAGTGAATGTGTTGAACTTGTTGAGCCATTCTCTGGAGATGTAGAACTGCAGCAGACTGGGCTCCTTTAAATTAGCCAGAGCGACAACCTTCTGTCTCTCTCTCACAGATTCTTCACTGCTCTTCCTGAAAGAGAAATGAGCATAAAATTACATTCATTTTTGCTATCACTCCATGTCTTAGGCCATGTTCACACAGCAGCAGAATACGGTTGTCAATCCTGTATTTGAGTCCTTAATACGGTTACGTTCACACACAGTTCGGTTATTTACGGGTGTGACAACCGCGTTCTGTAACCGAACTCACACCTGTACATATTCAGGACTCACAACCGTATTCTCGGAACACACACGCTGTGTGAACAGAACAGGACTGGACAACTAGTTGTCTGTCATGTCATACAGCGCGAGAGATGCTCTGCCGCACAATGTGGTGCATATGGTGCGTGTTTTTGTGTGTTTTTGGTTACTTAAAGTGACGGAGAAATGAGCTGTGTGTCATCTGAAAGTGTTAGATCCTGTCAGTTTTCCACCGGAGCCGCTCCCGTCAGTTTTGTGTTCTGCACGCGATTCAATGCTACGCTCTCCATCCAAATTTAAAAGCTGCTGTCGGTTAATGAAGATTTGACGAAAGAACTCACGGCTCGATTGGACTCTTTTCGTGTCAGAAAGTGATAAGACTTTCAGTTTTATGGACGGCGCCATCTTTGATTTTACTTTGGTCACTGTTGCTATGGTTACTGCTAAGGAATACGGGCTTGACTCCTGTTGCACGTTCATACAGATTGTATTCTAAACACAACTGTAAGCTGCTGTATGAATGAGACATTTCGAGACTCACACCTGTAAAGAAAATGCGGTTGTCAATCTCAAAAACTAACAGGTTGAACGTAGCCATAAAACAAATACCAGTATTTCAGACATTCTGGGAACAAATCCAAAAGAATTTTTGTATTTTGCTGGTGAGTCATTATGGTGCACGGCAAGTCACGTGATGCCAACATGGCAGCTTCCATGAAGAGGCAACCCCCTCCTTGTAGAATAAAAAAAGCAATTTTTAGGCTACTGATATAACTGCAGTCTTCCGCTTATGTTAATGTTAGGTATGTAACGATGCACCATGAGCTGGCTGAAAATCGATAATAATATTTGACGATTTAAATCGGTTGAGATGTTAAATGAACTGTGATACAGTTGGGAGTAGAGTTCTCAGAGGGGAACTGACTGTCTTCAGAAAAAGTTTAGTTTTTTAGGCATTTTCTTTTCATCATGCCTCTGCATAATGCATATTAAGGTAGTGTTGCTGCTTAGTTTAAACCAATTTCTACAAATAAGAGCTGTTCCATAAGCACCACCTGCTGTCAGAGAGTGAATTTGCATCTCATTCAGCCTGTCTGCTGTTTTTATTTCGTGCAGATGTTTTATGTAGCAGCATTTCAAAGCTAAAGTCAGAGCATAATGTTTTTGCACAAATTTTTAAATTATACAATCTAATTTAGATTAAAAACTGTTCATGCTGCATGTATGCAGCATCATTACAATTAGGGATGTTCATTTCGGTTATTTCTCCTAACTGACAGCCGACGCTCGTTAACGATTATTAACCGTTAACCGACAAGATTATTTTAAATTAGAATTGAATTAAATTAGAACGGATAAGTGTCTGTGGCCCATTAAAAACACTATAACCTTTGTTTTCCGGGGATTAATTTTACATGTGCAAAAAGCAGCAAACAACAGAACATGAGGATTCACATGGTCATATGATATCACATTACGCACCTGCAGCGCTTCTGCGAGTAGAGACTAGGCTACATAAAAAATACATAAAACGAATAAATAGGCCTATACGAGAAATATATCTTTACTTAAAGGTGGGGTATGCATTTTTTCAAAAACGCTTTAGAAAACTGAGTTGGGGCTGAGTACCAAAACAAACTTGTAGCCAATCAGCAGTAAGGGGCGTGTCTACTCATGATGCGAGGAGAGAGCGCTCATCAGTGCACATGATGAACATTAGCCAAGCCGAGCGACGAAAGAAAGATAGAGATGGCGGACAAAAAAGAAAAGAGGAAAACGTCTGTGGAACAAAAGGCGGCTTAGACCGTGTCTACACCAGACGCCGCAACAGCTGAAGTCTGTCTACACTGGACGCGACAAAGCGACCGTTGAAAATTAATTAAAATTTGTGTCAATATGTCATAAATACAACGCGGCAGCAGCTTAATGCCGGGGATTTGTCGTGTCGCGGCGCAGCATCCAGTGTAGACAGCATCACTGATTATAATGAGTTCTATAGTATTTTTTTGCGCCGCTCCGCTCGCATCCGGTGTAGACACGGTGTTACGATAAGGCAAGAAGAACGACCCGTGTAAATATCGGATCAGCTTTCCAGCGCTGGAGAGAACTCAAGGAGCGGGAAGGGCTGCAATCGGGTGCCGAGATTGCTTTGTTTCTTCTCGATAGCTGAGTAACATTGGTTTTGTTTTGTTTCACAGAACTAATCGTTGCCGTATATATGTGTGGGGCAGAGCTATCAAAATAGGGGCGAGACCCTTTTGGGGTAGGGGCTTGTTTGTTTTGGTGATTTCAAATGTCAACATTGGCTACCAGAAATCACTTACCCCACCTTTAAATAATAAATTAAGAAAACAAAAGAAAAAACTGTGTAACAAGTAGCCTAGTATGCAGAGTTTCGGTAAATTTTTGTGCTGTGTAAAAGGAAACAGCAAGAAAGCAGCATTCTATTTTTTTTAGGCCTATTTTACAAAAGCACAAAGATTTGTTTGTTTAGAATGTACACAAATAAAAGCAAACCTTTTACAATTCCAATTATCTTTATGACTACAAGGAGTAGTTGCTTCCACTGTTAGAAGGAAAAAAAAAATCAAGTGACTGCGCTGGTGCCACATGCGCGCACACAGTTAAGCTTTGCTACCTTGACAATAATGCAACCTGTTCATTATCATAATAAAATACAGTCAGTCAAACATATGGAAAAAAACACACTGCTCAGTTTAAATATGTAGTAAAATCTGTCCTGTTAAGCGTTATCATCATACCACCGTGATGTTATGCAAAACATTTTGTTTTATGTGGATACTGGAATGCGAGTGAAGTACATAATAAATAATATTTTGGCATTCAAATACATTGCGAATATGGAAACATTTGATTTTGTCGAATGGGAGACCCAACATTGGTTTCAGTTTCGTTTTAGCCTAAATGAATTCGCTTTGGCTTGTCATTTATATAGCTATAGTTTCTTATATTTTTAATTCTATTTCTTTTCTAAATAGAGTTAAATTGAAAGGATTTGTTGTGGAGTGAGGGGAACTAAAGTAGCCTAGCTATGTTTACAATATTTATTATAATGTTTGTAAACATTTCGCGTCGGCATTAGGCCTATTTCTGAATGAAATAATAAAATGTGACTTATACACGACTTATGTTTTTATTTTCTCTCTAAAAATGCATTTTTTATATACACGTAGAGTATTTTAACCATGCAGCAAACCTTTTAAAATATTTTGATAAATTAGGCCTACTGAAAAAAAAAAAAAAATTAATAAATGACTTTTTAAACCGTTTAACTGATTGTAATAATCGGTCAAAATTCTTACGGTCGGTTAACGGTTAACCGGTTAAAATGAACATCCCTAATTACTATTCATTTTACTGTGTGTAAAACAGTTTAAAGGCATGACAGAACTTTGTTCTGTCTGTTGATTGGACTGAGGCAGATCTGAATGTAAGTGTGAAATTGTAAGAAAAGGGTGAGGTTTAAGCAGACTAAATGATCGGGAAGAGTGATGGGAAAAATGAGCTATAACATCTTGAAAATTTCTAAAAATCATGAATTTCCATTTCACCATAACTTTAATGAGAAAAAAAAACATTACTTAGTGTGCTATTCACAACCATTACAAGGTCAAAAAAGAAGTGTACCTGTAAAAGAGAACATATGCTTCAGCGTTCTGCACTACTGTCTCGTGCACTTCTGTTACATACTGATCGTCAAACTCATACCACTGTCCATTGATCACATTCTGACAGTACGCTATGTAGTGACCACCTGTCGAACACAAAAAAACATTATTTCACTCAAATAAAACTACAAACAAAATAATGTCTTAATTCTCATCTGGGAAAAGCACTAGTGATGAATGAATGCCAGTTCATATCTCAAAATCTCAAAGCTTCTGCTACAATTTATTTCGCAATATTACACAGAACTAACTTACTCCCAGCAGTGCCGTGATGACAGATGACAGAAAGTAGGTCGTAGGTAGTAATCTGAGATGGGCTCTCCTTAGCCAAGAAGGGCTTAAGATCCAAACTCTCCAATGGGAATGACACGTGGCTATTTATCTTGAATGAGTACATGACTTCATGCCTGAAACGCTTCAGGTGAATGCACAATATCTGAAAAGGAGATGACACACATTCAAACTCACTAAGAATACAAGTTGTGTTGAAAAGAGCAGTAAAAGAGCAAACTTACACACTTACAAACATACTTACTTCTGGCAGACGCAGAACTTTACAATATTTCACACCATTTCTCAATCTGGGAAACAGGTAGAGTAAATAAGCTCAAGTTTCATCAACTAAACATGCAAACCACAGCTACACAGCTACATTTTTACATGCTGATCACACACATTTTAGGAATCTTACTTTTTACATCGCTCACAGCTGTACATGTTGTCTCCTGTTCGGCAGAAAGAAAATAAACATCAGCCAAGGGTTGACAAGCAGTGGAAAAGGGAATATTAATTTTTTCCAAGCACGCACACCATATGAGGTGCCGGTCAAAAGACATCAAAACTGCGTGAAGAGGCATAAAACCGCACACTCACTTGCAGGTGATTCTTTATTTTACCAGCGTTTCGGCACAACGCCGAAACGCTGGATACCTTGACAACGTTGGTAAAATAAGGAATCACCTGCAAGTGAGTGTGCGGTTTTATGCCTCTTTACGACACATGATGTGCTTACCTTTCAGCTCATCAGCAGCAAAGAAGGCCGCCAGGCAGTCCTCCAGCGTTACCATTGGGCCCCAAAACCAACTGGGAATACACGACACTACAAACCTTCATAAACACATATGTTTATATTAAAAGATCAGTGTCTGTTTTCAGGGCAATTACATTGTTTTATATTCGACGTTTAGTAAACACACTAATGTTCAAAAACTGACACTAAAGACTTTTGTTAAAAAAAAAAAAAAAAAAAAAAGTTATTTTACACGTTCTATTCATCAAATAATTGCCCAATTAAGAATATTAGAATGATTTCTGAAAGATCATGTGACACTGACCGGAGTAATAGTTGCTTGAAAATGTGTTTTTTACTATATATTTGATTAGACAAACATAACCTTAGTGATTTGGCAAACTTACCAAAGCCAAATTTTTGGAACTATAGTGGAATTTACTGTCAAAGCCCTATTTTGCTCTTTTTGCATTTTGATCATTCTCTGCTCCATCACTCTCTCACTATACCTTCGTATAGATTCCATGATGTAGGAGATCCAGCCCTGGGTGGCATAGCCTTCTGTGCAGACACCAGCTCTAACAGGAGCACTCTGGTGGATGGAGGAATGGAGTTTGGCCAAATCCTCTTTACCCGGAATAGGCAAAGAGAGGTCCTGAAAGGTCTCCACAGTTGTTGAAACCTACAAAGGCAGATATTTTCTTTGAAACATTGCTCTTTCTGCGGTCTCACACATACCGTTCCCTTAAAATATATCCTTCTACGGTTACATAACATTTGGTTTATGTGGTATGAACACTGTTTGTGCAGCTATACATTGCAGTATTCTTCTAGAAGCGGTATGAATTGAAAGTGGAGCTTCTCAGAAACTACATGGTGCATGATGATCTTGCAGTTTTTAATGCATTTTTAAGTGTAATGAAAGTGATTTGATGCTTAGTGCCCTCTAGATACAGAAAAACTCCTTGCATTCTTCCTCACCCTGTCACATGTCAAACACTGAACAAGACTCAGAATGGATCCGTCAAAAATATCTGAAATAACACTGCGGAAACGGGACTGCTTCTTCTTCTTGGTGCTTAGCAGCATCTGAGCTATAGGAGAAACAATCATGACGGTTATTCAGTGCAAAGCAAAGTACAACTTTTTTTAACATCTATGCTGTATATAGTTATATGAGAGAAGCAAACCTTTCTTGAAAGTATAAGTGGGTCCAGCTCTGAGGGGGCTGGATCTTGGTGGGCTGCTGGAGATTCTGGAGTGGAGCTCCTGCACACTGTGAGTGGGGCTACAGGGACGAGAGGATGAACAATGCATGGAGGCTTCATTATCAGGCTCTGCAAGAAAAAGAGGGATCAGGAAGTGAGAAAATTTATATATTTTTAAAGAATTATATTCCCATTCATAAACTACTAAACATGCACTACCTTTCAAAAGTTGGGAGTGAGTAAGATTAATAATTGTAAGCAGGAAAGATGCATTGAATTAAGCGACAGAAAATACTAGATTTCCATTTTAAATAATTGCTGATCTTTTGAGCTTTCTTTTCATGAAAGAATCTTAAAAAAAGGACCATGGTTTCCACAAAGACGTCAAGCAGAAAAAATGAAGGATTTTTTTTATTTCTGAAAGACACTGAAGACTGGAGTAATGGCTGCTGAAAATTCAGCTTTGCCATCACAAGAATAAATTTAAAACACAGAACATATTTTAATAATTGTAATAACATTTCACAATATTACTGTTTTTGCTGTATTTTTGCAGTCTTGGTGGAATTCTTTCAAACACACACACACACACACACACACAAAAATCTTAAAGACCCCAAAATTTTGGTAGTGTAAAGCCCCGTTCACACCAAGAACGATAACTATAAAGATAAAGATATTAGTGTCCACACCAGCGGACAATATCATCAGTTTATTCTAAGCGCATGCTCATCTGTCGCTTCAAATTCTTGAGCTTGTTACAGCAGGATGGATTCTGATTGGCTGTCAATGTTTGTATCGTTCTTCAGCTGGAAAAAAATCATTCTGGAAGTGATTCCAACGATATCGTTTCTCTTTGCCTTTTTCGTTATAGCTGTAGTGTGGACTCTGCTTTTCTTTAATATTGAGAACGATTTTTAGAACTATATCTTTATCGTTATCTTTATAGTTATCGTCCTTTGTGTGAACGGGCCTTAAGACTATAAGAACATCATACCTGTATTTCCTCGTGCCGGCACATGTGTGGTTGTAGTTGTTGCCTCTGTTTCTCTCTCTGCCTGTCCCTCTTGTGCAGCCGTGTCCACATCTGCATCCTCATCCATTTCCCGTGTCCTCTCTTCTCCTCTTCTCTCCTTCAGTCTCTCTTTCTCTGAGATTACTCCATTTCCTCTCACTGCCACACATTCATCTTGGATAAGCAGCTCTGCTTCTCCTCCTGCCCTCTCTCCATCTCCTCTCTCGCTTCCTGATCCAGAGTCACACGACAGGAACTCATCCTCAGAGGGGCATCGGTCTCCATCGACATGATTACGGCTGTCAAGGTTGTGGTCAGGCTCGATATCTGAGATTGCACTGCTGCAGTCGGTCAAAGGCTCCTTCAGCTCCTCATGAAGTTGGTCCATCAGACATCGCAAAAACTCCTGAGTGTCCTAAAAAACACAGAAGCAAGGAGTGTGTACTTTACAAAAATACTATGGGGCTTATATGATAATATTACAATCTGCATAATAATCTCCATATCGGCGTTGTTACTGTTAACTTAAACTAAAATATTACAATTGTTTTGGTCAATGGAAAAAGCTGAAATAAAATATAAATGTTAGACAATTTATGTACGCTTAAAAATGAAAATTAAAAATGTTACCTTGGCAAATGATCTGAATAAAACCTTATATGTTTATGTTGAAGTACTAAAATTATTGAAAATACAACTGAAATAAAAAAATAAATCAAAACAAATATTTTAAAAACTAAAAATGACAAAAGCACCGAAACAAAAATTAATAAAACAAATGTCAAAATAAAAGCCATTTTAAAATATGAATAATTACAATATTAGTTTATAAATAATACTTAAATGACTCTGCTTTATATACCTGTTGAGCGTAGCCACGAAACATGGGGTTCACCAGTTTGATTCCATGAAACAGATTAGTGGGCACAACATAACTTGGCCTTGACAGAGTTGAAAAGAAACCAACAAAGAACGATAAGATTCAGAAAATTAGGACCAAGCTCAATAGATTAAGATTAAGTTAGCTAAAACTGGCCAGGTCTAGGTTAACAGTTTGGCAAGTCAGTACTTGTTACCGTTTCTTGTGCCAGAGCTCAGAGATAAGCTTCTGATAGCTTTTACACAACGCCGGCTTCTTATCCGTACGGACCAACCCACTGCAGTCCAGGAAAAACTGAGTCAAAGGAGGACTGAAAAGAGAGGAAAATGGAAAGAAACAGGAAAACAATGTCAATTTATGAGGCAGGATACACGGAACCGAAAAATAAACCAGTGAAATCAGTCAAGCTTCCAATTTGTGTTATCTGAATTATGCTTATTTGTGGCCCTGGACCACAAAACCAGTCATAAGGGTCAATTTTTCAAAATTGATTTATACATCATATGAAAGCCGAATAAATAAGCTTTCCATTGATGTATGGTTTGTTAGGATAGGACAATATTTGGCCAAGATACAACTATTTGAAAATCTGGAATCTGAGGGTGCAAAAAAATCTAAATACTGAGAAAATTGCCTTTAAAGCTGTCCAAACTAAGTTCTTAGCAATGCATACTACTAATTAAAAATTAAGTTTTAATATATTTACGGTAAGAAATTTACAAAATATCTTCATGGAACATGATCTTTACTTAATATCCTAATGATTTTTGGCATAAAAGAAAAATCGATAATTTATCAATGTATATTTGGCTATTGCTACAAATATACCCCAGCGACTTAAGACTGGCTTTGTGGTCCAGGTTCACATTTGCGCTTCACAAGTTGTGAGCTCACCAATTGGAGAGGGCCTGCAGTGCAGCATTCATGTAACAGGAGTTCCCAATGTTCTTCATCCCTGTGAGACCTTTGGCATGTGGAACAGCATCTTAGTCTTTACACATAACCAATGGCAACGAGATCCAATTGAATTCAGCTTACTTCCATTATGCCTTCTCATATTGAGAGAACAGAAAAGGTAATTGACTGGTTATTTGTTCTTATAGATATTATTCAGTCCGCTCCTTTAAAATGTTGCATAAGCAGGACATAATAGTCATCTGTTAGTAAATATATAAGTTACGGAAAAGGTCATTTGAAAAATCCATACTGACTGATAACTGCTGTGAATATCTGAGGTCACTTAATTTTTAACACTGCAGTGTTAAGGAATCAATGCTTGTACTCAGCAAGGATGCATAAATGCTGGTATTTAGAACTTTATATTCATCAAACAAAATCTGGAACAAGTATCACAGTTTCCACAAAAATGTTACAAAACTGATAACGGTAAGAAATGTTTCATGAGAGCCAAATCAGTTTCTTGAGTTTCAAACGTTTTTGAACACCAAATCAGAAAATTCAGCTTTGCCATTTCAGAACTAAATTGCATTTTATAATATATGTAAATTTTAAAAAATGGTCATTAATTGTAATCGTATTTCAAAATATTGCTGTTTTTGCTTAAATCTGTTTTTCAGTCAAATAAATGCAGGTTTGGTGAGCATAAGGGACTTATTTCATTTCAATCATTAAAAAATCTTATTAATCTTAATATTTTCTAGGTGGGTGTCCTTGCTAATTAGCCTTTATTAAAGGATTTGTAATACCATGCAATGTGTACTAGCTTCCTGTTAACATAATTATACCTCTTGGTTTGAGCTCATCCTCCTCAGATTCTGAGCCTTCCTCATCTGCCACCGCGATAGGCACTGCTTTCAACGGGTGACATGCTGTCTGGGGAAGAGGATCCTTTGGGGATGAAAAAGCATGAGAATTGTGTTTCTTGTACTATACATGTGCTTTATAAATTATTGTGTCTAAATGACATATTAATAATGCAGGAGACACAGCCAACCTCAACCAGGAAGTACTATCTTAATCATGTTTACACAATCCTAAAAAGTGCACATTTCCGTGAGATGTTTTAAATAGTCTGATGACTTTACCTGTTCATGTGGTTTGCAGCAGTGAGCTAATGATACAGGAGTAACAGGCTTTGGTTCCAGAAACACCTCCCTCTCACAGACATAACACCACACCCTGAATGTGGTCAAGTTTACCGTCAGGTTGTGTTTTTTGGCCTGGAAAAAAAGAAAAAAAAGACACAAACAAGTACAAAAGAACAAAAGATATTGATATGGATAATAACTGAAGAAAACGAATGCCAGAGAATGGACTGAATAACTAAATGAATAAGAATGTCACCTGTGCATGTATAGTACTGTGATCAGAATGAGATTCTCCGCAGCCTACATAAGGACAGTCACACTGTGGGGAAAGCAGGACAAAGAGAATAAGAATTATGATTTTTTTTTCTGGGCCCAAAAATGCATTCTACTTGTCTAACATGTTTGCTAGGGAAAGGGCTCCTCACCTGTAGACATGCCCAGAGGTTGGGTCCACCTACTCCACACGACTGACATGTGCCCTTGGGTAACAACAATGTGACAAAATTCAATACGCAGCACTCATAACACATTTAAGACTTAAATATTAGCAAAAGCAATTCTAACCTTTGATTTCTGAATCAGTTCCTCCTTTGTAATTTCACCAATAGAGTCCAAGTGAGGACAAAGATCCCCGCTGTCAGTCATCTTGATTTTCACCTCACTCTATTACAATGCACAAAGAACACGTTGAGAACTACTGGTACAGCATATATACAATAAACATTGAAAAAATTTAATGAAATCATCTACTCAGCCTCATGTTGTTTTAAAAATCTAATAACTTTCTTTTTTTTCCTGTGGTGAACAAAAATAAATATTACCATTCACTTTAATTCTATGCAAAAAATAAATAAATAAAAGATTCTGTGCAACATCTCCATTTGTGTCCCACAGAAAAAAGAAAAAAGTCACACGGGTTTGTAAAAACATCAGGGTGAGTAAATGATGACAATTTAATTTTTTTGTTGAACATGTACCTTCAAGTATAACCTTCTAATGTACTTACAGTCTCGGTATCAGCGTAAAGGAGAACATTTGCCATCATTGAATGCATTATTTTAAAAGTAATGAAAGAAGAAGTGTGGTATATCTAGCAGCTGTGAGTCTGTGCCTGAAACTCTCAGGAGCCCAAAACTGCTGTTTCATGCGCCTAGCACGACTGAGGAGGATGCGTTCACCCCGTATCACCTCGTCTACTGTTAATGCACAGTAATGCATCATAAAGATGTATTAATCCGTGAATCTATTGTTCCATACGAAAAGCAGCTTCAACAGAAATCCGAAAAGAAAGGGAAAAACTATAATGATAATATGAATCGGTCTCACTATTCATCTGAATTTAAAGAATAATATCTCAAAACAAACGGTATCTTTCTGCGTCTGCAGTTCCTCTACATGTCATCGTCAGCCACCTAAAAGCTGTTTAACATCACGATCTTACAGAAAAAAAACAGGCCATATTTCCACTCGGGCTGCAAGACACTCACTATTCATGCGCTGAGTCGACTTGATAGTATCTAAACAAATAAACAGTGACACTCCGCTTCAGCCGAAGGGAAGATAAGAACAAACATTTACCTGTCAGACAGAAACAAAAATAACGCTCATAGATGATCATTTTAGGCCAATCGGTGGTGTTTGTAACAGTAGCAGTGTATTAAGCAGCATCCACACTGAAAACAGCATGAGTGTGCGTCACAGCTTTGACCAGAGCCAATGAACGCTTTCAGTTCTTTCATCTGATCAAAAACTATTTTTAATTTACTTCAACTGACACAGTTTACATGCTGCTTGATTTAGGAGTTGGTGTTTCTATTGTTTTGTTATTATTTTTACTTGGTTTTTTTTTTCTTATTTGTCATGTAAGTAGCTGATCTTGAAGCAGCCATTAGTCGCTTCACACCGTTAAACGCTTGTGCGGAAAACAGACGAGCTGACCTCAGATCAGCCGTTAAAACCGTGATCGTGATCTCAGCGGAAGTTTCGGGAAATGTGAGGAAAGCGGTCCGTCGATAAACACTGACCGCCGACGTTGCGTTGTACAGACGTGTGAAGGTGTAAAATAAACCTTAAATTATTCGACGCTTTTTCAAACCATGCCCCCGAGTAAGATTTTCAGGAGGAAGAAGGAGGACTCATCCGACGAGGAAGATGATGAGACTAAAGCCGTGGTCAGGTAGAGATGTTTATCACCTTAAGGCCAAATAGAGTTACCGAACATGTCCGTATTTATACAAGTGTCAGATTCATTCAGACGCCTGTTTATATGTGAGAACATATTCAAAAATGTTAAATTTAAACATATTTTCTAAGGTCCAAACTGGATGAAGCCAAGGAGCTTCAAAGTTTACGAAAAAGGCAGCATGGAGTAAGGTTGGTCACGTCTATTTATTTTTATACGAATATAACAGTCTTAAACATTTTGTACGTGTCTTATTTTACAGTGTGTAATTTCCAAGTTTTAATTAATGTATTTAATTAATCATTTTAATTCTGTTTCTCCAGCATTGCTACGTTACTTGTAGGAGAGAAGCTTCCTTTGGAGGCTGAGCTTGAGGTATGTTTTTTTTTTTTTTTTTTTTTAAAGCAAACTACATTTTGTATTACAATGAAGGTCTTGCAGTGTTACAGTAAATTTAAGGGGTAAAATATTGTCACTTCGTGTTTTGTGCATTAGGACGACCCGTTTAAACTAAAGACTGGAGGTGTTGTTGACATGAAGAAAGTGAAAGACAGAAATCGAGACATGTAAGTAATATTATGGAGCCATGTTTGCTGTTTATTTTAAAATTAATATTTCTGTACTGTAAAACTGAAATAATTAACATTTCCTCTCCACTATAGGACAGCAGATGAAAACGACCTGAATCTTGGTACATCTTTTTCTGCTGAAACTAACAGACGAGATGAAGATGCAGACATGTAAGTGCATATGTGTCTGCGCAAACCATCTGTATTCTTCGTCTTTCCACAAGATGCTTGTTTTTTTTGATTTTGGTCAATTTTGCCTGCATTTATGTGTTTTTATCCTCTCTCTCCTTGTATGCTTTTACATTCAGGATGAAGTACATTGAGACCGAATTGAAGAAAAAGAAAGGCATGGTGGAGGCGGAAGAGCAGAAGGTGAAGGTGAAGAATCCAGAGGACCAACTGTACGAGCTTCCAGAGAACATCCGTGTCAGTTCTGCCAAAAAGACAGAAGAGATGTTGTCCAATCAGATGCTGAGTGGAATTCCTGAGGTGGATCTGGGGATAGAGTAAGTGAAGACCAAAACGATCTGAGATATTTCTTTATACACCACCTAGCTATGGATGTCAGCTTCAAAACCTTTTTTTTCCCCCTTTCTTGTCAGTGCAAAAATAAAGAACATCATCAATACAGAAGAAGCCAAAGCAAAGCTGCTTGCTGAGCAGAGGAATAAAAAGAAGGACAGCGGGACCTCCTTTGTTCCCACTAACATTGCTGTGAATTACGTCCAGCATAATCGCTGTAAGTGCACACATAAATCTGAACTACCAGCACTTTGTATTTTAAGGTCATGTGCTTAGTGCTCATGAATCAAAAAGTTTGTCTCCATGATTAGATATTTTCTTCCCTAAAGGACAAAGATTAAGTCATTTTCTATATTTTTTTTCTTCAAGTCTATCATGAGGATGTAAACGCTCCCCAGAGACGACACAGAGAAGAACCCAAAGCCAGGCCACTAAGAGTAGGAGACACTGAGAAGCCATTACCTGAGCGTAAGATCATCTTATTTTGCTAAAAATAACACACAGAACTGCATTTGTTGGATTTATATGAATGTTTACACCTCTTCTCATTCTCCAGCTTCACCACCCAATTACCGCAAGAGGCCGAATAACGAGAAGGCCACAGATGACTACCACTATGAGAAATTCAAGAAGATGAACCGACGATACTAATCCTCCTCCTTCGCTACACAGTCACCTAATTGGACACTTTTTTTTTTCCTGTAAAATGAAAGATGTAAATATTTTTTACTGTATTTAAAAATGTGTTCATAGCTTGCATGCAGTCATAAACATTTTACAATAAAACTCCCCCCAAAACATTGGTTATCTTTGCAAACTTTATAAAATAGAAGAACATTTTGTTTCCATCATAATGTACTGTGCAGCATGTTAATGCATTGTAATGTGTGTTTCAGTCTGTTCAACAGAACTGATTTATCACTATATTAATGAAACTTTTGTTTTATTAAAGGTTATTTTTATTCTACAGACTTTGCTAATGAAATAAAGTAATATTATAACCTCTATTAGAATTACAACATTTCCTTTCCTCTTAGTTTTTGCTTTGATGTATTTTAACTACCTAAAATGGAAAAGTTGTCCTAAGGTAGCACAGCAATAAAAATATATACATTTAAATAAATAATAAAATAAAAAAAGAGAACAGTTCCTTGGCAGTCACATTTTGAAGAGAATTACAGTACACATATACTATGAAACATACAATGAAATTTAACAGTGTAATTTGTTACTTAAATAGAGGATCTAGATTTACTCCAAATGTACAGTATGCAGCATGTTTACAGAGAAGTCTCCTTTTCTTTCAGCATCCAACACACCACTTGCTTAAAGTTGTTAAATTACCTAATTTGTAGAACAGTAATGAAGTATGTTGTATAGCATAGTTGTAATTTTACTCAAAGAAACATTAAATTTAGCCAATAAACTGAGACAAATGCTTCATTATTCCAATGTAGCAAGTTACCCAATAACAATTTTGAAATACTATTCATAGAAATGTTCTCAGCATTAATTCAGTGTCATTTTTGCAGGACAAAATCACATCATCAATTCAAGTAGTTGCCTAGATTCGCAGTCTGCAGCTGGAGGTTTAAGATGGGGCTTATTATGATGGCAAATTGCTTAGCTGTGTAATCTAACTGGTCCATGAAGGAAGCCACCAGTATTTCATGACTGCTCACTAGTGCTGCTGCCGTGGCTGTTTAGGTGACGCTGCATGGACTCCTGGGTCCCCAAGTTGTCTGAATCCTCTGGGTTGGCACACGAGGGGTCAGAGGTCGTCTCAGGGGACCCCCAACGGTCCTGCCGATGAAAGGCCTCACAAAGTGGCAACTCAACACCATCCCACTGTCCACAGCTAGAAATGTTATACACACACACACGTTACACACAAACTAACATTTCTTCTGTCCACTTCTGCCTAAAAACACTCAATAATCCATTAGGAGTATGTATGAATAATGTTGAACATTCATTCACTCATTACAAAACAAACTCACGCAACATATGAAGGAACTGGGAAAGAAAGCACAAGCAGGGAAAGGAAGTTGTGAAAAGCATTGCTACTGATACTACTGGAACCGTGTGGTCACATGACATTACTCATCTGTTTGCTGTCTTTCTGTACATTGAACAGACAAGTGTAGAGTCTAATAATAAAACTGCTCAACAGATGAAAAGCAAAAGGCTGTAAGCAGCAGAGAATTTAGATTATGCACTCAGCAGAGGCAGAAAAAAAAATTCCAAATCAGAGGTGAGCAAATAATAGATCAGACACTAAATGTGCTCTATTTTATCTCTGGTTTATTTATGAAATTTGAAACAACCAGTTGGTTTGTGAAAAAACTGACAAATATTCTGACACATTTTGAACAGGTACTAATGTGACCAACACTGTTTCTACTAAATATGTCACCACAAAAAAACCACAGTGTAGTGTAATGTCAAACACTCCATAAATGATAAATATTACATTTTAATCATGCCACATATGCCACTGAAAGCTAAATATTTTCCCAGTTTACACAAACTTTGATAGTTTAACAGAGAGAGAGAAAAAAAATCACTGCATTTATGAATATATAAATTGATTTTTGATTTTCTGTTTCTTGATTTTCTTCCACTAAGCTAATTAATATGATTCTTTAAAGTATTTTTTACAATACACACAGCACCCTTCATTCATTTTTCACAAATTCTAAAGTGCTTTGAATTTTGCAGCTCGAGTATTGCCATCCAAAATTAATGCGCTAAGTCCAATACAAATTTTAGATTCACGTCATGTACATTTTTCTTTAAAAATGTAAAAATTTATCAAATTATTTCCATAATTATTTCTAAAATGTCTCTTCTCATATAACTATTAATGTTTATAATAGTGTGCTTCAAAGACAGCTTGAATTGATTTAAAATCTCTGAATATCATACTAATCTCTATAAAAAAATTAAACCCAAACAGCACCGCCAATAAGACTAAATACACATCCTGACTGCAAGTAAATCTTCTAAAACACAATCATTTAAGGCACCTGGAGGGGAAATATTTACATGGACTTATATTTGTATAACAGATCGGTTTTATTGTGCAAAATCAGTTATACTGAAAGTGCTTAATAATGTCTTTGGTGTGACTACAATATGAATGGATATGACTATATGGTTGGATATATGGATTTTGCTATATGTTTGCTATATTAGAAGCATAGCAGAAAAATATATATCTGTCTTGTTATAATTATGACAAGCGGAATAAAACTCAAGGGCCATACAGTATCTAAATTGTCTTACTATGTGACTGAGATGGGTCAAAGGAGAATGTACTCTTTCATTAGTTATTTTCTTACCTGCAAGAATGAACACTCTTATTAAGGCACAATGGTATGATATGACTGTGTATGGAGGACCAAACTGGGATGGTGTAATTCAAACAAATACCAAACCAACATGGTTAGAACATGATATTTTAGTAAAATAAAAACCAATCGGAGCCTATAATTGGTTGCGCAAGTTAAAAATACCTTTAGCTCCATAAATCACCGTTTTATGTTATTATGATGCACATATGCATCACATTTATGGCGTTGGTAAGCAAGGAAAGGCAGAGGCGACTGCACACGTTTGGGATCACTGGTCTATTTGTACCTGGAGGAGTAATACTCTTCCTCGAGCTCATACAGGTCGATGGCAATCTCGTCACGCAGGGAGATGAGCTTCTTGTCGCACTCTTCCTGCAGCGTGCGCAGCTGCTGGTTGCGGAGACTGATGGCCTCGTTGACAGAGGGGAAGTCATTCAGGATGAGGAACTGCTTCAGGTCTGAGACAAGCTTCATGAGAGACTCTCCCGCACGTACCTAAGACACATTAAACATAGAAACATCATCCGAGTCCGATATGTCTATTCTTTCTCGGACTATCACTGTAGATCTTACAATGTTGGCAGCTCGCACGTGCATTTCATAGTGGTCCTGCTCAGCTTGTGTCGCCCTGGAAACCTGAGTCTCATCTTCCACCTGATACATGAGAGGACCAGATTAGCGTCTTTGTAACTAAACCATATTGATATGAACGTCACATAGCAAAGTGCACACCAACATACCTTTGCTGTTTTGATTATTTCGGTGAAATTGTCTAGAATTGACCTGATGTCATCTTTAAGTCTCTTATTGTAGTTCTGCAGAAGAGTTTCTTTGCTTTGTGGGAGGACTCTCTGTGTGGTCATCTCGGCTCTCTTCAGTCACACTTGACTCAGTGCTAAAGGATCAGAAACAAGACTTTATTGTTAGAACTGCAATTAGTTTTCACACTAACAGCAACTAAATACATATAATAAACAACCATTGATACATTTCCACAACCTAACTGCAGTCTCAGGCTTTTATTTATTTATTTTTTTTGTTTATATAAGGTTTCTGTTAATACTAATTGATTCTTTATAGTGTATATAGTAGTTAGTAGTAATTAATCATAGACAGCTTTTACATTTCACACTACACATTTGTAAACCCCGTTTTATTTTATATTTATAAGGTCAGTTGCATTGAACAAATGTAGCTCGTGATGGCGACGCAGGTTTTTTTTTAGTAACCGCCTGTGAAAATGTCTATTTTACAAAACGCATAAAAGCGAAAACAAGAATAAAACACAAGTTAACGCGTTTGCCGACAACATTAGACATTTTGCTTTTCTCTCAGGCGCTAAAACTAAACTAAACAGCGCGTGTGGGTTTCTGTTACTATACACCCCGCATGAATAATTAATGAAGTAAAAACTTTGTTGTTACTATAAATTAAAAGCAAGTTAATTAAATTCGCTATTCACAGTAAACATTCTTTGAATATCTTCTTTAATGTTCTGTCGCGTACAGATGATGTCATTACCAAACGTCGCGGTAGTTATATTTCCCACAATCCTTTTCTTCTTCCTTTCCGTCTGAACCAACATGGTGAGTGTCCGATGGGTTTGACTGGAAGCCGTCGCTTTGTTAAAATCCTTAAGCATCCTGTTTGGTAGTGTGTTCTAGGACTCATAAAATATCTTCTATGGAAAATAAAGCACCAGCGCTTGCTCTCTGAACGAAAATTGTGCTCATGTGAAGTATAATGATGAAGAATTGAGAGAAGTGTTGTGAGCGGTGTAGTGTCCGCTTCTCGAGATGTGGCGCCCTTAGACCGTAAGCCGTTAAATGTTATTACCTGTAGTTTTAATACGAACTCCCTTGACTATATATTTTTAATATCATGTTTATTATTATGAGAAACTTAACCATGGGTTCCAACGCTAATGCTAACCTGTTAGCGGGCTTGTTTGTAGGCCAGAATGAATCAGATTGGCCCGCTGTTGCTTATTAAACACACAGGTGCTGCTGTATAATACACTCTTGCACACCTGTTGGTTAGTTAAATCTAATTATATTTACTGAAGATGAGATGTTGTTGAGTAAGCTTGTATCTCTGAGATGCTAAATAGGTTTAGTTGCTCCGACGCATGTCACACCACAAGTTAGTGTATTTTGACTAGTAGGGTTTTTGGCTTTTGCAGTGATGTCTTGAATTTCTTCACCTGAACTTTTGTGTAGAAGACATGTTTTCAAAACTGAGCATTTGCCAAAAAATTGTATTTCTGTTTAAGTTTGTTAATTTTGGATGATGAGCTGATGAAGTATTGTTGTGCATCTCTCCACAGCCTAAGGGAAAAAAGGCAAAGGGGAAGAAGGTGGCACCAGCCCCTTCAGTGGCCAAGAAGCATGAGGCCAAGAAAGTCGTGAATCCCCTGTTTGAGAAGAGGCCCAAGAACTTTGGCATTGGTGAGTAACAACCGGACCACAGATGAGATTGAGTCCTCAGTCATTTTAAGTGTAACTCTCAAATAAGTGCAGATGATGTTACAAATATTTGCTATCTTAACAGCATTGCAGACAGTCTTTCACCAAGATCGCTGATGCACATATTATGTCTGGAAACCACCTTGCAGTTTGTTGACCCTAATGCACTTTAAAGTCATGCACTTTAATCTCCAGGTCAGGACATCCAGCCGAAGAGGGATCTGACCCGATTCGTGAAATGGCCACGTTACGTCCGGCTGCAGCGCCAGCGGGCCATTCTCTACAAGCGTCTGAAGGTTCCCCCTGCGATCAACCAGTTCACCCAGGCTCTGGACCGCCAGACCGGTGAGTTATACACTGGACTGGAGTCTCTCTTGACTTTCTGGTGCTGTTCATACAGCAGTGCTTCTAGAGGTCGACCGATAATGGATTTTTTGATATTGATAGTGAGTTTTAAATCAATAACATGAACAAAAACTTGCTTGATGTAATTTAGAAAATTAACAATAATAACTTGAACATGACTATATTGTACATCTCACTGATTAACGTTTTTTTAGTTGATCATTTCACAGCTAATATCAGTGCTGTTTAATTGTTGAAAATAATGTATCGTTTGAGCTCTAAATACTTTTTAGACTTTTGTGAATGTGCAGATGATGTGAAAGAATATTTGCTATCTGAATTGTCGATGTGGACAATTTTCACCAAGATCGCTGATGCACTGCTATTTAATTCAGCTTGGATTGTGCTGTAAAATTAGTGATGACTTTTTCATCAGAATGTTAACTTTGAGGTCCTGTCATTGGTGTTGGAATTATGGTTGTTGAAGAGCTAATTTGGGGTATGTTACGCTTTTAACACTTTGAAGTCTTTCTGAAGCTACCCAGCTGTTCAAGCTGGCCCACAAGTACAGGCCCGAGACCAAGCAGGAGAAGAAACAGAGACTGCTGGCTCGTGCTGAACAGAAGGCTGCTGGAAAGGGCGACGTGCCCACCAAGAGGCCACCAGTCCTCCGTGCAGGTGCGTGTTTCTATAATCTTTTCCTTGAGAACACCTTTCCAGAGTTACAAGTTGCATTCTCCATTGTTCTCAACCTTTTTGACTCTCAGGCCCATCCTATGTCCAAAATAATATTTGATAACTCTATTTTTCGTTTGATTTGGAAACTTGTCTAGACATGTTAACACTTGTTCTTTCTCAGGTGTGAACTCAGTAACCACACTAGTGGAGAGCAAGAAGGCACAGCTGGTCGTTATTGCTCACGATGTGGATCCCATTGAGGTGAGGTTTTCTACAGGATATAGACATCTTGTCATAAATCTTGTTGTGGCTGTCTGCAATGATGTTTTGAATTTCTTCACCTGAATTCAAACTGAAGATCAAAAATACGAGCTTTTTAACCCTGAGCAACAACCACTTATGTCTTACAGGAGCATTTCTGGAACTATTTTCAGAATTTTCTGCTTTCGTTTGTGTAGTTTTGTCAGACCGCTAAATGTGGTGATGGATGTCTACATAATTGATTTGTTTAATTTGTAGCTGGTGGTGTTCTTGCCTGCTCTGTGCCGTAAGATGGGTGTCCCATACTGCATCGTCAAGGGCAAGGCCAGACTGGGCAAACTGGTGCACAGAAAGACCTGCACCTCTGTTGCCTTCACACAGACCAACCCGTGAGTTACACGTACACTCCTGTTTCACTTTCCTGTGCTGCATATCCTATGGCTATGATGACTGAATTTCTTCAACTGAACAACCATGTGGTTTCAAAAGAGCTTTTTAACCCTGAGCAAAATGATTTGCAGTTTATGATTTCATGATTTGGGCATTACAGACAAGACATATGTGTTTAACGTTTTTTGTTCTCCCATCTTCAGCGAAGACAAAGCAGCTCTTGCTAAGCTGGTGGAGGCCATCAAGACCAACTACAATGACAGATATGAGGAGGTCAGTTTATTGGCTGTAGTGCTGATCAGTTCACAATTTGATGACATTTTCAGTTAGCCTAACTTTTATACATTCTCCTAATTGATGTCTTAATGTAATTCTAATGTTCGTTTTTCCCCATTTCAATTCTCTCTTCAGATCCGTCGTCACTGGGGAGGCAATGTCCTGGGTCCCAAGTCAACTGCTCGCATTGCTAAACTTGAGAAGGCAAAGGCCAAGGAGCTGGCTACTAAACTGGGTTGAGTTTCTGTCTTGTTTAATAAATAATGATCCCACAAAGTGGCTGGAGTTTCACTGGTTCTTTTTTTTCTTTCTTCTTTTTATTATAAGCCAATACATGCAATTGGAAAATAGTTTTTTTTTTTTTTTTTTTACATGTACAGAATTTACAGATTATTTTTTTTTACATTTCCACATTTAGACATTTACAGAATTGTTTGAGTGAAAACAGTTTTAAGAGAGACTGTCAGTAGTTAATGAAACCATTGTCAGGGGTTCTAAAACATTTTGACACAAAGCGCTTTCATTTTTCCAACACAATATTCAAAATCCCCTCCATATTGGTTTAGGTATTTCTACACGTTTTAAAACTTTAACAAAACTGTTTTAACCCATTTATTTTGTGCTCCTTTAAAATGTGAGGTTCTGATCTGGCCTCCTGTGTATTTTTCATTAAACATTTGAGGGCGGTAAAAAAGTGACTTGTTTAATTTTGTTTTTAGTATTTTATTTCTTAACATTTACTTCATTCTGTGGCCTTCTGATTGAGAACCCTTGTTCTAGAGACTAGATTTCCCTTCACAGCCTTAGTATCCAATTAATGCATTAAAGTAATACACATGCACAAACGCTTTGTTTTGGACAAATCCATGTTTTTATTAACAGTACTGAGTTAAGCATAAGATCTCGATTATTCTAAAAATTCCATAAGGGCAAAGTGCTGAATACATCTCATAAAGCAATACGCTTAATGAATTTTGCATACCACATGTAGGAGGTAGCAGCACATAATCCATACCTAAAAGAAAAGAACAACAAATAACAGTTCACCTCAGTCATCTTTAAGATTACAATCAAACAGTTAATTTTTCATTTTTTATCCATTTTTTTTAAAGCAACCTTTTCTTTTTCAGTTCAGTAGTAAATGTAATGCATTATTTAAATTAAAACACTTTAATGTGTTAAGGCATGAAAATAGAGTAGCAAAATGTGTTTAGTTAAACAAACCATGTGATGACATATTGCATGTGTTCATTCCTCAAGGTCACTCTTGTCTGCCCTCCTATTGGCCCTCCAGGTATTGTGCTGTCTGTATGAAAAAGAAAAATGATTTTAACAGATTTTTGCACTTTTCTGATCAAAACTTTTTATAGGTTTGATTACCATATAGTCACCAAACATTAGTATCAAGAGCAGTTCTAACCAAACACGGCATCAATGAAGATTTCCTCAGCACCAGTGACCTTCGCCATGGCCTCCAGGTCACGAAAGTGCCACCTATTTGCTTCCACATTATTTTGAGGGACAAATGGTTTTCTCTGCTCGGTTAAACGCATCACACCAACAAGATCCACATCTTCAGACACCTTTCAGAAAATATAAACACCTCTTCAACATTTAGAAAGATTAAGAAATTAATAAAGTTCATCTGTTGATAATGTTTACGCCTGGATTTGATTCAAAAGAGATTAAGAAAAATGGTATTACCTGTCCCTTCATTCTGGTTTCTGGTCTGATCTTATTTTTTGGTACATAACCTCTGTTCACCAAGATAGTGATCCTAAAAATTTGATCCAGAAAGCCATATCAGAGTGCAAAGAAAGTGTATGGAATTAAGTGTATGGAATTCAAATTGTGTGTTTGTACCCCAGATCAGTGCAGTAGAATGGTGTAATGACATTAGCTCCACTCTCCCCGCTGGAGGAAATCCTGCCTGCCTCCCGGGCCTCTCTCTCAGGGTCCACAGGGGAGCGGGGCAGGACATACAGCTCTTTAGAGTGGTCGAAGTGTCCTCGCACCTTTACTCGCCTGTACTCCAGCTGCTTGATTTCCATAGGACTGTCACACACAGATTACATCACCATTTCATCAAAATGTGTAATCTTATAAACACTAGATATTATGGCACATGGTTTTGGAAAGAGGCTCACTCTACAGGCAGAGGGATAGGCTCTGAAGTCGTCAGGCTCTGAAGTTCACGGATCAGCTCCAACTTCCACTTTCTGCGTTTCATCTATAAAATCAAATGGAAGGCTTTTCACAAACAGCTAATTGCTGTTTTAGTTATGGTTTGTATCAGATAAACACCAAGCCCATGCCCGTACCTGCCATGTTCCAAGACAAAAGGTTGTGGCAGGTATCAACAAGAGAAGCCACTTCAGGAAGGAGTCTTCTCCTTTTTCGGTTCCCGCAACAGTGGAACTGGACCGTTGGCCATACCTGGCTAGGTTACCTATAGAAAAAACATTTTAACACTTTAAAAAGTCACATCAGGCTGTGCAAGCTGCTCAAGCATATTGCCTGATAGAAAGACAGCTATATTTCAGTCACTAGTCTATTAGAAACTGTTAACCTATTTTATTTTATACTACTATTAAAAAGTTTGGGGTCAGCATTTTATTATTTTAAAGAAATTAATAATTTTATTCCACACGGATGCAGTGGTAACAATCTAGTATTGATGTTTTGTTGATTATAATAACAAGAAATGTTTCTTGAGCACCAAAATCAGCATATTAGAATGATTTCTGAACGATTGTGACACTGAAAATTGGAGAAATGGCTGCTGAAAATTCATCTTTGATATTACATGATTAAATTACATTAAAATTAAATCTCAAGTTAAAAAAAAATGTATTTAAATAATATTCCTCATTGTTACAGTTTACTGTGTTTTGATTAAACAAATGCAGCCCTGGTGAGCATAAGAGACTTATTACCGACCTCAAGATTTTGAATGGTAACGTTAGTGTAGTCAGTTTAGTCAATAATCAAGAATATAGTAAGTGAGCAAACTGAACAGAATTACACCGGATTACTGCAGCATCCTGACCTCTGAATAGACCTTGTCGAGTCACAAATAGGGTCCTCTTTGGTGAGATGAGAGTCTGAGAAAACAACAAATAAAATACACTTTAGCTGTCAAGAGTGAGTGTGAAAACAAACATTTTGATAAAAAATAAACTTTATTTTAATGACAAACAAACTGAAAATGAACTTACATAGCCTCGGATTATTTTAGATGCGCTATTAGAGAACATCAGCACTAATCTGAAACTGCTCATGTTCGCTAAAACTGTTATAATCTAAACAGCAGCTGTCAGGTCGACTACATAACCGCTTTCGGGGGAATGTTTTCAATGTAACCATTTCCGGGGATTCCGAACCATCCTGCGCATGCGCGAGATCACACACACATGTGGCGCATGTCTCTGAATTAGTGTTTGATGAAGTTATAAGGCCTGTTGTAGATAGTGTACATTTCAATGCTTTTATCCGAATGAGTTTGTAATTTCTAAGGCGATACACAAATCCCTTTAAACCCTTCTCAGCTGATGAAACACATCACAGCAGTTTCGACCGACGTTTTTGATTGAGCGAGGTAAATATTCCGAACAAATCAAACGATTAATGACTTGTTTATTAAATGTATTAATTGGCATATTTGTTATTGTTGTCATAAAATACTGCATAGGTTTCACATCACTCTGACTTTGCTAAAATCGTTATATTTTGTTTTGAGCTGTTTAGTGATGACATGTTACACATCTGCATCAAATATCTGTATTTATTAATTTATTGTTAATTTATTTCTAATAGGAAACATGGCCAGCCTTGCTGCGAAGTATGATTACCTAGAGAAGCTGACCCGTAAAGTATGCGTGTCTCACAACCAGGAGCCAAAGAAAAGACCCTATGGTAAAATTCTGGATTGTTAATTGCATATTAATTAATTAGTAAATATACTGAACAGACACCTGCAGCAGTTATTCTATTTTTATTACTGGTTTATTTATTCATTCAAAGTTTGCATTTTCAAAGTCAGTGGTTAAAGAAACTTAATTATTTAATTATAATGAATAAAGTTTTATTAATTCCCCTTTTAGTTCCATTCCGAGGCAGTGGGGTAAATGATGGTGCTCCTCCGAAGAAGAAAAAGAAGAACAAACAAAAGCCAGCGAAAGGAGATAACATGAGTGCGAACAAAACTAAACCAGTCCCAAAGACCGCTCAGCCTGCAGCACCTCCAACTCAGAGAAAAACTCTCCAGAATGGGATTTTAGAGACTCAGAAGAAGCCTGCGGGTAAAAAGTAGTTTGGAAAGAGAGATTAGTAGTTCATGCAGTATGCTTTATTCATGTTGAATAAAATGCTATTTTGCTGATTCATTCCTATTAGGTGGAACATCACAAGAATTTGACGCTGTAGACATCCTTCGTAAGAGACTTCACCTGAAGATTGAGGAATCTCGAGGACAGGTACGTGCTCAAGTTGGGCTAAAATATTGAAACTGGCTAAAAATGTTATCTCGGTCGAAGGATTCAAGGGATGGTTCACCCAAAAACAAAACTTCTGTCATCACTTATGATCTTCTGCAGACCACAAAAGAAGATATTTTGAAGAACGTGGTTAACCGAAGAGTTTCTGGTGAAATTTATTATATCATTCCTTTAAGGATTTTTTGTCTGTTTTTTCCAGGGCCCTCCTAAAGATCCCTCCTCTGAGGAGGTGAAGAAGAAACGAGAGAGACGAAAACAAGAAAGGGAGCGTCGGAAGAGGAAAAGGAAAGAGTTTCGAATGAAAAAGTTAGCAGACGCTGCAGCTTTGCAGGCAGGAGAAGAGGACAAAGAGACAGCAAATCCACAACCGCAAGCCACCTCTACATCGAGCGCTCCTGCCAAAAAGGAGCAGAGCTTCATAGTCTTCAACAAGATGGAGGTCGGAGAAAACTATGTGGACAAAGGGACAAAGCTGATAGAGAAAAAAAAGAAAAGAAGGAAAGTGAAAGGAACGCTGACTCCGCTCACTGGCAAGAACTACAAACAGCTTTTAACACGCATTGAGGCGAGGAAAGCTCACCTGGAGCAGCTTAGAGAGAAGGATGAAGAGAAAGCAAAAAAAGAGGAAGAGAAGATGAGGTGGACCAATGTTCTCTACAAAGCTGAAGGCATGAAAATCAAAGACAACGAGGAACTCTTGTGTGCATCCTTGAAGAAGAAGGAGAAAAGGAAGGCTCAGAAAATAAAGAAGTGGACACAGAGGAGCCAGCTAGTCGTGGAGAAGATGCAAAAGAGGCAAGACAAGCGGAGAAGGAATATTAAGAAACGCAAGGATGCCAAGATTGAGAAACGCAAACAGAGAGCAAGGAAAAAGGGTTGTGTACTGCCTGAGGATCTCAAGAAGGCCAACTTCTAGGCAGAAAGGATGAAAAAAGTCAGATTTGGTAAAAGGCAGAAAGGATAATGCTCTTGGGGACTTCACCTTGTGTTTAGGACCGAAAAAAAAAATTCCACAATTTCATTGGGATGAATTGTTTTCACTGATGGTTTGTCACTTTTAAGATGTCAGCTTTATAAAGAACATATTTTGTGTCCATATTTTGTGTTTTTATTCTTTCAAGCCAAGGTTGGACATTTATCTACATTCGAGCATTTTGCAGACACTTTTATCCAAAGTGACTTACAATAGATGTACAAAACCAATTTGCCACAGAGCCAACAATATTCATGGAGTATTATGAAAGTGAAAGTGAAGTGACATGTGGCCAAGTATGGTGACCCATACTCGGAATTTGTGCTCTGCAATTAACCCATCCAAAGTGCACACACACAGCAGTGAACACACACACACACACCGTGAACACACACCCGGAGCAGTGGGCAGCCATTTTTATGCTGCGGCGCCCGGGGAGCAGTTGGGGGTTCGGTGCCTTGCTCAAGGGCACCTCAGTCGTGGTATTGAGGGTGGAGAGAGCACTGTACACTCACTCCCCCCACCTACAATTCCTGCCGGCCCGAGACTTGAACCCGCAACCTTTAGGGTATGAGGCCGACTCTCTAACCATTAGGCCACGACTTCCCACTCACCTGAAAGCTATAAAAGAATAGTCACTATAAATTACAAGGTATACAGTCAGTTAGCGTTAGCAGTCACTGGCCCCGCCCACAGCGGAAGTACTCTTACTAAAATCAAGCGTGCTGCCTGAAGAGGAGCTGTGCTCGCAGTCTGATTGGCTCAGACGGAGGAAGACGCTTGAGAGGTCGATGTGTGACGGCTGTAACAGCTAGTGGGAAAAGTAAATGAACAAAGTCTGGTGCAAAGCAAAGTTTTGTGTATTCGTTTTTTAGATTACAGTGTGAAATCGACATTTAGCACAGTATTTTATGCTCTTGTTTGTTTCTTGAATCTCTAAATCCCGAGGACAAGATTGCTGTCATGTCACTGAATTATCGACCGCACAGTATTTAAAGGTTGACAGTTCAAATGCTAGAGATTTGGCCTGATTTTAATCTCTGACTATGTGTGTTACTGATTTACGGCTTTAGCAGAAATCCTGCAGTAGAGGTGTTTTGAAACACTGGAATGTGGAGAAGAGCGGCGGTAAATGGACCTTGGCTGTCAATCAGATTAGTAAACGCAGGTTTTCACCATAAGGTATGAGATATTTCACACTCGATCGCTTCACTTATGTATGCGTGATCAAGCTGTGGTTTAGTAATTTGCAATTATTTTTTCTTATTGCATGATTTTCTTCTTGATTACGCAGGGCAATATCATGTCTCGTAAGTTGCACGCGAGAAGAATTGAAGGAATTGACAAGAATATATGGTAATTAAGTTTCATGGCCTATAAATCAAGTGAAAGTATAAATGGGTAGACTGTAATCATTTAGAGCTTATTACATTTAAATAAATGGATAAAAAATATTGAGTTGTTATGGTTAAGTTTCCGCTAGAAAGTTCGTTATAACTTAGAAAGCTTTCGGTCAAGCAGCAAGACGAACACTGCAAAATATACTTGTTTAAATGTGTATTATTTTTAGATATCTATCTTAGTATTTTAAAAAGGTATTTTCCCCAATGTTCGTCTTGTTGTTTTATTCTTAGTTTTCCTAGATATAATCGACAATTATTATTATTAGTAGTAATTTGCAGCCAGTGTAATTTAGCGGGTGTTTAGCTATGAATGTCTTCCTCTAGTTTAAGCTCTCTCTCATCTTTGTGTTTTTTTTTTTTTATTGCTTCTAACTACTAATGTTTTTTTTTGTTTGTTTGTTTGTTTTTAATTAATAATGTCCTCCATTTTTTTTTAAAATCGGTAATCGCAATAACAGTTTTGATCGCAAGATGGCCCCAATTAGCAATTCTAGTATTTCAGTGAGCTGTGTAGTAAGATAAGTTTATTATTCCCACAATTAAATGAACTCAAATTTTTGCTCATTTTAATGTTTAAAGCTGCAAGTTACTCCTTTCGTGTGTGTCATCTGTAGGGTGGAATTCACTCAGATGGCTGCTGACTATAAGGTTGTGAACCTGGGTCAGGGGTTCCCAGATTTCTCCCCTCCTAGTTTCGTTCAGGAGGCTTTCTGCAAAGCCCTGAGTGGAGGTTTCTCTATACACCAGTACACGCGTGGTTTTGTAAGAAATTAAAAATACAAGTTCTTTGCTCACTTTCAATTTGCAGTTTATTTAGTAAATGATCAACTACCACTGCATAATGTAATAAGTATATTAGTAAAGCTTTGCTAAAGAATCTTACAACATGCGGTCATACAGGGCCACCCAAACCTTGTGAAGATCCTGGCCAAGTTCTTCAGTAGGATCGTTGGGCGGGAAATAGACCCAATGGAGGATATCTTGGTTTCTGTAGGAGCATATCAAGCACTTTTCTGCACCTTTCAGGCTCTTATTGACGAGGGCGATGAGGTAACAATATTCATATTCAGAAAATTATATTGTTAGTAGAGAATAAAAAAGTCAATCACTGTTTATGTTCAATATAAGGTATCAGAATGCCCCTTTTCCCCTTTCTTGCACAGGTGATTATTGTGGAGCCGTTCTTTGACTGTTACCAGCCGATGGTAATGATGGCGGGAGGAACAGCTATATATGTGCCCCTTAAACCAGTATGTTCATATATCACGTGACAAGATCTGTTTGCTTTATCTGAGATTAAAATGTTTGTTTTGAATAATATTAGCTGTGCATTAACAGAGAGAAGGCTGTGGTCCTGTTCTATCCAGTGCTGACTGGGTGTTGACTCCTGAAGAGTTGGAGAGTAAATTTAGTCCTCGTACCAAAGCCATTGTCATTAACACTCCTAATAACCCTCTCGGCAAGGTGAGTCAGTCACCAACAACTGGAGGACAGTTTTACCCATTCTTATACTGTTGTCCAGTATATTCTTATATGAGTGAATTTCATGAAAACTGTCAAGAAAATCAAATCAAAATAATGAAATTTAATTGTTTTAAAAAGAAATCTGTTGTAACATCATAAATGTCTTTACTGTCACTTTTGATGAATTTACTGCATCATTGCTGAATAAAAGTATTAATTTCTTAAAAAAAAAAAATCTTACTGACCCCAAATCTTTGAATGGAAATGTACTGAGTTGAAATGACTTTTCAGGTCAGTGTGTACAATTTTTACTACAGAGACAAATTCAGCCTAACCTTAACTGTGTTTTCTTGCAGGTCTATCAGCGGGAGGAACTTCAGATGATTGCTGACTTGTGCATTAAACATGACGTCATTTGCATCAGCGACGAGGTGTACGAGTGGCTCACATATGATGGAACAAAACATGTGAAAATCGGTAAGAGCAGAACTGTGCAGGTAATGCGATTAATCACAGTTTTGTGGACTTTTAAAGTAACACCTTTTTTTTTTGAAAGCCAGTCTGCCAGGTATGTGGGAACGCACTGTCACCATTGGGAGTGCAGGCAAAACTTTCAGTGCCACAGGATGGAAGGTGAGCTGGTCGAATTCAACAGGATTTGATTCTTGCAATGTTATATCCCTCTGTTTGTCTTAATGTCTTTGGCTGGAAGTGTCATGGTTCAGTATGCATACACAGCATGCAGGTCATTAAATTACTCTATTATTTTAATGTAGGTGGGCTGGGCAATGGGATCAGGACATATCCTAAAGCACTTAAAAACTGTCCATCAGAATTCAGTGTATCACTGTGCCACAGCTGCCCAGGTAAAACAATGCTCTTTTTTTAGTCGTAAAGTGTGTGTAATTTGATTTCAGTGGGCTGATATTGTCTGATGTTGTTTTTAAGGAGGCCGTAGCGGTAGGTTTTCAGAGGGAATATGATGTATTTGGCACAGACGAAAGCTATTTCCACCAGTTACCCATACAGCTTCATGAAAAGCGACTGAGGCTGGCAGATTGTTTGAAGAGTGTTGGCCTAAAACCTATACTACCCCAGGGAGGATACTTCATGATCGCAGATATCTCAAATCTTAGTAAGTAACAAAGAAAAAAAAGGTAGAACAAAGTATTAAAGCAGGAACTTGGATTAATTTAGGGATTATACAAATATAATTTTTATATCTGAGAATTCCAGAGATGAGGTGCTTTTATGTTTTTTGTCCTCTCTTGAGCTCTCGTTTATGGTAATAAACACATCATTTATTGTTCCCACACGTTTTTTTCCAGGTTTATTGTACAAAGATATTTAAAAATCATTTTATAGGGTTTGCACTTACGAAGAGCCATTTCTAGCTGGTAAAACAATGTAGCACTGACTGGAAAGTAAAAATATGTATCTGTTATAGAATTATAAATAAAAGCTATTATAGAATATTTCTATAATTTAGGATTTTATTAATTTCCAGAAAAAGTTTAAAATTCCCTGATATTTCCAGGTTTTCCATAAGTAGGGGAATCCTCATAATATGAGAAACCAAAGTATAAAAAGGCTATACTGTGTGATAGCAATTCTAATTGTTTTGTTGTGATTATTTCAAAATAAAGTTTGTTTTTAATATTGCCCTTTGTTTTTAAATGTTTTTCTACAAGATGTGGACCTTACTGACCCTAGTACTAAAGATGAACCCTATGACTACAGATTTGTGAAATGGCTCATAAAAGAGAAGGTAAGCCAAAACATAGTATTTACAGATGGGTTATGAAATCTTCTCATATTGTGACATCTGTGAGCAAAATGTGTTTTTAAAGTTCTACACTTCTGAATAGGGACTGGCCACTATCCCCGTGTCTGCATTCTACAGCCCGGAACACAGAGACGAATTCCAGAAATACATTCGATTCTGCTTCGTTAAGGTATTTTTAACACAAATGCAAAACATAAAATTTCAAACATTCTAAAAATAAAGTTCTTTATAATTATTTAGGATGTTAATGTTGTTAGGTTTTTTTAAATAACAATAACATTAAGTATATTTCAGTATTATAGTATTATTTTTGCTTTAAATTACTTTTAATAAACTCTAATAAGCCAACTGTTACTTAATCAACATGGAAACTTTGACCTGAAAGCCCTGTATTCTTTTTTTATTGTATTTATTTTTTTATATGGATTGCTTTATGTAACTGAATAGTACATCATGATACTAAATCAGGAAAAGTGATTTCAATTTTGATCTGTTCACTTTGTTAAAATGTTGTGTATTATTTAATTAATTTTTTGTCAACATTTAATAGGAGGACTCAACTCTGCAAGCAGCAGAGGACATACTGAGGCAGTGGAGTGATAGCAAATGAAAATGAAAAATTCTGACAGCACAGGCCTTGCACAGACTGAAAAACCTGAAAAGCAAGAGATCTTACAGCAGAACAAATCTAAAATGAGATTGATTTGTAGCAGTTTGGGATATGAATAGTTCTTAAAAAGTAAATTGTTTGTTATTAAGCTTAAAATTTACTAGATGAACAGATGGTGCTAATTGCATCACAAAACAGAGGTATCAAAATCTTGCATGGCATGTGTGGTTAAAAAAGGAAATGAGAATCATTGTTCCCATGATAACAATCAATATAATTTAATTTTATGCTGAAAACACGAGTGGGTGCAATCTTTTCAGCCGGTTAAGCGTTATTGTTCTTTGATTTGTCATGTTCTCTCACTTCTTTTTTGGCATTGTATTGCCACATATTTCCTTCCTCTCTGGATTATACCTTGAATTGCATCACTCCGTTATTACTGGATCCACTCCGAGTTAGAAATTACACATTAATAGATTTCAGTTAATGTTCAAACTGTTTAATTAATTTTTACAGTGAAAGTGTTATGTTGACCACTTCCATCAAAAAATATTGCAAACTACCTCGTACATCTGCATGTAAATCTAAAGGAACTTTCTTTGTGGATGTTCTATAATAATAAATGTTCAATAATATCAAAAATTTCAGGAGAAAATGTATGTTCTGTTAGATTTCATGAATAAAAATGTGACTTCAAAACTTCCCTCTATATAGACTTTTTACTATGGATACATCTCACAGTGTGACTTCATTTCTTTTTTATATTTTCACTACTCACGCAACCTGACAAATTCTGATAAAAAAATAATAGGAAAAGTTCTTAGATGTGTTTTGTAGGAAACGATGAGACGAGGACTCAATTTGCAGGAAGAATGGGCTTATTAATAATAAAAACCAACAAAAACTACCCTGTAGGGGAAAACAGGCAGGCAGGATCAGGAAACAATAAGGGTATATTAGACAATAAACTAGCAGAGAACTGCAAACACAGGGGGTATAAATAGGGTGCTAACAAGGGAAACACAGGTGGAGCAACTGAACCAATAATCAGGTAACAAGGTGGGCAGGGTTAGACAATAGACAAGAGAGCACATGGCACACAGAAACAAACAAAACAAAGCCATGTGTTCACACAAAACAAGACATGAATGCACAAATATGATCAAAACTTATAGTTTTTCATAGAAGCTGCGTGTTCACACAAAACAGGACGAGAAAGCTCACGGCGGTGCTAACACGAACCACGTGCAACAGAGAACATGACAACACAAGAGTGCCTGGCTAACGAAGACATAAACCAAGCACTCACAAGACAAGAGCGCATGGCGAGTGAATGAATACACAGCTCGTGAAAGACACGAAACGAAAAGACAAGACATGGAGCCTGAGTGTCCAATCCCCTGCACGGAACCGAAACCACGCTCGAAGCTGCACACTCCCACGAAAACAAGACATGCCAGGAGTGCTCTGTCACAAAACCACGAATAAACTAGACATAAGTGACAAGTAACCTCTGAAGTAGATAGAAAACAAGAGTTGTTTCCAGGTAATTAGAGTGATGAGGTAAAACACCACACTGTGATTAGCATGAGCAAGCATCATTGCGACATAGAGTTTTCTCAGTTACTTATAATTAAAATTTTGTGACAAAAACATTTCAAACCCAAAAAAGAAAGACTAGTTTATCTGTGAAGTCTCTTCCATTTTGTCATCCCGTGAAAATTCTATTGTGACTTCTTGGGGATGGTGCGCTTGTATGATAGTGATTTCACTCTTGTACCTTATTTATAAGTGGTTGAATTTACGATGTTAAATCTCACCTTGTGGACATTAATCAGAATCAGTATGTAGTCAAATATGCTAACACTTAGACCAACAGCAGCTAAACACAGTAGAGCTGCTTATAGCCTAGCTGAATTGATGAACTGGTGAACTTTGCAACATTGACAGTTACTGAACTAAATTGAGCCCGAATAATGACACTATCTTCTGTAGAGCTGCATTAAAGCTGAAATTGAATTCATTTCATAACTAACAATTTTAGCTACTTCAAAACATTGCCTGTAGATGTGTGTATATGTGTTTTCGGCGCTAGGATAGCCTATGACACTATAGGTCAAGTGGTTTGGAGAATGGATGATGGATGAATATTGCACAAAAGAAAACACTGCCACTGATTTTGAGTCGGTTTAATTCTCAATAATGTTGCAATATTGAAAGAGAAAGTGCAACGTTACAAAACCTAAGTTGGCCAACATCCTTTTACCTCAAAGGAAAGAGAATGTGATTTCTTGAATGTTTTCACATAAGAAAAAAATTAAACAAAAACTTTGTCTTCAAATACACTATAACGATGTAAAAAAAAAAAAAAATGTAAGTGAGCAATCACAAAGTTATGTTTCAAACCTCCAATTTTCCACAAAGATCAACAAACAAGACATTGTCAGGGAGTCTAAAATGAGCACACACCTGGCACAAGATCCAGCACACTTACGGAGAAAACAGGATAACAAGGGCTGGTTGATTTCACTTAAATTACTTTTAAATGTTTCATTTTTCTAAAAGAGTTTAAATGTAGCCAGTATTGTATACTTTTCAAATGTAAAATATCTTGTATTAAGAACTGTAGGCCTGCTCATCAAAAATAAAGTTATGATGTAGGCCTAATGAAAATGAAGATATCATGTAAACTAGTGGTTGTGTTGTGTATTGTACAAGATTTAGAGGATTAGGTTAATCTGTAAGTACTAATTCAAATAAGAGGATCTTCTGTGTCAGGTTTGTTGAGAAGGTGCAAAAGTCAGTGGTCTGGAGAAGAAAGATTCAGAGAAACTAGTGATTGCCGCTTTATAAAACAGTGGTTCTTAATCCTGGTCCTGGGGGCCCCATGCTCTGCACATTTTCCATGTCTCCCTTATTTGACACACTAGATTCAGATCATCAGTTTAGCAGAGAGCGTTCAAGTGCCTGAATGGCAACAGAGAGCCAGCCACCATTCAAACACTTGAACGCTGTTGCCATTGCTTTTTTTAAACCCACTTTGAAAACCACTGGGTTAGACCAGCATGTGTTCTGTCCTATATTCACCCAGCCACTGGGCTAAAAAAAAAATTATAATTTTTTTTTTTTGAGCCACAGTAATTAATTTTTGAATCTTAAAGTGACAGCACCCTTTAACTTGCACCAAGAACCATGGGTTCAACTAAAAATCATTGTTAGTGTTTTACTGAAGAAAGTGTGTATTTCGGTTATGTATAAACATTGTTGTTGAAAACATTTAGTAGTTTGGCAAAGGGGTATCTCACCCAAAAATGAAAATTTCACATTACACAAATAAAAAAATACACAGATGTCTTTTTCAGCTACTCTCAGACATTGTTTCTGAGTGAACCCTCCCTTCAGCTCCACCCATTATTCCTTAACATTGCAAAACACACACGCACACATGCACCAGTTAGACCTTGCTATAAAAGAGAGCTGAACACTTGCAAACATCACTGAGATCAGCTTCTTGGTACTGAATTGACATGGCGATGCAGAACTATCCAGCACCTGGGGAGACCCCGACTGCCCAGCCAGTAATACTCTCCATGCCTGACCAAAAAGTCAGTGATGATATAATTTTTTCCACATTCAATCTTCACTTCTGTAACCCTTGCTGTCTTGGGTTTGGGGCCTTTTACAACTCAATAAAGGTAAGCAATATAAATATATACAATTATATAACTGTCCTGCTGCTTTACAAATACCTGAAGCTTATCATATATTTTTTGTGTCAGGCCAGGGACAGCAGATTGCTTGGAGACATCCCAACGGCACAGTCTTATGGCACTAGAGCTCGCAAACTAAACATTGCTGCCGCCATCATTGGCTCCATCTCTTTACTTATCTTCATCATTGTCCTTGCCAAGTCAATGGGTTCACTCACATCAAGCCATCATCGTTTTTAACTTCTTCAAAGAATTAAATGTCTGAATGTTTTTTATTTGCCTGTGCCTTTCATTAAAACATTTACATTTGTTGAAACTTTGGTTTGTTCTTGTTTGGTCATTGTCATATAAATATAGCATATACATATATACACATTATATATATATCCGGTTCAGCTGTGCATTTTTTTTTTTTTTTTTGAATCTGTCATATATAACAATATATATCTTTATCACTTTTGATAAATTTCACATATCTTTGCTAAATAAAAATATTAATTTCTTTCAAAAAAGACAGAAAAAATATATTTGAACTGTAGTATAATAATTTAACATAAATAACCTTAACAGGACACATGTAGGGAGGCTGTGTGTATGTGTGACATCAAAAGAACAGAAAGTTCTCTAATAATTATTTTTAGTTCATGTTTTCATATCCATAAACTAAGCTTTTACAATGGTTTTATAATTATTTTCATTTTTGGCATCCAATAGTATAGCTACCCCAGAAAAAGTATTTAGATTACCATACTGCACTATTACATCTTGCACTAATGTTACCTCACTGCACTACCTCAATGTAATTATATTCTTACATTTATGTCCTTGTCTTGAATGTTGCTGTCTACTTATAATGTCTACCTGTCTTGTAAACAGTGTTGTTCATAAACACTCTCATACTGTGTGTTACTTGCTAATCTGAAGAGCTGCTAAACTGTATTTCGTTGTTAAACAATGACAATATAGTTCTAATCTATTCTAAACAGCACAGGTTAGGCTCAAACTAAACTTAAATTTAGCCAGTTAATCACTTATTCCTGCTATAAGAAGAAGAGGAACGATAATATACTAGAAGAATGATGATTTACCATTATTTTTTGTCATATGACATTATCATTATTTTTTATTTTTTTATAATTTTATTTTATTATGTTATTTTATTTAATTATTTTAGATAATAATTAGTTCATATTTTTTATTTATGTATTAAAAATGAATCCAAGGCCGTTGTTTTGGCGGGCTCTTGTTTACCCGGTAGTTGTCAGTAGAGACGCTGCTCTCTCTCTCTCTCTCTCTCTCTCTCTCTCTCTCTCTCTCTCTCTCTCTCTCTCTCTCTCTCTCTCTCTCTGTGTGTCTCTCTCTCTCTCTCGCTCTCTCTGTATCTCTCTCTCTCTCGCTCTCTCTCTCTCTCTCTCTCTCTCTCTCTCTCTCTCTGTCTCTCTCTGTCTCTCTCTCTCTCTCTCTGTATCTCTCTCTCTCTCTCTCTCTCTCTCTCTCTCTCTCTCTCTCAGGTAACGTTAGGGCCTCAGAGCGAAGATGGCGACGGACAAACAGAAACATGAAGGCAGGGTGAAAATCGGACATTATATTCTCGGAGACACCCTAGGAGTGGGAACGTTTGGAAAAGTCAAAGGTAAAGCTGTCCGAGGTGTTTTGGGTTTTGTGTTATTGCTGTATTGAAGACAGTTAAAGCAAAACTGGAGAAGATCGAGCCTTTAAGTGCGGCTAAAGCTGCAGCACTTGTTGGCTAAAGACAGTGCAGTCATGAAACAAACATTAACAACAAAGCTTTCTGCGATGATCAGCGCTGATAATGTTAGCCGATCGATGCTAACGTGGTTTTCTGAATATGTGCGTTCATGTGTTGTGTTTGTCTGGTTTGTAGAGGGTTTGGTCGCAGCTAACCTGGTTAGCTTCATGGTTTAAGAAGTCGTTAGTCTTCTGAAGTTGCAGTTTGGTGAGGATTGATAGATTCGCTCGTGCACAGGCCGAATGACAACTACAGATGCAGCTAGTCTTTGTCAGAATGACAAGAAACTAGTTTATTTTTAAAAAGTTAATCTTGCTGGTATGTGCATGCTATGAGTCAGATGAATTAAAAATGATTGCGCTTTATCTGTGATCCAGTCGTGACTTCAGTAATCGAGCATGACATGTATATTTATGGCGATTAATGACATCCGTGTTAGTCAGGCTAGCTTTGTCTTAACTTGGGATGCAACAACTTAATTATCATCGATTCATCACAAATCATCCGCCGGTCACGTCACTTTAGAGTAGTGAATAACTTATTTCTGTGGACAAAAAAACATCTGAAATATACTGACACAGAATAGTTATATTTTTATTAGATGTAATATGGTATAAATGTAATATAATTACTTTATCCAGGTAAGTAAATGTGTGTTTGGTTTGTGCTTGACTTTCACTTCATTATGGGGGTCAAGGTGTAGGATGTAATGTTTATATTTTAAACCTTTTTATTATTAGCATAGCCTGCATAGATACATTCTTCAGTTTGCACAGTTTGAAGGACATTGGACATAATGTTAAAAATAAAATACAGATAAATTGAAGACAGATTAATTGATTAATCTACTTTTAACTGTATGTTTGCCAAGGAGCTCCCAACAGTTGGTGACATTTCAAAAAGTTCACTCTTTCTCAAACATGTTTCCTTTTTTCCTACACCCCATCTGATGCAATAATGAAAAGTCATGGCTTCCCAGCTTGCTGTGCCCTGAAACCAATGCATTTGCCTGTGTTATGGGGCAATACATGATGAAAACCAAATGTTTCAAGACAGGATGTGTGTTGTGTGTAAAGATGTCTGGGAAAAGAGAAGTGTATGTACCACTGACAGAACATGGAACCTACTAATCAACAATCTAACAAGTAGCATTCATAAACAAGGTTGATAGTGATGTTTTAGTACTAAGACGTACGTTAGGTCTGTGGTTACACACACACACACACACACAGAATTCCCTCTGCATGACCAAGTTTGTGTTAATTCATAACTAGAGCAGTCTAGTTACTGCAGGTGGCCTGTTTTTAAATGTTGCAACTTAACCGAGACCATACCCAGCTTCTAGGAATGGTTCAATGTACGGCCTTTAGCACTTACTGATGCAGCAATATCCAGCCTTATGAGAAACTGGTTGGAAAGGCCTTTGCCCATATTAAAATAGTTTATGGGAAAATTGAGTAAATGTGCGGTGAACCTCACACATTAACTGGCTCTGTGATGTTAATGCAAGCCTCAAAGATGTTTTTAGCTCAGTGTTTGTTACTTCAGGACGCAGATATTACAGTAACAGTGTTGATATTAAGTTAAAAATGGAAATCAATATTGTTAATATGAAATAATAATGTATTATAATTATTTTTATTATTACCATAAACAGTATTGGCCTGACAATTTGCAAATTGTTTAGGCTGAATAGTAAAATGGACAATTTTGTAAATGTGTACAACAGCAAATGTGTGATTTACCAGAGTGGAATAAACACTGGGTGAAATAAAGTATTAGTTTTGACCAAATTACCAAGTGACAAATGGATTTGTACAAACAGCCGTTGCCATCAACAGCAAAAGACTGAGAGAACGCTTTCTGCTCCTTTTCAAAAGTATATTTATTTTGTTATCATAAGTATGCACGGTTATATGGTTGCTTGCATTTTATTATTTGTATTTAGCAATTTTTCCACTGCTGTTCGTGGCACTAATTTTGTGTCTTTGTCAGAGACACATTGGACTTTTTATTGTATATTCTCTAATGACTTGCATAAATGTAATCCTTCACAAGCCTTTTATTTTTTTCTACCTACCTGTGCAGTGGGCCAGCATGAGTTGACCAAGCACCAGGTGGCGGTAAAGATTCTGAACCGGCAGAAGATCCGCAGTCTGGATGTGGTGGGGAAGATTCGACGCGAGATCCAGAACCTCAAACTCTTCCGTCACCCGCATATAATCAAACTGTGAGTACTGATTCATTCCATCTGTGTTCTAATACACAGATAATGACTTTGCAGTGTTCTGTTTCGGAAGCTAGAATATGCAACTTTGACCTATTCATAATTGTTTTTGAGTTGATTTTTTTAAAAATATTTATCTCAGTGTATGTAAGTATGTAAGAGAGTTACATATTGATGTGCGTGCAAATGAGCCCCCATGTTTGTATGGAAATTTGGACAGGCTTCCCTAGTGACCCTGCTTGCATTTTTGTTCAGTTTTTGTGGTTTTGGATGAGGCAAGACATTCACAGAATTACAGAGGATGGGAAAGAGGGAGGGAATTTCAATTTCCTCCCATTATAGAGAAGCAGTAAAATTTTGCTTTTGATGTTCTAAACTTTTTTTTGTTTTCTTTCACCTTGATTGTTGTCTGTACTGTGGCCAGAAAAGATAAAGTCGGAGCTATCCAGTCATGCTCGAAAACCATTAGGGATTAATCAACTTTTCTCATATAAATAGGGGAACAATAGTAGAAGTAAAAGAATCTAAGCCTTGAAATATCAAGTCAAGTCACCTTTATTTATATAGTGCTTTTAACAATACAGATTGTGTCAAAGCAGCTTTACAGTATCAAATAAGAAAATAGTGTGTCTATGCCTTAAGGTGCGTTCACACCAGACGCGAATGAAGCGTTAAGCACGAATGATTTACATGTTAAGTCAATGCAAAGATGCAAATAGACATCCTGCGGCGCGATTCGCACGAATGAGGCGGCGCGAATTGAGCGTTTTGGGCATTTGACGCACGTAACGCGTGATTCGCGAGAGTTGAAAAATCTGAACTTTGGCGAAAATTCGCGCCGCGTTAACCAATCAGGAGCTTGCTCTAGTAGTGACGTGGTTACGATGTAGAGTGGAGGCAGAAATCCGAGACAACAATGGAGGACAAAATCATCCTCGCTGTATGTGGATACCCAGAGCTGTATGATACATCTTCGTACTTTTATAAAAACAGGAATAAAAAGGATCTTGCTTGGAAGAAAGTGAGTGAGGAGGTCGGACAATCGTTGTAAAAAACGCTCGTTACTCAATTTGAGCTATTTAAGTCCCTCCCATGTCGCGAATTCGTGTCTGTTGTGAAGCGAATTTCACGCGCGAATGAAGAGAGTAAACTCAAAATGTTCAAGCGTCCAACTACGCGCGAATAGCGCGATTTATTCGCGCAAGTCGCTTCTGGTGTGAACACACTGTCAGACATGCCTTAAAGGGCACCTATTATGCAAAATCCACTTTTACATGGTGTTTGGACATAAATGTGTGTTGGCAGTGTGTGAACACAACCACCCTAGAATTATAAAAAATCCACCCACTCCTCATTTTTTAATCCCCATTAAACCAAGTCAGTCTCACTAGGCCTGCCGTTTTGATCCTCACCGCAGTGTGACGTCACATTTCGGAGGGCCGGGCCACGGGGGTTGATTGACAGCCCTGCGTTGCTATAGTTTCCGCCCTCAGGGGTTACGATGTCCTTCATTTTCTCTGCGCTCGAGCAGCTGTAACGTCAACAATGTCTCACAAGCAATCCCGGTGCTCTGTGTTTGGATGTAAGACTGAACATAAGAGTCTTCATTTTCTTCCAACATCTGAGCTGCTGAGGACGCTGTGGATTACTTTCATTTTTCAAGGTAATGCGCCTCAAAATCTACCTAAATACGTGTATCACTTCAGACTCCTTTGTGAAGGTCATGTCGTTATAGTGCTTAGCGTTTTAACCGTATTTGTGTGCGTACATTAAGTATTTTTAACTGATGAGCGCCGTGCTTGTGAGATTAGCTCGTGCTGTTTGTAGCGCGGCTCGGTCCATTGATCCGCACCGATGACAGGTCAGCACGGCGCGAGCTCTGTAACATCACACTGTTTCGTCCCACTTCCCATATGTACAGCTGAACACCGGTTCTCTCGATCTCAGTTATGTTGCTTATACCTGCTGTTTATTGCTGTAGAAATGCAATTTAGAGAGACCTATACGTGACGCCCTCTTCTGGAGAGGGGGTGGGAATATGCAGCTCATTTGCATTTAAAGCGATACACTCCAAAACAGCTATTTTTTAGACACACCCCAAAAATGGCATTTTCCAGCTGTTATAATAAATGATCTGTTGGGTATTTTGGGCTGAAACTTCACAGACACATTGTGGGGACACCCAAGACCAATATTACATCTTGTAAAAAGGGGCATAATAGGTGCCCTTTAATTCATCTCTAAATCAGTACTAGATAGGGAAAGTTCAGAATTTATTTATTTATTTTAGAATGATGCAAACGTTTTGTACACATTTGAGATTTTTGCATAGTTCAGATGCATTTCACTGACTACACTTACAGAACCAGTGACATGTATTCTTTGCAAATTTGTGCATTTTGTTTGTTTTGCAGTTACCAAGTCATCAGCACACCAACAGACATCTTCATGGTAATGGAATATGTGTCAGGAGGAGAACTCTTTGACTACATTTGTAAAAATGGAAAGGTAAATCTTCAGTTTTAATTTGTGGGTTATGATTAGGGCCTGAAAATGAATTGATTTATAATGGATAATGAAAATAATTGACTTAGTTTAGTTGTTGTGTAGTTTGGTCTTTGTGCTGTGCCTAGAGATGCTCCATCAGTGATGGCTTTTTAATGTTGTTAAATACTTTCAAGTGGTACAATAATTTACTTAAATTTTAATGTGGTATTCTTATAATGAGAGCATTTCAGTTTTGTGGAGTGACCAGCAGAAAGTGAGAAAATAAATGCCACGCTCAGTGTTAATCAAATACATCATAAAGCATCTGCATGCTTGTCAATCAAACAGAGCTCAACAGAAAAAAAAAAGTGCAATCATTTTGATAACAAGAGTTAACCAATAGCCATACAATTTAGGTTTAAATGATCTGTAATCTTGAAATCCTAAATGGAATGCAAGTAATTTGATATTTGTTTAAATGAACTGTAACTTTAAAGCCATTGGCATAAAAAAAACAGTAGTCCCCCTGCATTAGTTTATTACAGTTCATCTGAACTCTGTTTTTCTGCTTGTGGAATAATCTCTTCCAACCTTGCCAGAATCAATAAATTAATCTAAGAATTAATAAAAAAAAGTACACTATTGTTCAAAAGTTTGGGATTAGTGAGATTTAATTTTTTTTTTTTAAATATAAATGACAGTTTTTTTCAACGAGGATTAAATTTATTCAGCATGCATTAAATTGGTCAAAAATGACAGAAAATTGTTTAAAATTCTGTTTTTTTTTTTGTTTTTTTTTTACTTTCAGTGCATCAAAGAATTTTGAAAAAATGCATTACAATTTTTACAAATACATTAAGCGGCACAACTGTTTTCAACATTGGTAATAATAAGAAATGTTTATTGATCACAAAATCAGATTATTACAATGATTTCTGAGGGATCATGTGACGTTATGGCTGCAGAAAATTTAGTTTTGCCATCACAGGAATAAATTACATTTTAAAATATATATTATATGGTGAATGTAAGACATTATCCAAAACTGACCCCAAACGGTTAAAGGTAGTATATATCAGGGGCCACAAAAATGGCACTGTAGGTTGCAAAAGGGGAACTGTAAACTGAATGATCAGGTCAGTCCACATGGGAATGTGTAAAAACATGTTCCTGCGTCTCTGGTCAGTTGGATGAGAAGGAGAGCAGGCGTCTGTTCCAGCAGATCATCTCAGGGGTGGATTACTGCCACAGACATATGGTGGTGCACAGAGACCTCAAGCCTGAGAACGTCCTGCTGGATGCGCACATGAATGCCAAGATTGCAGACTTTGGTATGTGAACTCTTCATATTTAAGAACCATGAAACAAGTAAGGTTGTTGTTGGACTCGCTCTTTCTTTAATGTTTATATTACAAGCTATCTGACTTAAACTTTGATCTTTCTTCGTGTAGGCTTGTCAAACATGATGTCGGATGGAGAATTCTTAAGGACGAGTTGCGGTTCTCCTAATTATGCTGCTCCGGAAGTCATCTCTGGAAGGTAATGTTTGCATTTGTTTTTTTATTTTGAAATGATCTCAACCTGCTGTCATCCTTTAATATAATGCTCTGTGTGGCTTTGTGTTGTCCGTTCATTTATATTTTCTTGCTGTTCTCGCCCAGGTTATACGCAGGACCTGAGGTGGACATCTGGAGCAGTGGTGTGATTTTGTACGCTCTGCTGTGCGGAACGCTGCCGTTTGACGATGATCACGTGCCAACACTGTTCAAGAAGATCTGCGATGGGATCTTCTTCACGCCTCCGTACCTGAACTCCTCCGTTATTAGCCTTCTGAAACACATGCTCCAGGTGGACCCCATGAAGAGAGCCACCATTAAAGAGATTCGGTCAGAAACTACGCAAACACTGTCCGTTTCAATTTTAGCAATGACAAAACTATTGTGCAAATCTCTTTCTCTGTTCGTTGCTCTCCGTTCTCAGGGAGGATGAGTGGTTTAAACAAGATCTCCCCAAGTATCTGTTCCCAGAGGACGCTGCATATAGCAGTAATATGACTGATGAGGAGGCGCTGAAGGAGGTGTGCGAGAAGTTTGAGTGCACTGAGGAGGAGGTGCTCAACTGCTTGTACAGGTTTGCGTGTGTTTTTTTTTTTCTTTTTGCATCACACATTTTGTTACTTCTGCTTTTTTTGTTACTTGCTATTGAGGCTTCTTTAGGGTGTCTACTCACTGGAGGGAGTTTTCATATCAGAAGAAATTATGACTTTCATTTGTAATGGGGAATTGCAGTGGTGTTGATTAGGGCTGCAACAACTAATCGATAAAATCGATTATTATCGATAATGAAAATCATTGACAACGATTCTCATTATCGATTAGTCGGGTCTGCCCACAGTGCACGTCCAACTTCAGCCGGTCGAGTCAAATTACAGCACTGAATAATGCATTTCTGTGGCCAAAAGCATCTAAAAATAGTGGAGGAAACAATGAGATGCTGCGGGAGAAGTACGTGATCCAAGCTGCACAAAACATGAGAATTCTTTATTTTAAGCTTTAAGCTAATGCATTAGCGTAATGGCTTGCCCTGTCAGGCGCTTTGACAGATGCGTGTGCGTCCTCAGTGCAAACACTTTCATATCCTTGTAACTGTATCCTTATTGTTTCGTATTCTTATCTGTAAATGTCACAAATTCACGCGAGCATTTCCATTTTTGCATAAAGTTCCGTCCTGACAGTCTATGTTAAGTTTAAATCTTTACTGAATGAGCGCGAGCGCGGCGGACGCGTGAACGCGCGTCAGAGAGGGATTAATATTCAGCGCAAAAACATTCATTGTGCTGAAATAACTGTTGTTGAACGTTAAATTAAGGTATACAAGTCAACATGTAGTGCATGTATTTTATGAGAGTAGGAACTGTAAAGGGATAACAGCGTGTAATTGTCTGAATATAAATATCAGATGCTTCATAGCCGCCTTTTACAGGATAAAGAAATTACAGTAAACGTGACTGTGATCAAAAAGTGAACGTGTGTTCCTGCAGAACATTACTCTTACCTGTTGGTTTACACTGAGTTTGTGTTTTTATTCTATCTTCATTATTATCTTAATTTTTGATGAAGAGATTTAAACTATAGGCCTATATACAGTGCTTAAAAATGTATTAAAACAGATTTATGTAAGGTTTATAAATTATGTAAGGTTTGTGCCACTGCTGCTCTAAACTAACAGTATTGGTGTTTACTAAAATCATTTTTTATCTATCTGTATTGGTTAGTCCTTCAATATGCATAAGCTCTTTAGTAAGAGTAGGCTATTTCGAATGCTATAATATAATTATTGCAGTTATCTATGAAAGAATGAAAGATCTATGAAAGATTTTTTCAGATACCCAATTACAGTCAAAAAGTACCTAAACAATGCCAGCAAGAATGCATGCTGTTATGAAAGGCAGGAGGCCATTTTTTTTTTTTTTTTTTTTTTTTATTATGTGAATAAATACTATTTAGTCGTTTCAGTTTGTTATTTGCCAAATAAATGACAATAACAGTTTTAGATTTAAACAATTCTTTGACAAATTCCTAAAATATTTGTGTTTTCTCTTTTACGGAGCCCCGCACATGCCATCCAGGAAAAAAATAGTAGGCTAAATCGTGTGCACAATTTACTATTTCGTTCACACAATTTATAAATCGAGGGAACAAATTAATAAATCGTGCGCACGATTTAGCAAATCGAGAGAATGAATTAGCAAATCGAGCACACGATTTAGCAAATCGAGGGAACTTAATAAATTAAGCACTGTATGTTTTCATAACATTCAGTTGGCACGCTTGTTTGAAGAACATTGGGCAGAATGTGGAAGTGTTTTTTTGTCAATAAAATAAAAAAAGAAAATGTAGGTTTTTATCCGATTAATCGAAAAATTAATCGGCCAACTAATCGATTATCAAAATTATCGTTAGTTGCAGCCCTAGTGTTGGAAAATGCAAGATTTTTTATATGATCATAAATTCAGGATATTTAAACTTTTGCAAAGGACTTTCATGTTAGCATCTAATCACGGCTATTGATAAAGATTTCCTGATTTAATTAGATTTTATTTCTGAAGACAGATGAGTTTCGTTACTGAAAAAAATATGCTTTTTTGAACTAATTGTTTTAGTGAATTATCAACGAGTCACTGAAACACTGAAATCATAAATGTTTCTGAATGAATCATTTGAATGAAGGATTCATTGACTCACTCATTAAGAAGAGACTTGCTGCAACCTACTGGCAGTTTTAGTTTCCTATTTAAACATATATTGCATTATTCAAAATTTGGTAACACTTTTCCATTAGAAAATACATCTAATTAAACTGAGCAATAAATTTATTTTTATTTATTAATCTTTGTTAATGATAGTTAATAAAAATACAACTGTTTATTGTTAATTAAAGGCAGGTATGGTCCTATTAAAAAAAAAAAAAAAAAACCTTGTGTAATACCTCATCTTTATTGGCAAAATCCCAAAAATACATCATTTTTGTCAATATCGCAGTTCTGTTACGTTTGGGTATGTTACCGTTAAAAAGTCCATTTCACTTAGCTATAAAATAATTCTCTTTGCTAATTAGACTGATTTAAATTTGTTACTCATCTCCTCATAGTGTCACTGCAGTCAAATTAAATGCTACTATAAACTCTCATCTGTCCTGTTTTTGTCCTTGCCTTCTTTGCAGTCGCAATCACCAGGATCCTCTTGCTGTGGCCTATCACTTGATCATAGACAACCGGCGCATTATGAACGAGGCCAAAGATTTCTATTTGGCCTCCAGCCCCCCGGACAGCTTCCTAGATGACCTGCCTGCACACCACTCTGCGAAGATTCACCCCGAGAGAGTACCATTCCTGGTGACTGAGTCCCAGCCACGTCCTCGACACACGCTGGATGAGCTTAACCCCCAAAAGTCCAAGCATCTCGGTGTCCGGCGGGCCAAGTGGCACCTGGGAATCCGTAGCCAGAGCAGACCGAATGATATCATGAGTGAGGTCTGTCGTGCTATGAAGCAGCTGGACTATGAGTGGAAGGTAAGCACCTGTGTTTGTGTTTTGGGTTGTATTTCAAAGAGCATTCAAAGAGATTAGCATTTAAAGAGTTATCCTGTATGAAATGCTTTCTTCTGCGGAACACAGAAAAAGATATTTTAAAGAACGTTTCAATATTGTGTGTTTGTCCACACAATGAAAATGGTGTCCAATGCAATATTAGAATGACATGTTGTTGCCATGTTTTGGAACAGACTATGGGAATAAATTACGTCCAGACAAGGAACCAGTTAATCAATTTAGGGACTGGAAAATAAAATCTTAGTAATAAAGAGTTTAGGAGTGGTAAAAACAGATAAATAGAGTGAACTGCATTTCCTGGTATGCATTTCTACTGCGTGTCCTCCTGAGGTTCATGATCTTGGGGTAAATTCCATCTCCGCCTTGTGGGAAAGATGTTTTGGGGCTTCTGGTAGATTCTATAAATAGAAAAGTCTCTCTCTCTCTCTCTCTCTCTCTCTCTCTCTCTCTCTCTCTCTCTCTCTCTCTCTCTCCTCTCTCTCTCTCTCTCTCTCTCTCTCTCTCTCTCTCTCTCCTCTCTCTCTCTCTCTCTCTCTCTCTCTCTCTCTCTCTCTCTAAAAAGAAATCTTTATATGATATCTGCATATTTTACTGTCATTATTATAACACCTTGGAGCTAAACAGAACCGCTAATGTAGTAAGGACGGAATTAGTTTTTAATAGTACACTTTGTTCAAAAGTTTGGGGTCATTAAGATTTTTTTACAAATGTTTTTGAAACCTTTTTTGAAGTCTTTTTTGCTCACAAAGCTGCGTTGGTTTGATAAAAAAAAAATACAGTAAAACAGTAATATGGTAAAATATTATTACTATTTAAAGTCAGTGTTTTCTTTTTTAAATAAATTTTGAAGTTGTATTTATTTCTGTGATTGCAAAGCTGCATTTCTGCAGCCATTCTGTCTTCATGATTTTTCAGAAATCATTCTAATATGCTGATTTGGTGCTTAAACATTTGCTGTGAAATTCTGGGCTCTCTGTTGACATCTGTGGACGAAACATAAAATTACATAAAATTACTATGATCAAAATTATTTTATTTTGATCATAGTATGAAAATGCCTACAAGAGGAATATCCAAAAACTGTTGTCTGCCAAAATAGTATATCTGTTGCAATAGTAGACATACTTCCTCTCATGTAAACACAAAGACAAATAATTATTTTGAACGTTTTTTTTTTTTATGTACAAGTATTTTGTTTATAGCAAAAAATGAAATCCAAATTCTTCTGTAGTGTTTCTCTAACAAAGAAGGAGAATGTGTAAATTGAATTGAGGTGTGATATTCTTTATGCAGTGTCTCATTTGTGAGATGTATTCCTTAATTTATTTTTTTGAAATGATGATCGTCAACCTGTGGCAGGTTTATTTTTGTTTTGTGTTCTTAATTCATCTGGCTGAAGTTCAAGTATGCTTGACTGATTGAGTCATCCGTTTTAGAGGGAAATGGCCTACGTCTTTATAATAGTTTATAATAGTTTTTGTTCTTTGTCTTATCTCATAGCGGCCTCTCTTATCATGTGGAACAGTGTTTATAGCTATTCAGGAGTACGCCATTCAGACTTCCTCAAAACAGTGCAAACAGTGTTACAGTGCAATATACCAGTCCCTTTTAAAGTTAAAAGGCTTGCTAAATATTAATCAACTTTAAATCCATTACAGTCAGATTTTACTCTGCTGACTTTTTTTTCTCTGTGGTTTAATAGGTAGTTAATCCTTATTACTTGCGAGTGCGGAGGAAGAACCCAGTCACTGGCATACATACAAAGATGAGCCTCCAGCTCTACCAGGTGGACAGCAGGACCTATTTACTTGACTTCAGGAGCATAGATGGTAAAAATTGTCTCACTGTGTGTCTGTGGTTTTATTCAGTGCTTTAAAACATATTTATTTATTTACTTGGTACTTCAATTTACAGTAATTAATTTAAAAATATAAAAATGTATACATAATCACACATATAAGGAAATGAATCACACAGAGTGGTAACTGAATAAATCTGACTCTTGTACTGAATGCAAATATTATTTTCAGGATGTCCAAAGTGTTACCGTGTTATTCATTACTTAAGTCTTGTGAGACTGTAGCCGGCTTTCCATCCTAAATTGCGAATTTAACTTATGCGCAAAATTGGAATATCACATAAAACATTTGCGAATAAGCACCGTTTCCATTCAACGAGTTAGAGAGAACAAAATCATCACTTCCTAATAAACTGGCACTAAATATCACTAAGAAAAGTAGGAGAAGCCACTGATTATAATAATTCTCAAATATAATAAATTACTTGCACTTCGAGAGAGCAGATGAAACACAATAAATGCGGTCTTGCTTTCGGAGCTGCATGTCAGCTGTTTGGGAACGCAGTCGTGGCAGACCGTTCTGGGAGGCAATTATAAACTTTTTTGCCAATTAAGGGATTTCTTTTCGAAATTTGGTGTTTTTATCACTCGTTTCTGATGCGATACTTCAAAATGCGCATAAAAAGAGGGTGATGGAAACATAGCTAGTGACAGTGTAGTTGCTCAGTGGTTGTTCATTTGACATGTAAAAAGAGTTTCGTAATCAATAGTATTTTATAAAAATTAATTTAATTTAACCTCTGTCTGTCTAAATAATAATAATAATATTATATAAAATAATATAGAAAAATATAAAATAATATATATATTAGTGCTGTCAAAGTTAACGCGTTAACGCAAATTCATTTTAACAGCACTAAGTTTATTAACGCGCGATTAACCCAGCACGCATTTTCTGTTTGACCCGTGGCCTAGTCCGTACTACTATAGTTGGAGAAATGGAAATGGATGGAGATGCTGACAGTGTTGCCAACCCAGCGACTTTTCAGACCACTTTAGTAAAAGGTTTTTATTTTTATTTTTTATTTTTTTTTTTTTCAAAAAGCGCCTAGCGACCAATCTTTATAGGGTTTGCCCAAACCTTATTTAGTTTCTGAGACTCGCCGGTACTGCCGCGTGAGCGCGAGGTCTCTCTTTCCCGCTGCGCACACACACCTCTTTCTCTCTGCCTCCACGTCTGCTCTGTTCAGTGCGTGGATGAGAGGAACAGCGCTTTCAGTTAAAACAGATATTATGTTGCTTCTCTAATTTAACATGCAAGTATAGCCGAAATCACAGCACAGCTATTGTCTTTATCTTATGTGTAGCCTATTTGATTTTATCAGACGATGGCTGGATTATAAATCAGGATTTTTGTGCAGATTAACATCTTGGAAGGGAGAGCTGGTTATTTAGTCCTATGGGTCGCATTTCAGTCACTATTTCATATTCATTCCGTTGTCTGACAACAGAAACAGTAAAATATATCAATGAAAACAGTTTTATTGAGAATTTAGCTGCATCAAAATACAGTATGTGGGCACAGAGAAGCAAACAAATGTAATAATAAATGTACATTTTGCATGTTCAGAAGAAGTGAGATGCCCTGTCATGCGGAAATGTAAACAGGTTTGTGTAAGTAAATTGCTCGGTTCAAAGAAAGAGAAGTAATGGGAACCTGGTATTTCTTTTTTCATGTGTCTAATAGACATGAGCAAGTTCTTTGAAACACATTTATGATCTTTGAAACATGTCTAGTCTTCAGGCTCTGTTAACTATGGTTTCACTAATAATAAACATATATTGCATAAACAATCCATATTTGTCATTGCCCATGTTGATTAGAGTATTTAAAACATGAAAAGTATTAATTTAAGGTACATTTAGAACAGATAAAAATGTGTGATTAAATTGCGATTAATCGCGAGTTAATTCATGACAATAATGTGATTAATCGCGATTAAATATTTTAATCAATTGACAGCTCATATATATATATATATATATATATATATATTATATAATATATAATATATAATATATATATATATATATAATATTTTTTTGGCATTTAAAACTAGTTATTGCATTGTGTTAGTGTAGTTATTTTTATTAGCATGAAATGTGAAATCACTTTACGTAAGAATGTAAATTAAAGCAAAATATTTATTTCTTAATTGTTATATTGGTTCTGCTTAAATCTCAAATATTGTTTTATCAGATGTATAATCACTCCAGATAAGGAATCATAAACTAAATTGTTTACCGAAATTCTGTTGCAGAGTGTTCTGGAGAGCGTTTTCTGTATATTTTAATCTCTAAAGCTTCTGTTCTGTTTGATATAGATGACATGATAGAAGTAAAATCAGGGACTGCCACACCTCACCGCTCTGGCTCGGTCGGTAACTACCGGACTACCCTAAAGAACGACAGGAACGAGAAAAACGAATGTGAGGATGCAGCAAAGGGCGACGCGTCCGCACCCTCCACGCCTCCGATATCCGGAGGGAAAGCGGCGGAAGGCTCTCTGGCTTCTTCTCTTACCTCCTCGGTGGATTCCACAGGGGGAGAGATCCTCCCCCGCCCAGGAAGTCACACCATTGAGTTCTTTGAGATGTGCGCCAACCTCATCAAGCTGCTAGCACGATAACTTGTGGTTCCTCGGATGCCTTCTCTCTCACTCTCCTCTGTCTTCACTCTCACTCTCGGGCTTCTTTTCTCTTTCTTCTGGAATACTGTCTACCTCTTCTTCCTCTGATATCTGTGTCATCATCCACAGCAGTCCCTCTATCTCTGTTCTTTTCGTCTTTCTTTTTCTCTCTCAGTGTCTTTAGAGCAATAAGCATGCGGAAGAACTCAAGACTCCATGCATCCCACTCGCATGAACACACTGAATGGTCTGTGGCACTACAGTCGCCAGGATCAGCCTGTTTATGAGGATTGAGAAAAGGTATAAGGAGGAAAAGGATGGAGGTTGTTTTTTTGTGCCACAGTTAAGATGTCAGAAAGATTGCTAAGCCACTTTATAGTGTCTAAACTCTTTTAGAGATGGTTTTACAATTGTTTTCTGGGTTTCATAGCAAGGATTTCCTTGCAGAGAGGGAGGCATAGAGGTGCATTTAAATGAGTTATACACTGAGCTAGCTGTACTGTACACAATGCTGTTGCGATTCTTGGCGGACCAAGAGATATAAAAAGAAAGAGCCCTTGTGAGGCATGTGGGACGACAAGTAAGACAGAAAGCACTTTTGCACAGTTTTACCTGTAAGTTTTTGTGGGCCAGTGTCAGAACTGGTTATCCCATTGAAGCAGCCTACTGGGAAGGGCACTCGATTAGGAGGAGCCGTCTTAAAAAGCGGGGCCAATTTAACATGATGGGCACTTGATAACACAAAGGGAGAGCTTGATAAGTCAGCCTTTAAGGAAGAGACCAATATTAAACCCATTTATCCTGAAGGAGTGCAATGTCCTTGCCTCTGTTTCATAGATGTTTGTTTGTTTGTTTGTTTGTTTTTGTTTGTTTGTCACACCTTGGTCTTTTTTTCTATTCGCCCACATTTTACATAAATTTAAGTATATACAGAATTTAAACATGCATTTGGATTTATATTTATCAGTGCTTTAAATGGGGTTGTAGATTGTATTAAAATTGTGATATTGGACTGGATTTTTTTAAAGAAATATTTGATTGTATCGCTATAAGATATTTAATTTCTTACACTGCTTTATCAAAACCTTTTTTTTTACTATTATTTTAGTTGTTTTACAAAACAGTGGTTGCTTGAAAAAAGTTCTACTTAAAGACAGAAATCAAATGTTTTTGTATCCCCTCCACTTTTACAATTTAATTCTCTGTGTCTAATAAAGTTTCACCACAATGAAAATGGAAAAAAAGAGATAAAATTAGAGTTGAAATATTGGCGCATACTGATCGATCTCCTGAGCGAATCATATAGTCATGTCTTAATACTGTGTTTCCAAAGTCATAATCGTCAGATCATAAAATAGGAAAGCGCTTCCTACTTGCAGAGATGGGCATAAATACATGAAAATGTATTTCAAATAAAATACAAAATACTGCCTGCAAAATTGTATTTAAATACAAATACAAAATACTGCCTGCAAAAATGTATTTAAATACAAATACAGTATTTTGGATTTTGAAAATACATAAAATACATTTCAAAACTGGCCATCCAGCGAAGTACCACTATTAAGGCTTGTTTGCACCAAGAATGATAATTAAAAAGACAACTTTATTAGCGAATCCTAAGCATGTGCTGCTGCAGTTATGTGATCTGTCACTGTAAATGCTTGAGCTCTATAACACAGGATTGATTTTGATTGGGTGTCAATATTTTTATCATTCATCTGTAGTATAAAATTGCTCTGAAAGTGATTTGGACAATATCATGTTTTTTGTGCCGTTATTGTTATAGTTGTGGACTCTGCTATTTGTTTAGATTTAAAAATGTTTTTAGAACTATATCTGGTCCCACTTTATATTACGTTGCCTTAACTACTATGTACTTCAAAAAATAAGTACAATTTACTTATTGTGTTCATATTGTATTGCAAAACACTTCTGCTGCTATTGAGGTGGGATACAGGTAAGGTTAGGGACAGGTTTGGTGGTATGGGTAGGTTTAAGGGTGGATTAAGGTGTAAAGGTGATGATACATGGGGCAAATTTTTAAGCAATTTTGCTGAGCAGCTTTTTTGAGCAATGTTGCTTGGGCACTTTCCCGTTGAGAATGGGTAACAAATTTCTATCTGGATAACTTTAGATCGGTCGTGGGCCCTGTGTCTCACCTGGTTGCCTGTTGATGGCAACATTGCCCAAAGTTGCCCGGCAACAATGTTAAAAAGTTGCCCTGTGTATCATCAGCCTAAGGGATGGGTCAACTATGTAATAATAAATATAATTATAGAAATTAATTACAGATGTTATTACATGCAGGTTTTTTTTTTTTTTTTTTTTTAAATATAAGTAGAATGTAAAAACATGAATGTACAATTTCATTGTATCAAATGATTAATTTAAATGTAAGTACATAGTAGTTAAGGCCACTTAATGTAAAGTGGGACCCTATATCTTTATCATTACCGTTATATATAGTTTGTCTCAGGCACGCACACAGTAAGCTGCCTTTCAGAATGCGAGTAGGCCTACAGAATTCTTGAGTTCTCTTTCACAGCATACGCACTTTTATTAACTCATCTCTTGCTTTATTACTCATGTTTTTAATCTCCCTAACGGGTCAATACGTCCTGCCCACTAAAACCTGCATTGATATATTTGCATACTACGATATAGAAAATGTTCAGTTGTTCACACTTTATATATCCACCAACATATAGCTATATTGCCATATCACCCAGCCATAGCAAGCAGTAATGCTTAGTTTAATAAATACAACTGATTAGCTAGTTGATAAAACCAAAATTTCACCAAAATAAAACTAAAAAATTATCAAACCTGACTGGCTAGCTCTAATGTCCAGTGCTAGTGATAATTATTAAGATGGTTATTTTCCCCTTGCTAGGAAATAGATAATTTTGATACCCAACATTTGAGTTGTGCAGGCCATAAACTTTAAACATGGGGAAAACAGTTGCTACTGCGACAAGTATTATCATCTCATTTTGATATAATGAAATAGTGCAGTTCTATATGCAAGCATTTTGTATGTTTTATACACAGCAAAATAGCATGTATTTGACAGAAAATCCAGAATTGTCAAGCTGACAAAGTAAATAGCGCTGTAAATGTTTAAATGGTTGTCAATGAATGGGACATTTTACTCAAAATTAAATATCTTCAAAAGATTTTGGCTTTAATAAAAATTTCCCCAAGAAACATGGGGTCCTCCATGATTCTTTCCGACAGCAAAGCACTTGAATGTGACAAGCTCGTAATCACAACTTCAGAAGTGGGAAGTAGGAAATTTCTGCACATGAAGACAGCATTATTCCTTATTTCCTTACAGGGATCATGAAAATTCACTCACCCAAATCTAGATGTACTTGTACAGCTGCAGCTCACATGAAAGTGGCATGTCTGAACTAACTGACACAGGAAATCAACTGCATAATAAAGAGGTTGACTGGCAAAAAGTATTTTATGTATTTTGAAAATACAAAAATACTAAGCTTAAATGTATTTAAATACAAAACACATTAGATTGTTTTCAAAGGTATTTAAATACAAAATACAAAATAGTATTTTGTATTTCAAATACGTATTTTAAATACATTTATCAGAAATACTGCCCATCCCTGCCTACTTGCATGTGACTTTGTGCCCTCATGTGAGACTGTGATAAACAAAATTCTACAAAAGTCCACAAAGGAAAGAACTGCAACCTGTTAACAATGAATGAAATTATGTAGGAGCTTACTGACAGGAGTAATCCTCTTCTTCTGATTAGTTCTTTCAACATATGTTTCATTGATGAAAATGAAAACAATATAAGTTTTAAATAAGTTGCTCTTGTTCATTTGCCTGCCCAGAGCTCCAACTATGTTCAAATTAAATATCCCAAATTCAATGCTAAAAAAGCTAAGATGTCATTTTAAATAATAAATTTATTCTATGGTATGTATGGCACAGCGTATTTACATGTTAAAGTCTGAATGTCTTAACGCACATTCTTACCACATTAAAGAAATAACTCTTTAGTTCTTATAAATGCAGCAGTATCATATTCTCAAAAAGAAAAGGATATTTAAGGCCAGTAATTCTGATTTGACCTTTTGAAATTCTAGTTTCCTAAAAGATGATGTTGTTTTTGTTTTAAACTGCACTGTCATTTCAGAATCTCTATTAATGAGATTGTAGAGGTAAAACTTGACAATCTGTGCTTTGCAAGTCAGCTTAAGACAAATCCAGAGAAATTTAGTTTTGCTCTGTCCCCTTTATCTTTTTTCCCCCCAAAGGTTATTTCCCTGTGTAGTTGTCTAATTCAAATGTTAACTCTATAACTAGGGAACCATTTCAGTGTCTCCAATGCTGTTTATTCAGCCATCGAAACGAAGTTTAGAAAATCTGTTGATGTTCTAAACTTAACTCCATTTACGTTGATTATCTCTGCAGAGATGCACCTCATGGAGGCTTGCCAATGTAAATTTACAGATAATTACTCATTTACAGTTGAAAAGATGATTTGTAAATACAACTGCCTAATAAAATGATACATGAAGAATGATTGTATTGTATCTTTTGAAAACATGGTGTATGTTGTCTGACTATATTTTTCAAGAAATGCTTGATCACTGTTTGATAACTTCCTTTAATTACAGTAGTGAACAATACACAGAGCTTTTAGGTCAGACTTCTTTTTCCTCCTCCTTTTTTTTTTATTAACTAGTAAACTAAATGCTTAAAAAAAAAAAAGATTTTAATTTTATGTATTCTAATATTTTTGTTGAGCACACAGGAACAATAAAACCGTAATTAAGTTTATCCAAAGGGTTAAAATTGTTCTTAGGCTAAGGATATTTTTATATACATTTTGTCAGGCCAAGTTGTCACACGTGTTTACAATATAATATATATTTAATTTTTCATTATATTCATTAATACCTTTTATAATTAATACTTTTTCAACAATAAGTAATTACAAAATAAGTCATGTTACATTTTACGTTGTGTTTTCATGGGTTGATAAGTGTTTCATGATTATTTTACAGTTTACATTTTACTAAAAATGGTCTTGAAAATGATCAATATCTTCTATATAGACTTTTGTAGACCTTAAGGTATGTACAGAAATAGACTTTCTAAGCAAACCCACCTTTATTCACTAAAGTAAAAGAAGGCGGTCTCACCTATGTGTAGGCCTGTTATTTATTGTTTCTTCCAATGCACATCTGTAAAGAGAGATTTGTACTTCAGAAAATGACCAGCAGATGTCCCTTTAATCCTGAAGACATCTGTCATTATTGGAGTTAACTTGAGTTTTGACAAAACATTCTTTTCTGATTTTCTAACTTCTAAAATTTTGTATAGGATATCCAATTTATATTATTAGGCTACATTTTAGAATTATAAATTAAATGCTATTTTTAAATATAATTAATTTTTATACAAACCATATATAAATATATACCACAGAACCATACATGTGGTTATTTTAAATTTAAATAATAAATACGAAGTTTTACGGTTTTGTTAGGAATTCACGCTGCTAGACCTCTGCTGCACACCTGCCGTAGTGCGTCATGGCGTAAGCAGCAACTCCTCCACACGCATCTACAGAGAGCAGCATGGTAAAGTTACTCCAGGACTGGCTGCTCACGCTAAGCGTTCAAAACTGGAGCACTGTTTCAAGATAAACAACAGTGTTCAATTGTAAACGCAGAAGAAAGGCTGAGCAGTGTTTGTGTTCATCTCTGAAGCTGGGCATCGCTCTGGTATGTAAACAGACTCACCTGCACTAATGCAGATGGGATATCTTTTTGGAAGTTGTTCACTGTGTTATTTAGTCGTTCCTTTGGGCAGTCCAAAAATATATTGCTGCAGAGATGTCGTTTTTGAGTCTTTAAATACATGTAAGTATCATTAATGTTTAAAAATATCTCAAGGCAAGGTAGAGTAATTATTGCTTCCAAAACACAAAGTATTAAATTATTGCACTCTCTATTTATGTAAGTTATTAATGAAAAATGACTGTGGTATTTGTTAAGGATCTGGGCTCTGTGATACAGCTGAGCTAGTCTCAAATTAGTGTGTAATCCAGTTGAGCCCAGGATATACTGGTCTGTACCAGGAGCAGATTGTCCATTATTACACACACACACACACACACATATTTTTCCCCTTAAAGAATGCAGTATCCAGTAAAGCTAACTTTAGCTTTCATTGCATTCCAACAAAACAGCCTTTGTTTGTGTTTAAGGATTACATTTTAGTTGTTTTGCTAGAGTGCTGACAAAGTCAACAGCATGGGCATTTGTTACATTTAGTAATCAAGTTCATTTGTAGTTTTTGTGTTATCAATGTTTAGCAAATTATATGCATGTTAGATGCATAAATGATTTATCCATGATTAGTCATTTCAGTTCATTTTTGTTTTTCTGCTGTGCAAAAAAAACTGTATTTCTTAATATGTGCCAAAAAATGATACAGAACTTTGTTGTTCTCTTTCATCAGTTGTGTTTTACATTCATTTTCTTAGTTGTTATTCTCAGGTGTTACTTTATGCCCTAAAGCCTTTATGGGTATATCATATATACGTGTGCGTCCGTTCGTGCGTGTTGTGTCAATGTGTCCGCGTCCTCTCACTGCCAAGCAATTCAGCTGACACAATGCTTTACCCAAAGCAGGTCTCATGTTTCAGATATCTGTCTGCAGTGACAGTGCAAGCTTCTCCTGGTTTGCAGGGTCTCTTTCATTCTTCATTTCTGTCATAATCAGAAGGAAGTGACATTACATTGTGGACACATGAGCTTTTGCTTGTTGCTGTTAGTTTGTCACTGAGCTATAACTCCTGCTTGCAGCAGCAGCAATTATAAAATCTATGAAAAAAAAACCCAAATATTTCCAAAGCAGTTTATCCAAAAGCCTGAGAAAAGAACCATTTTTTAACAATCCCTTCATGTTTCACTATCCTTGCCTTTCTCATTCTTTCAGCCTCTCTTTCTTCAGGTGGTGTATTGGAGAACTACAGACTGATTACATTTCATATCTCCAGCAGGGTGCAGAATATGAAAAGATAATGAAGCTCAGTTAAACATAAGCAGCAGAGTAGACAAAAAAACATTCATCCTACACCTGTCCAGTTTGATATTTTTGTTTATATATTGTTTGATTGAGGTGGCTTGAGTTTTAAATTGTTACATGAAATACAGCTTGCAGTCTGGATAAAACCCTACCTGTAACAGTTTCTTGTGGAACAAGAAAAGATTAATAGCAGAGCTCTGGTTGTAATACTTTGTCATCATTGAGTAATATATATAATACATTTTATCAGCTACAGCAGGCACATCTTAGGTGATATGTTTAATGTGCTCTGATTAAATATTCTTGTCTGTTCTTGATTTCGCAGCGTTTCCACTGCGGTATCGTCAATCAACAGCTGCCATGACCCAAGAAACACATTTCCATCGACAACGTAAGAATCAGCAACTCTGTTTCACCAATTATCACCAAAATGGTTTTGACTTGCATGCTCTCTTTTTTTTTTGAATAATGCAAGGGGGTAGATTTGTTTTTTAATTTAATTGGGATTTTTTTCTGTGTAAAGGCATGGCAAGTGTAGTTTTTATTCCTTTCGAAAGGAAAAGTTTTAGAGTGCTTGAGTGCATGAAAGAGGAAGGGAATAAAAAAGCAGTGGGTGGAGAGAAATGCAAAATAAGAGACTGAAGGCCTCCTGGAGGAGGAGAGCAGACAGAATAAGACAAGGACAGAGAGGAGAAAGAGAGCAGTTGAACTTTCCTGAAACTTTATTAGACTTACTACTTTTTTTGTGTAAACTAATCAGCAGGTAAGAAAATGAATAAATATGTCATCTTTTAGATATATTTAATTTTGATTGACATTTGAGGTTTTTAATAAGGAATGCATACTACTATTTCACAGAAATCAGATGCATTTTGAAAGTTGAGAATGTCGCCATTTGAAATGTTTCTAGATTATAAAGAATATGTATGTACTATTTTATTTTGAACTCTGAAATGGTTTTCTTTTTGGTTTCCTCAAGTCTCAATTTTGTTCTGTGATTTTTATATTGTGTTTTCAGGCATGTCAGTTATTTCTACAGTCATAGGTTTTCATGCATTTGGCTTGGAAATGTATTTTTAGCTTTTACAAAAAAATATGATAAAGACATTCATTTTAAACTTTCTGTTCTCTTCCAAATTTCTCTGCTAAGGTCATTTTTTTCTTCTTTATTTAAACAGACTGGAGTGAGATCCCTGCTGACACTTTCCAGAATAGCCCGTTCAGCATCGATACACCATATGGGTACCAGCTTGACTTAGACTTTGTTAAATACGTGGATGATATCGAGCGAAGTGACACCATTCGCCGACTGCATTTTAACAAGCGGCCAGGGGTGGCAAATGCTGCCTCTGAGCCGCACCGCATCATAAACCCCACACACTGGACTTCCTCAGAGTCTTTGTCCTCGGTGAGCAGTGATGAAGCCAAGAAAACCTCTCCCTCTTCATCCTCTTCCTCTTCTTCTGTCAACAAAAGAAGACCGCCACTTCCCCATTCCAAACCTAAATCCTCCAGTCAAAGACCAGAGGTCCCTCAAGACCTAGTTACCTCTCAGAGGGATGAACATGGGATGCCTACCCCAGCCACACAACATCCTACCCCAACCAAATCAAATCCTCTAGTAGAAAAGACTCTGATGGAAACATGCAAGCGTTTGGAACATGAGAAAGGACCTCCAGAACCACAGCCGCGGCGTAGACTGGCCAGTTTTGGTGGCTCTACCGGTACCCTGTCTCCATACACAAGCTGGAGTGCCCTAAATCAAGGTGCTAAGATGACAGTCTTAGACCAGCCCAGGCAAGGTACCTTGTTATTGGGGAGCAGCCTAAAACTAAGCCCCTCAAGCTCAGGCCGGGCATCTCCAGTGAGCGGTGTGAGCCCACTCCACCTCCAGATGGTCAGGGATCAGATGGCAGCTGCTTTACGAAGATTAAAGGACCTGGAGGAGCAAGTGAATGCCATTCCTGTCCTACAGGTGAAGATTGCTGTTTTGCAAGAAGAAAAGAGACAACTGACTGCCTTGGTCAAGAGCCAAGATGAAGCTCAAAAATCTAGCTCTAGCATTGACAAAGATTTACAAGAATTGAACAGCAAACCAGTGATGGAGAGTTGGGAGCACAGTGCCGTCTCTGGTCTGACGGATTTTCAACAGCTCAGTGTTGAAATGCAGCTCCTTGAACAGAAAATCCAAGATGCACGTCTTGAATCCTCAGCTTTCAAGATGAGGGATCGAAAGTCTGTCGCAGTTGGAGATGACAGGCGCATTGATGAAGTCATTGTCATTCATCAACACAAATTAAACTTCAGTAAGGATGTTGCTGTCGATGCCAAGCTTGAGACTCAGTCAGTGGCTGTCAGTGTCACTGAGACTATGCTTGGCGTGGAATCCGACAAGGAAGCAGAAACCGAGTTGCAGCAGCAAACCATCCAACATTTAAGTGACCGGGTTCAGATACTGGAGGCTGAGCTTAAAGAAGCAATGCTCAAGGCAGAAATGGGTAGGTTGAGGAGTGAACTGCGGGAAGCCGAAGCGAGAAACCGTGCTGACAAGAGCTCCTCCGCACACCCGCAGGTAAACTGCGCAGTCACCCAGACTGAGTCGCAAACTCGCACTCTTGGGGTTGGAAACCACGCCAACCTTGTGCATTCTGCTGTTGGAGGAGGACTAGAGAGGATTTCCATTGGTGTTGGAGTTTCCTGCAAACCTGAGATGAAGGTTGCATCGTCTGGCCCAGATACACCTATGGAAGAGTGGGAAGTGCGCAAAAGAGTAGAGCAAAAAGATCAGTGTGTCGGAAAGTGTGTGGCAACACACAGTCAAGGTGTTGGGACGACAGTGTGCGTGTGTGATGCTGCCACAATTACCTCGGAGACAATGGAGAACAAAAGGAGCGTTTCCCACCAAACAGTGGGCTGTGGTGACTGCACGGTCAATGTGGATGTCAGATCTGTCAAATCACTAATTTCCCAAGGAACAGTCACTGACCCAGTTCGAAGTGTTGACTTTGGTGTGATGGCACTCCCTCAGACCGTGTCTCAGCGTACCAGCACAGCCTTTTGCACCGTCTCGCGCAGCACCAGCACTTTGCAAGCCTGTATCTCTGAAGCCAGCACCAACACGAAGCACACACTGACCAGGGAAAGACATACCAACACAGCATTTGCAATGACCCGATCTCTGGCGGTTGGAGATGGGAAGGTTTGCGACCGAGTGGCTGCTGTTCAGATGCGCTCTGTTGGAACCACTGCATGCTTAGATAGAGACACAAGCACCCCTGTTGTTCCTAATGTTATGACACGTGATGTGGGCGTTGGAATGGCAAATATCAATGAGAATATGCTCATCGGACTCCATACGCGGAACATTGCATGTGGTCCATCCCGTCTGCCAGATCCGGTCAAGACGCGTAGCATTGGCGTAGAAGTGGGAGACGGCAGAATACGTGACTCAGAGGGCCAAATGTTTGTGCAGACTGAGCCTGGACTTGACCATTATATAGGTCGCATGCAAAAATTACTTAAAGAACAACAGGACCTATTAACTGACAGTCACCCTGGGGCAAAACATGAGGTCATTCTACAGTCCCATGGTGTTTTAGATAAACAAGTTGGAGGTAATAATGTGTATAATTTTTGTTTCTTTTAGATACTTTATGTGGTTTCAGCTGATTGCTTGCTTTCATTTTCTTTCTAACTCCCAGGCATTGCACAAAACCAGACATCAAATGAAACTTCAAAAGTTAAGGAAAAGAATCAAATGGAGTTGCAGATGTCTGCTGCTCTTCATGGTATGTATTATTTGTGTCAAAGGCAACTCAAGTCAGTTAGCAAGCAAAAGTATAGCATCCTGGTCTAAATGACTCCACCCGACAAAGAAGTGCATGCAGGACACAAAAAGAAGCAGAAAGGAGGAGGCTTTTTTCAGAGCAATCTTTTTGCATTGGAATTTGAACATGAGGTGAAATAGCACTCTCTGGTTTAGCTGAATAAGCCCTACACTTAGAATATTTGGGCTGCTGTTGGCTTGTGGAATGCTCTCATGTCTTTTGGTATGTGACAGACACAGGCATGAATACCATCCACACTGGAAGACTGCTCTGCACATGGTTTCTGAAAGACAGGAATGTTTGTGTTTCAGGACTCCTTATTAAAGAATAAAAAGAGCCTTTAGCAGGTGTGTGGGGTGTATAAATGAGTGTGTGCATGTTTAGGTGCCGTCATGGCAGGCCGTGAACAAGAATGGAATGTTTTCAGGGTTTTTTAAGCTTTTTATTTTTTATACGTTTTTTTGATGGCAAGGATCCGCAAATATGAGGATTCCCTCACAAAAGACTTAATTTCTTATTATTTATTATTTAAATATTATGTTGCAAGGAAAGGGAGATAAACATCAACTGTATGCTGATTTAATTTTATCCCCAAACTTCAGTTTAACAAACTTTAAGAATTCTACAAAAAAAAAAAAAAAATCAACAGCAACAACAAGAAGCAATATTAAATTTTACTTGAAAATCATTTTTGAGTCATATATCGTGTCCCATCTTATTAATTTAATCAGGAATATGATGGCATTTCTTTCAGGCTCACCCAGTGATGCTCGTTGTCTCAGGTCCATCATGAAAAGGAGAAGCACTAATCTGAAGTCCATGGATAGTATGAACCCTAAGCCTCCCTCACATGGGTAAATAAAGGCTTTTTTTATCATAACTAATAAAATTCAGCTCAGTGTCTCATTTTTTTCTTAATGCTGAACTAGAATTCTTTTACCAGATTGGTTGTGTAATTAATTTTGAATAATATGCATTGTTATTCATACCTATGCATTGTACATTTAATTGTACATTTAATCTCTCTCTCTCTCTTTGCTTCTACGCAGAGGTACTGTGGACCCCCTGTCTGAGGGTGGTGATTCTGAGGATGAAGAGCATAAAAAAAGAGAAAAGAGGGAGAAAGAGGGGAGTACCAAAGATAAAGGGAAGATTCCCAAGAGAAAAGAAAGGTTCATGCTTCTAACAAGTTTTGTTTTATCAGTGCAAGATGATGCTTTTCAGCAAAACGTTATCATGTTACATTTGTTTTCTACTGTGTAGGTATAAATTTAGTGAGAAGATGCTTTCTGCCTGCCAAACTCTGGAGGTTCACCTCAATGGCAGCAAGGTTATATCCAGCAGAGAACTGGTGGGTTTCAGTCAGAACAGTAACAGAGATCTGTGTTTTAATGTCAGTGCTTTTATTGTTTCCAGGTTTTCTTCTTCTCTTTAGTTAGTAGTTACTGTATAGTAGATGCTTTTTGCTTTTCTTAGTCTGTAACATTTAAAGCCCATTGAGTGAATGTTTTGTATATCCTTTATTATCAGAGATGGATTCCCAGACTTTAAATCACTATTTTTTTAACAGATTGTATAGGTTTCATTTTTTTACTTCCCTTTGGCTTTTGCTGAGTAATCATTTCACCCAAATTGTTAGTAGCTGAATTGTTAGTGTGTTCAGTTGCTTTGCAGCAACAACAGTGTTGAACCATCTAAGACAGATCTAGCTTTAGTGAGCAAACATGTTTATGAAACTTGTGGGAATTAATTCTCAAGGCACAGAAATATATAACTCAACAACAGGAAAACAAAAGAAGGGCAAACCCAACTTAATTTATGATGTACCGTGGAGCTGTATTCCAGTCTGAAAAGCTCAGTTGTTGATGTGTTCTATGTTTATTCACTCTTATCCCATAATTACCCACTGGCATATAGATCAGATTGTTCGGTACTCTGTGGGATTTGGGGAAGTTTAAAATTATAGTGTTGCTGTATTTTCTTTCTGTGTTAAAAGTAATTTAAACCTGCTTCATTTATTTGATGTCATTTTGTTCTTGCCGTAGCATGTCTAAAAAGTTTCTGTGTGGTTTACCCATACTCACCCGACATTCTAGTTAGATTTATATATTTATTTATTTTGCATTTTATCTGCTTGTCTTTGAAAAGCATTCCTGTCTGAGCACAGTGCAGCAGGAGTGGTTCTGTGTGTCCAGTCAGAAGAGGGCATGCCCACAGATCGTGGAGGACTTCCTCTTCGCTTGTCGCCACGTCTCGACTGATGTTCTGTGCTATGTGGCCAACATGGCTGACCAAAATGGCAACACAGCCCTCCACTACAGTGTGTCACACTCTAATTTCAGCATAGTAAAGATTTTGCTTGCTGCAGGTACCTTGAAACTTATTAACCTATAATCCTAGATTAATCTGTTGTGAAGTAGCGCACCAGATCAAACTTTTCTGTTCATTCTATATATCTTTCTTTAGCTGTATTACTATTTATTTAGCTGTACTATTATTACTTTTTATTTAGCTGTATTAGTTGTGCTTGTTGGTTCTGCTTTGAAGATTTCAAAACCAAGTATATACTTTTATTCAGCAAGAATCCATTAAATAAATGGTTTTCTAATGACCTTTCTATTCATGAAAGAATGAATACTATTGAGAATGATTTCTGAAGAATCACGTGACACTGAAGCCTTGAGTAATGACTGCTGAAAATTCAGCATTCCATCACAAGAATGTTACATTTTAAAATCTATTAAAATAGAAAAGTTATTTTAAAATGTTATAGTATTTCACAATATTACTGTTTAACTGCATTTTTGACCATATATATATATATATATATATATATATATATATATATATATATATATATATATATATATATATATATATATATATATATATATATACATACATATACATATACATACATACATACATACATACACACACACACACATACACACACACACACACACACACATATATGTATGTGTGTGTGTATATGTGTGTGTATGTATGTATGTGTGTGTGTATATATATATATATATATTTATTTATATATATATATTTTTTTTTTTCTGTTGAGAGACACTCTCAAAAGGGTTTAAAAAGGGTTCCAGTTGTGGATAATTCATTTGATCATGATTCCTTCTCATGCAGGAGTATGTAATGTTGATCATCAGAATAAGGCCGGTTATACTCCCATAATGCTTGCCTCCCTGGCTGCCGTGGAAACGAAAGATGACATGATGGTGGTGCAAGAACTCTTCAGCAGAGGAGATGTTAATGCCAAGGCCAGCCAGGTATCTGCTTGTCTATGTTTTTGACTGAATATTGAGCTGTTTAAATGAGAAACTGAGAAAACTGTTTCTACCCAAGAGTATCTGTGTATCATTTGGTGTTTTGTGTACTGTTTGTTCAATAGGCTGGTCAGACAGCTCTCATGCTAGCAGTCAGTCATGGGCGTATAGATATGGTCAAGGCTCTGCTGGCTGCTGGGGCAGAGGTCAACATCCAGGATGATGAGGGGTCAACTGCTCTAATGTGTGCTGGTGAACATGGCCATGCTGACATTGTCAAACTCTTACTGGCCCAGCCAGGCTGTGATGCCACACTGACTGACAATGTGAGTAACCACATGGCTATCTGAGAGAAAAGATTTACAGTAATGATTTAATATTGTCATTTGTGTTTTAAATTGATGTTCTTGTTTTAATTTGTCTGTGTGCTTTTGCTTGGTATGTTGTGTGTCTGTGTGCTTGTAGGATGAGAGCACTGCTCTGTCCATTGCTCTGGAGGCTGGACACAAAGACATTGCTATGCTTCTCTATGCCCATGTCAACTACTCAAAGGGCCAACCTAGGGTATGACTATTCCTTGTCTACATCTGTACTCTCTTATAACATTTTACTTACTTGCTAGTACCATATTTTTACCAATTACTCACATTAGCTGCACAACAGTTTCTGTTTGTGTGTGTGTGTGAATGCTCATCCACAGGGTTCCCCTCGAAGCAAGAGTTCACCTGTTCTCTTTGATTGATATGACATTTTCCTGTGCTCTCTTCATCCATTCAGACATCCCCTCTGAATGAACTGTTCAATCATCTGACTGAGATGAATGTGACAGGTTATGTTTTCCAACAGGTATAATATTAAAGAGAGGAGTATTTTCAAAAGTGCACTGCTGGTATTACAAGCTGCATCATTTATTGTCTTCTTTACTGACAGTTATGTTTTCCAGATATAAAAATACCAGTTATGCAGACTGACAGTAATAAAGACCTACTATAATAGGAAACTGCATGTCAAAACAGTTTTATATATTCATTTTACGTGATATATAAATTTATATGCATTTTAGGATTATTATTACATTATTTCACATTTTAAAAGCTTGAATTAGTTTCTTGTAATATATATTTTACCAAGTAGGCTATACACTATTCACTTCCAAAATCTGAAATCTAGATTTTAAGAACTCTTAATAAAAATGAATAAAATGTAAATGTCATGTTCAATTATAACTAAATAAATATGTGATTACATCACCACCTTGTGTTTACAGCAAATATTGCTTATTTTGCTCTTTTTGTGTTTTAGATCTGTAGAATTCATACAGTTGTAATGCCATCTAATGGTGAAAAGCTGGACTGCAGATGATCAGCAGACATGAGGAAGGTCATGCTAACTCTAAGGAAAAAATCTGCAAAGAAATATTCATTTTATTATTATTATTATTATTATTATTATTATAACAATCGAACTGACGAAAATCAGTTAAACATACCCAATGTTTCAGTAGTTTGTTTAGAATCTGAAACAGTGATTCCCCGATTCATAAGTGCAATTGAATTCGTTTTGCGAATCGGTCTGAATCATTTGGACTGATCACTGACTGAATTGATCATTTCCCACTCCGTGAAATGGTTAACCGCAGGGCCGTGCACAGACATTTTGAGGGGCAGTGGCCCAATCCAAAAAAGGGGCACTAAGGGTGTGGGTGCTTGTTAATACAAATTATCCAGTTGTTACAAATATGCACTACCAGTCAAAAGTTTTTGAACAGTAAGATTTTTAATGTTTTTTAAAGAAGCCTCTTTTGCTCACCAAGTCTGCATTTATTTGATCCAAAGTACAGCAAAAACAGTAAAATTTTGAAATCTTTTTACTATTTCATATAACTGATTTCTATTTGAATATATTTTAAAATGTAATTTATTCCTGTGATCAGAGTTAAATTTTCAGCACATTACTCTTCAGTGTCACATGATCCTTCAGAAATCATTCTAATATGCTGATTTGCTGTTGTTGTTATTATTATTATTATTATCAATATTTAAAACAGTTGAGTAGATTTTTTTCAGGATTCTTTGATGAATAGAAATATCCAAAGATCAGCATTTATACACTATAACCATTCAAAAGCGTGGAGTCAGGATACATATATTGGAAAGAAATTATAGAAAGTAATACTATTATTTAGCAAGGATGCTTTAAATTGATCAAAAGTAATGATAAAGACATTTATAATGTTACAAAAGATTTCTATTTCAGATAAATGAAGAAAAGAAACCTTAAAACTATTTTACTCAGTTGTTTTCAACATAATACTAATAAATGTTTTTGAGCAGCAATACAGAATATTAGAATGATTTCTGAGGGATCATGTGACTGGAGTAATGCTAAAAATTCAGCTCTGAAATCACAGGAATAAATTACATTTTAAAATATATTCAAATAGAATATTAAATAGAGCTAAATAGTAAAAAATATTTCAGAATGTTACTGTTTTTGCTGTACTTTGGATCAAATAAATGCAGGCTTGGTGAGCAGAAGAGACTTTAAAAAACATTAAAAATCTTACTGTTCAAAAACTTTTTGACTGGTAGTGTACAATTAAAAGAGAAGACAGCACACTCTGTAATAATTTCAGACTTTATTGTAGATCTTTTGATAGAGTGAGCTCTCCCTCACTCTCGGAGCCTGCTTCTGCCTCATCTTCAATGGAAGTACAAGTATTAGGCATTTAATTTGATGTTATACAGCATAAATCTATATTATATACTAATAAACAGTTCATTTAGAACATTTATATTACCTTTTTAACTATTATAGGCCTATTAATATGGTTTTAATAAAATATAAATGTGTTAGATTACTAGTATGAACTAAGACAAGTGATTTTAATGGGAGATATACTTAATAGCAAGAATTAAAGTGTGACAAGCTGCTAAATATTCTATATGATGATTTACCTGCTGGCTTGCTGGAGCTTTGAATTCATGTTTGCAATGTTGAGCTGCCTTTAACAGCCTCCCTTTGCTCTTTCTCTCTGAGTCTTTCTCCTTTTTTGTTAGGCATTTTTTGTTTGTTAGTTTTTTCTACAAAGTGTGCACACAACAGCAAATTTTGTGTTCTTTGTATTAGATCTGATCAGGTACAATAATTTGATTAGACATTCTAAGAATGTGGATATTCTGTACAAGTTGTTAGGATTTTTAGAAGACCGAGAGCATATCATTACCGACAGAAATACAAAAACAAACTGTAACATGAATATAGTAGTAATTAAGTACCAAGTTGTTTAAGTGCCGTGGTTTTATTATGTAAATGCTGGAATTCACTACACGATTTTTGCCCAGATTTACAGACTCCGATTTTTTTAGCTGATTCCATCAGTTGGAGGATATCAAACATTTTTGATATTTTGAGCCGATTTTAGAAAACGTGTTTTCATTTGTTGTCACGCATCTTCTAGCAACAAGGCACACATTTCTGTGTGAGTTTGTTTATCTGAACAACTTTAAAGTCTGGTAGTGTGTGATCCTCACTCCTTTAGTGTATGATGGACAGCTTTTGCAAGTTCGGTAAGTAATGCCCAGTGTTTTAAAATCTGTTGAGATTTTAAAAGTCGTGCAGTGTATTCCAGTCTATGCAACAAAAGAAATGTGTAAATTCTGTGGAATTTCACAGTGACATTTAGTTCGTTCATTAAGCCGTGTTTCCCATGGGGAACTTTAGCTGGTCCCCCGGAAGACAAAATATCTTAAAATGTTGATCTTTACCTGAACTGTATAATAATTTTTTTAGATTGAAGAACAGAAAATGTGTCTTTTTAAAACACTTGGCCTTCTTGAGGCATATAAGATATCAATGTTCAGTAGCACAGCCGGTGATGAGCTAATTTTACCAGCCTCTGCCGCTGTCTGCTCAGGAGGGAGCAGCTCCCACACCAGACACTGATACAGCTGCTTAGAATGCTTTCAGTGGTGCATTTATAGAAACTGGTCTGGATATTTGAACATATGCTATTTGACACTGATCTGCTCTTTTTAACCCCATAGAGAGTGGTGTCCCAACCCAAACAGATGGGTAATTATTACTCGGATAAGAAATGGCACTCCATGGCTTTCACATGCAGCGTGAAGGTCATTTGATTGTTCGGACATCATCTGAATTTAATACTTGTCATGAAGAGCTTATCATTTAGAATTCAGTTGTTACAACTTGATATTTTCTCCACTGAAAACATGACGAAACTCCAAAAACGTACATGGAGCAAAAGTAGTATGGACTACTTTTATGATACTTCATTTCAGTGGCATTTCACAAATCTTAGGAGAGGATCTCGAGAAGAACCATGAGTCTGAAAAATACATCAGACAATCAAAATAAAAAATATAAAAAATTTTGCATAAATACATGTATCAGTCTTTTGCCATTTTATCGCATCTTGCTATTGAGTGCATCTCAATAAATTAGAATGTCGTGGAAAAGTTCATTTATTTCTTCATCACAATTAAAAGAACCAAAGACTTAAACTACTTCAGTCTGTGTGCATTGAATTTATTTAATACACGAGTTTCACAATTTGAGTTGAATTACTGAAATAAATGAACTTTTCCACGACATTCTAATTTATTGAGATGCACCTGTATATGTTACAAAAAAAAAAAAAAAATATTGGACTTCATATTTTGTCATTAAGAACCACTGGCTTTTTTTTCCCCCACTCTTTTTATTTATGATTTTTTAAGCTTAAAAACTCCATTCCCCATTCATTGTAACTGCATGGTAAAGAGCAGCTAGTACATTTTTCAAAACTAATTCTTTTGTGTTCCACAGGAAACAAAAAAGTCTTTCAGGTTTGGAATCAACTTGAGGGTCAGTAACTGATGACAGTTTTTTTAATTCATTTTTGTGTGAACTAATCTTTTAAATGAAATACTGTGTGATATAGCATTCTACTGCATAATGACCATCAATTGGAGCCCATTTTTGAGGCTATACACAATCATGTTTGCAATTGGTAACATGACAAAAGAAATTCTTCACAAAAAGAGGGACATTTTTATTTAAGAATAAGGAAAGAAATATAAAAAGGAAAACAGCTGACATTCAAATCTTATGTAGAATCAGTGTAGCTGTTGTGAAAAAGAAAATAGATGGCTGTCAGATAAAAGGCAGCCCATAGTATTACACAAACAATATCTTGTGGTGAGAAATGAATTTGAAGGCTGTGTCTATTGAGGTTAGCTTAGAAGATTTGCTTTTTTGTGTAGCTTTTATATAACATGACATACTACATCTATGTTTTTGATACCTGACACATCACCTATGTGGATGCATGCATGGACTTACATTAACTTCATTGATTATAGTTGAGCATGTCTTTGGATTAAGTAGCTCAGAGACTCATTGTGTTTGAGAATGTTCAGCTCAGTGTGTCTGTACGACAAAGTGTGTGTCTGTGTTTTGTGATGGAATGCTATAGCATTACAGCTCGGTGCGGTCTGCAGCCAGTAAAACGTGGTGTTGCCATAGTAACCGCCTGAGATGTTTTACCAAAATGCCCTTGTCGACCTGATAGCAAAACATGCATATGAAATGTAAAATTATGACAGCGTGTAATCATGCCACAATACATGCATACACTAAAAATCTGCTCTTCCGTGATAAAACAATACTGATGCTTCTCAGAGGCTTGTCAGAAATATGATTAGATAAGATTGTTTGATAAATTAAACAATGGCTTTTGTAATGAAGCTGTTGCCATGGCAAATGTACATGAACAATGTTGCATCTTAAAACTGCCTCTGATTTTGTACAGACACTTAAGAGGCATATTTCATTCATGAAAATTAAGGAAAATATTGAAAGCAGAAATATGACTCATCACAGGGATTTTTGATGACAGATGGCAATTTATTAAACTGAACTTTCATAATGGATTTAAAATCAGATTGCATAATGCTAAAACTGATAACACATGACATTATATAGTGCCGATTTTATGAACTATCCCAAACTCTTCTAAGTTTCTTTGCTGTTCACATGAAGAGTTATTTGTCAGGTTATGGTTTATTGCAGAGATTCATTTTAACTAGAAATATGATAAACACATGGCCAATTTTATTTTTATTGCTGTATGTGCCTCTGATACAAATTTCTCAGCTTTTTTTCTCATGGTCTGTTTTGTCTATTTCAATTATTTACTTTATAAAGCATATTTTCACACCCATAACAATTCAGCAACATCATTTCAAAATGAATGTGTCTCAGGTCTGCCATCAGCCGATTATATTTGACCAAGAATACATTCCAAGTAATATCAGGACACCGCTGAGCCCTTGCAATAATACAGCATAAAAATAATTAAGCATATGCCACGTCTGTGAGCTACATGTGAAGCTACTTTACAAGTTATTAGTCTCAGTTCTCAAAGGGAAGCAGACAGAAACTATTATGTTTTGGACTATCTGGTAATATTTATAGCCCCAAATGATTTCACCAGAATCTCTATTCTTTTTTATGTTGTAAAAGCTCCCAGACACAGATACAAACATGCCATTAGCCAATTTATGTGCGTGTGTGTTTGAGAGTGTGTGCAACACAACATTAACAACCCTGGAATCCTCTCAAGATGTCAGTAAAGCTTGCAAAAAACCATCTGCATAGGCACAAAAATGGAGCCGCTTCTTTTAACAGAAGGGCGGTTAAAAAAGACTGAAGGAGAGCATAAAAGAGAGGGAGACGGGAAAGGGAAAAAAGGAAAAGAAACCAGATTGCGACAGTCGATATTAAAACATGCAGTGAGTGAGAAAGAAAGGGAGAGAGAGAGAGGGTGGAGAGAGAGAAAAGCGAGCTGCAGGCCTTTCCACGGGGACAAACTAGCAGAAAGGCATCTCGCAGTTATTCCTTTCTCTCTCTCTTTCTCTCTCTCTCTCTCTCTCTCTCTCAGCATCCTAACGGCAATGGATTTGTGTATGAAAAGCTGGGCGCTTTTCGCCCCCCTTTCGGGCTGTGCGTTTTGAGTGATCAGCTGATGAAGAGACTGGCTGCGCGCTGCAATGCTGGTTTGCTAATTCTCTCTCCTCCAGACTGGAGCCAGCCTGGAGACCACAGTCAGGTAAATCGCCCTCTTCCTCTCTCTCTCTCTCTCTCTCTCTCTCTCTCTCTCTCTCTCTCTCTCTCTCTCTCTCTCTCTCTTTCCTTCCTTCTCACTTGCTCTCTCTCCTGCGCATAGAGCACGCAATCACACCAGGTTTCAGCACATGGGCACACAGACAGAAAGTGAGAGAGGGAATGTGTGTGTAGGTGTGAACTGTGTCTGGTGAAGGAAAGCATTACCCAGACAAATCGGTTGTGTGGATCCTGACACCTTTTTTTCTTCTTTCTAGAGGTTACAGGAACAGACTTGTGTAGCGTAACAAGGGTTTTGGCTCTTCTGAATGTGCTTTTTGCAAGCACCCTGCATGTTTTGTGTGCAGCGGGTCAGTTGTGCGTCTGTGCATGCGAGCGTATGTGTGTGTGTCAGTGTGCATTCCTTTATTATGCTGTTGATTATTAGGCCTCCTTCCTTCCACATGGTCCCCTGGGGTACGTGTGAATAAATGCATTCCGTGTGTTTCTCTGCGCGCTTTCATATTTGTCTTACGCCCGTGTAGGGGATATTTGCATGAAATGTTTGCGTCTGTGAGGGCTGTTCTCTCACGTCAGTGCATTGCGTCTTGTTTTGTCTGATTTCTTTGTGCATATAAAAGTATATGAGAGCGTTTTTGCGCCGCGCTCGTGTTTGATTTAGACATCAATGGCTGGCGCTGCCTGCATAGCGTCATACTCAGAATTCATATTTTCATCCCTCTCATATGCTCTCTGCGGCAGGCATATCACTGCACTTTAATTGCCTTTGTGTAAAACACAGACTCGACAGCACACACACACACACACACACACACACACAGACAGACAGAGAGTGAATTCCGCATTTGCTTATCATCACACGTGAAGCGTGTGCATGTTGCTAGCCGCTGCGTCCAGTCCCGTTTTTATTGAAACACCTTCGGCGGACTGTAGGTGAACCGTCCGTTACTGTTCCGTTATGTCAGGTGTATTGGCTGGAGATCAGCGTCGCCGTAAGCGTCAATCATTTCATTCACAATGGGACTGAAGATCAGTGTACCAGCGTCTCCTGCCTCCCCAGCAGCCCCTGTGATGGATCATACAGAGCTAGTGGGATATTGTTAAGTGATTCTTTATCAAATATTAAAATGGAAGTGAAAGCAGCTGCTCGTGTTAGAGGGGACTGAAGATTGAAGGCAGATTGCCTGGTGAGACTTATAGCCAAGATGATGATGATGAGTTGGACTTGGAAATGTTCGGATGAAAGGCCAGAAAGTTCATCAAACTGCTTAGTAATTTAATGCTGACTATCTTGCTTTATTAATTCAATGTCCTACTTCTTGCAAACTTGTACATGTTCATAGTGCATTAATAAAGTTTCAACTCGTATTTGCATAGAGAAGGTTGATGATGGCACAAAACACTGTTAAAATTAGGTTCTGTGATGGTTATTAATGTCTTAAAGAATATTACAGCAGCAAATTCACATGCACCATGCATTTAATACATTTTTTGGATAATAATGTCCTGAATAGCGCTTATACATTATAGAATAGTGTTTATATGAAAAAAAATACAAATTTTTGATATTGTAACCTAAAACGTTACTCAGTAGAACTTTACAATAAAGTTTAATTAAGGAATAGATCACCCAAAAATGGAAATTTGCTTAAACTTACTCACCCTCAGTTTGTTTCTTGATTGAAACAGATTGGAGAAATTTAGCATTACACTTGCTCACCAGTGGATTCTCTGCAGTGAATGGGTGCTGTCAGAATGAGAGTTCAAACTTGATAAAAATATCAGTAAGGATACTTTTCAGTTCCAGTTCATGATCACAGTTTTATGTTTTTAAAATGGCAAAATCCTTATTTCTGTCAAATCCATTACTGCTCATCACTGTTTCCACATCTTTTCCTCAGTCTCAGGCCATCCAAAACGGAGTGTCTGAGGTTATGGAGGAGGAAAGTAACTTAAAGAAACGAAAAAGTGATCAACAAGGCAACCAGGGCTCTGAGACTGGTCAGGAGGTGGTGGAGAAGGTCAAAAAGCGACGGGGTCGCCCTCCTGCTGAAAAACTGCCGCCCAACCCTCCTAAGCTCACAAAACAGATGAACACCATCGTAGACATGGTCATCAACTACAAGGACACGTCAGTAGTTAAACACACAGATTTCATAGTTTGTTGTTGGCTGTTTTTATTTCTTGACATGATGCAAATCATGACACTAAAACAAGTGATTTACGAAGAACTTTGCCAGCAGTTTTAAGTTTGTACTCTTTCCTTTTATTCTTGCATGTGTGCTTCATGTCAGACAGTACAATAAAATGCATAACAGCTCTTTTTTTTTTTTGTACCTCTTCTTTAATATATCACCGTTCTACAGGTTGGGCCGACAGATCAGTAAAGGTTTCGTTCAGCTGCCCTCAAGAAAAGAGGTGCCAGAGTACTACGAGCTCATCCGCAAGCCAGTCGACTTCAGGAGGATCAGGGTCAGTATGTCATCCTACAAACCTGCCTGTCTTATTTTTTCTAAAATGCCCAGTTCTCATCCTCTGTCTCCATCACCCCCCTTTTCCACCAGACTATTCTTCACTTTTTTCCATTCTTACTGTATATCCACACTGACATCCTTTTCAGCTCAAGAAATGTCTTGTCACACAGGTTGTGTTTTTTTGCTGGCTGCGTTTTAGAACAATATGAAGGAAGCATAATTTTTTTTTTTTTTTTTTTTACAGATTTGATGAAAATTTGTCATTACTTTAAAAGTTTCACAGGAAATATGGCTGTTAACATACCTTTTTCATTGTTCTTGTATTCTTTCCTGGTTTTGTTTATGCAGGAGAGAGTACGTAATCACAAATACAGGTGCATTGCCGACCTGGAAAAGGATATCATGCAGATGTGCCACAATGCGCAGACATTTAATCTGGAAGGATCTCAGGTTTGACTTAAGTACATTGTTTTAAAAATACTTTAAATTTTCTTCTTTGCATTCATAGTGCATTGCAATGGTATTGCAACATTTATGCTAATAGATTTAACAGTTTTTTTTTTTTTTTCATCTCTGGTTAACGTAAAAACAGTCTGTTCGTATTTGCATTAAACATTAAAACTATTACTTTAGTACTTAAAGGGATGGCTCACGCAAAATTGAAAATTCTGTGATCATTTAGCCTACTCACCCTCAAGTTGTTAGAAACCTGTATTATTTTCTTCAGTTGAACACAGAAGAAGACATTTTGAAGAATGTTGGTAACCAAACGGTTGTCTAGCGATTGACTTCATAAAACATTTTTTTCTTTCATATTATGGAAGTCAATGGCTACCGTCAACTCTTGGGTTTCCAACTTTCTTCAAAATATCTTCTTTTGTGCTCAACAGAAGAAAAAAAAAAAAAAAACGTAACGAAAACAAAAAACTTAAAGGTACGTAAATGATGACAGAAATCAAGTGTAGCATCACCTGACTCAGCTGATCCACATAGGCCTTTTTCACGGTCTGCGTTCGAAAACTGGAAGCTTGGAGTAGTTGTGTAAAATAACTTCTGCTGTAGCCTGCATGTATGGCAATGCCCGTAGCACGAGATTGTTGTGATTTATTAATGAACAATTCATCATAGATGTTTCATCAAAACATATTAACCACAGTTTTCAATCATTAATCGGGTATGACAAAACGAGGAAAAATGTTGTCATGATATTCCGACCCATATTTCATGAGCACACATGCTGCGCATCCACAATACTTCAGAGACAGACCAGCTTTCTACTTAAAAAAATGCAAGAATAGCATACAAACAACATATCACATTAAAGAGCAATAAAATCGGTGTTCAACAAGTGTTTATGATGATAACAGTACATTGCGCAATAATTAAAACATTAAAAATAAAATTAAAACACTGTATATTCCGAATATTTCTCCAGCAGTAACATAAGCAGCCGTGGGCAGATTCTCACTTAAAAGAATCTATTTAACATTAGACGATATATGTGTAATCTTCCATTTTAACGTGAAATATTATGTAAGCGAGCTGTTTGCAAGCGTTGTCGGTTTCGAGACATGAGATAACTGATGAGAATCTGACGATTACTGATAACGAGAAGCTCCACGTTACGGCTGGAGAAATACTCGGAATATATATATATATATATATATATATATAGCCTATATACAGTATATATATATATACAGTGCTTTGCGAAAGTATTCATACCCCTTCATTTTTTTCACGTTTTATGTTGCTGCCTTATTTTAAACTGCTTTTAAATTACTATTTTTCCACATCAATCTATACTACATACACCATAATGGTAAAGCAAAAAACAGGTTTTTAACATCTTTGCAAATTTATTAAAAATTAAAAACGTAAATGATTCCATTGGATAAGTATTCATACCCTTATCTGGGACAGTTGGAATTTAGCTCAGGAGCATTCATATTAATTGTAGATGTTACTACACTTTGAGTGGAGTTAACCTGTGGCAAATTCAATTGAATGGGTATGATTTGGAAAGGCACACGTCTTAATAAAAGGTCTAACAGCTGATAATGCATATCAGAGCAAAAACCAAGCCCTGAGGTCCAAAGAACTTCCTGTAGAGCTCAGAAACAGGGTTGCGTCAAGCCACACATCTGGGGAAGAGTTGAGAAAAAAATTCTGCTTCACTGAAGGTTCACAGAAGCATGTAGTCTCTGTTACCCTTAATGGAAGAAGTTTGAAACAACCAGGGCTCTTCCTAGAGCTGGCCTCCTGGCCAAACTGAGCAATTGATGGAGAAGGGCTTTGGTTGGTGTGGTGACCAAGAACCTGATGGTCACTCTAGTTGAGCTCCATGATCATATGTGGAGATAGGAGAAACTTACAGAAGGACAAACATCACTGCAACACTCCACCGATCTGGGCTTTATGCCGGTGTGGCAAGACTCAATCCTCTCTTCAGTGAAGACACATGAAAACACACTTAGAATTTGCAAAAAAGCACCTAAAAGACCCTTAGACTGTGAGAAACAAGATTCACTGGTTTGATGAACCTCAATTCCAAGCATCATGTTTGAAGGAAACCAGCTCTGCTCATCACCTGCAGAGTACCATCCCAAAAGTAAAGTGTGCTGGTATCAGCCTCATGCTGTGGGGCTGTTTTTCAGCGGCAGGGACTGAGGGACTCATCAGAGTAGAAGAAAAGCTCAATGCACCAAAATATTGAGATAGCCTTAATGAAAACCCAGTCCAGAGCATTCAGAAACTCAGACTGGTCAGAAGGTTCACCTTCCAGCAGGACAATGGACCTAAACGCACAGCAAGAGTGGCTTATAGACAACTTTATGAATGTCCTTGAGTGGCCCAGCCACAGCCTGAGCTTGAACCCAATCAAACATTTCTGGAGAAACTTGAAAATGTGCATCTGCCCCCGTCCAACCTGACAGAGCTTGAGAGGTGAAGAGGTGAGGTGAAGAATGGCAGATAATTGCCAAACGCTGATGAGCAAAGCTTGTCGCATCAAACAAAAAAGGCTTGAGGCTGTAAAGGTGCTTCAGCTATATATTTAGTTAAGGGTATGGATACTTATGCAATGTACTTATTTCAGTTTTTTTATTTTTTAATAAATTTACGAAGTTGTGACAATTCTGTTTTTGCTTTGTCAATATGGTGTACGAAGTGTAGATTGATGTGGGGAAAAAAGTAATTTAAAGGAGTTTAACATAAGACAGCAACACAAAAAAAAAAAAAAAAAAATGAAGGGGTATGAATACTTTCGCAAGGCATTGTATAGGCTATATATATATATATATATATATATATATATATATATATATATATATATATATATATATATATATATACTGTTTTACTTTTATTTTTAATGTTATTGTTTTTATTATTGCGTAGTGTTTACTATGATTCATCTCCAATCTTATCTACAGTATAATGTTTTGATGAATGATGAATTGTTCATAAATAAATCACAACAACCCCGTGCTATGGGCATTGCCATTCATACAGGCTACAGCGGAAGTTATTTTACACAACTATTCAAAGCTTCCGGTTTTCGAACGCAGACCGTGAAAAAGGCCTATAGGAATACTACACCTATCTCTGCATTCATATATAAGGCCCCTTAGTTTTATCAGCAGTTTTCACGTTACTCAATAGCTAATTACCCTCCTCCATCCCCAGCTCCTCCTCTCGTCCAGGCAGGATTCGGCCTTCTGATTCTCCTTTGAATCAGACTAATTTCTAAAATGTGTATATTAAATTATTGAACATTAATGATATCTGTAATACATGTATGTTGGTTCTGTTCTGTTTACTCTGGGGGGTTATCACTACTCTTCCTGCTCTTATCCATTTTAGGCTGTATGGATGCGCAGGGAGTTCTTGCCCAGAACAGAACCATACCACCAATCCAAATTTTATACTAATTGTCAATTATCTTTGACGATAGTGGTCCTGACAGGATTATAATTTTGTGGTGAACTGTCCCCAAAATGAGCCTGAATGTTTTTGCAAGGCACAAAGCTATTCGTGTTAGTCAATATAGCTGATGAATTGTGTGGAGATTGTTAAATGTCTCTCTATATCTTAGATCTTTGAGGACTCCATTGTTTTGAAGTCTGTTTTTGAGAGTGCAAGACAGCGAATAGTGGAACTCAGCGAGGAAGACGATGCTGTTGGAAGCAGTGAAGCAGATGGTGGCCATTTTTTAAATTTAGAGCGTAAGTTAAAACGCATGCTTTGTCTTGTCCAGTTAGAGATGCAATAGATTATAATCAGTAAAACCTAAAATACAATAAATGCATAAGACAATGAATCAAAATCAGTCAAATTATTAATGATAAAGTCTGTATTCTTTATGTAGAGTGTGTAAATGTGTTTGTCTTAAAAGCTCCTGTTTCGGAATCAACAAATCCCAAGCTGGATGAAAAAAAGGAGAAAAATAAAACCGATCCTAGTAATTCCAGTTCAAAGGAAGTAACAAACAGCGATGAAGACCTTGGCAAAGAATGTGAGAATAACACAAGAGGACTATTAAATTAGACCCTAAATGACAGTCTGATATAAAGAGCATTGTATGCCATTTTAAGAACATTGTATGGCCATTTCAGTCCAGTTTCCTTGATGTTTCGGTCAAGGAATTGCTCAGAATGTGATCTCTCATTATTATGGTTGCTTAAAATTCCTTTGTAAAACCTTTGTATTCTAAAAATAACATTAATGCAGTGCTTCTGCAGTGATACATCTGAAATTGGCATTGTTTTCATGTATTTGTAAAATGTAAATAAGTCATAAACCCAAAATAGATATAAAATATCATAGTTAAAAAGGTCTGTATGTTTGGACTGCCTGAAAACGTTCACTCTTTTTTTTCCCCAAGGATGGAGAAACGGTGGTATGACATATGATATTGTATGATCATTTAAACGGATGCATTCAATCTTTCAAGATGGTATAAGCTGTGCTAAATTTGCAAGCTATTATGTCTCTGTTTCAGAGAATTTTTAATCTGTGGTTTTTGTGACTATGAGCACTTTGTCATCCCCTCTTTGTACGTTTCCCTTTCCTTCATTAACTGTCAACATCTTTTAAAAAAAAAAAGGAACATTTTTATCCAGCAGCTCTTTATCTTTCTTTAGTTATCACAGGATCTTAATTATCTGTACATAGAGGAGTTGGGCATGATGGCAATGTATTCTTTGGTGACAGATCAGATACTGCCCTCAAAGAGAGGCACCTATTGATGATGCTGTCACGTTTGTGTGTTCAGTTTATGATGGATGGGAGAAGTGGTGTGTTTGTGGACAGAATCTGAAATTAAAGTGTATGGGGTTTATATGATGTGAAAGGGCAAGTTTGAGTCATCATATTACAAAAATAAACATTTTTATGAAATCACAGGTGCTAATGTGAATCAGTTTCCTCTTTTTGCTTTGTAGGTAATCAAAAGCTGTTGTAAGATTTCAGATTCACATTAGGATATTTTAGCTTATTAAAGCAGGTTTTATGAGATCCGTGAACTGTAATGCAACAATAAGTAAGCACTGAGTTCCTGTTAGTAATCTGGCTTTCTAAATATTTTATTTTACTGATGACTTGTTACACTGATTCGTGAATAGCACTTTTTTTAATACAAATAGGTTTTGTTTGGTTAAATAAGGATAATACTACAATGCTACAAAATCAAAAGCTACAATGTAATGCTACAAAATAATAAGAATTTAATTAAAATAATAATAATTTAATTATGAATGCTTGAATGACTAACATGTATAATTATTATTATTAATCCTTGATGCATTGCATATTTAATATATTATTATTATTATTATTATTGTTATGCTGTTCAAAAATGGGGTTGTAAGATTTTTTAAAAATAAATTTATACTTTTATTCAGCAGGAATGCTACATAAAAAGATTGGACAATAATAAGAGATTGAATAATACATTATTATTGTTGTTGTTGTTGTTGTTGTTTTTGCTTCTATCTAACCTGTATATAAAAGTTCACATCAGTTTCCATATTGTTTTCTGTCCGCTTTACTCTCCTACTACACTGAAAAATTGAAGTTGAGAAAAGAATTGTAAATCACAGATCATACGTCAATAACTTTTGTGGTGAGAAATAAGGCATATAACTACGTTGTCTTAAATTTTATGTGCACTCTTCACATTCGATACAAACACTACATATTTTCATCTGCTGCCTGTTAATACAGTTCAAATGATTTAGCCTGGCCTTCATTTCTGATTTAGTCATTTATTATTAAAAACTACTATCATTTATTATTATTATTTATTGTACAAGTTTTCAGTGTAATGCAGTGTGCAGTGATACATAACGTGAAACACTGACAGTCTTGTTATTTTTTCTCTATGACGCCTCAGGGCAATGCTGTGCAGTTAGGCTTTGTTTTCTGTGTATATAGTGCTCTATGCAGGATAGGAAATTAAAGCACAAAAGAGCTGTCTTTAGGTCAAAACCCAAACCATAATAAAAAATTGTTTTAACAAATCAGCATTGGGGGTTATCGCTACATTTACCACAAAATTACCTGTTATTAAAGAGATCATGCATCATAAGGAAAGCCAAGGAAATGTCCAAGAAGAAGAATATGCAGGAACAAGTATTTACTCCTAAAGTCATGTGAACGTAATTATTATATCCACTTATTTTTTTGTACAGTATTTCCATGTAAGAAAATAAGAAATACTTTTCTTATTAATTCATAATATATTTGAGCATGTTTGTTGTGTCCTATTAAAAAAAAAGTTTTGGTAAGGCATAAATAATATTTAGATATGTTTGTTGTTGTTAGAGTTATTGTGATGCCGTTTGAAGTAATTTTACTATTGTTGATAGCCTTAAGAGTTTTTCTCTTTTTTTGTTATTCTTTGAACTTAAAAGTCATTTCAGTAGACCAAAATGCATATTCACACTTTTTTCCGCTGTTCTATTTCCTCTGCATTGAATTACTTATTTAAATAATCTGTAATGTATGTGTTTGTTTGTATATTGCATGTTAAATAGCAAAGGTACTTTCTTAGTATAAAAGGTCACCAGCTCATCAAACAGAATATGAAGAACCAGACAAAAACACAGTTCATCGTCGAGCTCTCATACATGCTGACGTTTATTAACATCCAACATCCATTTAGCCTATTTAACATCCAAGTAACTCCATGAAACCATTATATGTGTTTCGCCTTTATTGATTTATTTATTTTTTGTCAGACCACATCGGCACTATACTGATGCCCTCATTATTGTTATGTCTCGTTATTATAGACATAACATCACTGGCACCAACTCACACAACTATGGCTTTACAAAAAGGATCAATTATTAATATTAAAGGTATTACATATCAAGATCTAACAATAATTTTAGTGTTACATTTTAGTGTTACATCGGAAAGCACAATGGCCCATTTAAAATAAAAATTATATGACTTATATTTTAAAAATAAAGGTTGATTCTGCAGCACCTTAAATTTAGTGCCCTTTTATCAAGATGTATTTTCATAGAATCTTTGAGTTGCATAACCTATATGATTCTTTAAATATTAAAACAGAGAGCATGTGCATTATAAATTCTTCAGATTAATGTCTATTTGTGCTAGGTTTCATCCAGGATAAATGATAAGGTTCTTTAAAGCACCACGTATGTGAATTAAAAATAAATAAATAAAGCTTTAAAACTATACCTATAACCTATTAAGCTGTAAAACTATTTGGAACCTAATTTTTAAGTGTAACGAAGACATATAATCTGCATTTAAGTATTCCACAAAACCACAAGATGGCGCCGATAAACTAAAGATGCAGTTAGTTAAAGCTCAACATGGCCAATGAAGAAGGGGGGAAATATCAAAACCCAGGACAGAGACAACAAAATAGCAGCAGATCTGCACCAGTAATTAAAAAAAAAATTTAAAAAAAATTATATATATATATTTGTCGTCTTTTTGAGACAGATTTCTGCAAGCATACTAATAATAGTAAGAGGAAAAAGATACGGCAAATGTCCCTCTTAAAGGGATGGTTCAACCAAAAAATACAAATTCTGTCATTATTTACTCACCCTCAAGTAAGATGTTCCAAACCTGTATGACTGACTTTCTTCAGTTGAGCACAAAAGAAGATATCTTGAGGACTGTTGGCGGCCGAACAGCTGACGGTAGCCATTGACTTACACTGTATAATATATATAAACCTGTATATATATATGTGTGTGTGTGTGTGTGTGTGTGTATATATATATATACACACATACTATGGAAGTCATTGGCTACTGTCAACAGTTTGGCTACCATCATTAGTCAAATTATCTTATTTTGAATTCAGCAGAACAAAGGAAATTTGATATGTGGCTCCAGCCTTCTAAAGGATCTCAGTGCTAGAGGAGAGTGACAAAAATTTATTTTAACAAATTATTAATTTTTATAATAATAAATATTTGAAAGATAAAGATAGTCACTCTAAAACATTTTGGTCAAGGTGGGTGAAGCACATGAAACTGAAAGAAAGTGGTATTTCATCATGCAATTGTGTGGAGATATCAGAAGCAGATAAATAAAGGGAAGTAAAACATCAAATGAAGAGAATTTACGCAATTTCTTTGACCTGTTATGCGTTGTGCAGCAGAAAAAAAAAAACACTTCCATTTTAGACAGGCTTCAGGCTTTACCAATATCAAAGAAAACTCTTTTCTGTTGCTTATATTTCACATCCAGATCATAATGCAATGCATGCTACCATCAAAACGAGAAAATGAGGGAGGAGGAGAACAAAATTATTGCCATGCCAGATTAGAAAAACATTATTAAGCTTGACAGCTCCTGATCACCCCACTTTTGTTGTGTGGAATTTATATTGTTTGTCTTTAGCACACATAGATCCAGTACGTAAGTTATGCAGAATGTATATTTCCTATTCTATTTGCATATATATTAAGCTTTAGAGATTACTTACAAATTGTAGGCTATTACAGATTACAATTTACATGATGAAAATTGGAGTTAGTAACGTATTTTAGGTAATATGATTGGACTACTTTTTTGATTACTTTTAGTAGTCTTTTTTTAACTCATTGTATAAAAGTCATGTTTAACACTGTGTTCTGATTTCTCGTTAAACAAGTTTATACTTCTGTGCATTCAAATTGCTCCGGTTGTTTAATTTGGACATAGAAATTCAACTATGCTAACTTGCATAATGGCCATGTAATAATAAGGTGCTGTAATTTAAAAGCTGTGACTCAGTCCTAACAAAAAACTTTCTGAATTTTTAAATGAATAATAATAATAATAATAATAATAATAATAATAGTTATTATTATTATTATTATTATTATTATTATTATCATTATTATTTTCTATTTATCTATTTATCTGCTGTACTTAAATATACAACATGTTATACTATACTTAAATGAAGAAATAGCTCCCAATTGATGTGACTCAAAGTGTATAATACTGCACACACACACACACACACACACGCACGCACGCACACTGATAAAACAAATCCATTTCGAGGACGTTTTTGAAAACATCAACAAAATCAGATCTGAGAGGAGCAAAGTGTTTTTCAAACAAAAGGCCTTGTTGAAAGAGATGCCTATAGCCGTTCAGTATTTGAGGATCTAAACGTCAGAGGAAGAAGGAGAAGAATCTTTTTTTTTTTAACAGTTCAAATGATGCAGCCGGTTGACAGTGTGCCAAGAACATGTCAGGCTGAACAAGTCTCTGAGCTACCTGATGTTCTGTTCACTAACAAGGGCAGTTATTTGACATATGCCAAAACATTCTATAACTACAATTCTTTCTAAAATCTTCTGATGATCAACATTGTGTGCGTGTCAAATTTTATGTCAAGATGCATTTGTGGTTTTTATTTTAACATTTTCCAAAAAATGAGTTCATGTTTCTATGGTTTTCACCAGAGTATAAATTTGAAACTGTGAGAAGAGGAACCTTCAACAAAAGCATGACACATTACTGACTTCAGCATGCCATTATTTCAGAACAGATCTGGAATCTCATACAAAATATTTGAAATTTATTGACATTTTTGAAGGAAACCCATTCTTTCTGTGGTTCGTAACAAGTGCCAGTAGTTGTCACTACAAGTAATGTCACCTAATTTCCCTTGTCAAAACCCCATCATGTTACACACTTCCATTATACATAATAAATATTGTCATCACATTGGTTGATATTATTAAACTTTTTGACAGTCACCGTGTTTTGCGAGCCAGCTCAGTAAGGTGCAACCTTTATAGTGAGTGACAAGCCAGTGATTATAAGTTTGAATAATTATACTTTACATATAAAGTATAGTTATTCACACTTCTATTTGAATTTTTTTTTTTTTTAGTTTGTTTTGTATACTTGTCATATCAAATGTCAATATAAGACAAAAGCTAAGATCAGCCAGGTGAAAAACATTGTCACCTTTTATAACAAGTGCAGTTTCTAGCACAGCAGGAAGGAACAAAAATTAGAAACTACTTGAAAAAATTCTTCTGCTTGATTTAAGTAAACTTGGATGGCCCGAGCTAAACCCTCAGTCTCTCTTTAGACACACTCAAACACACAAAGAAAACTTGCGTAAATGTATAAGCGTAAATGTAAAAGTTTAGATGAGAAAATAAAATGAATGTTACATACAGTAGAATGAAATACAAGTAATACTGTCAAACATGAAAGTTTCAGAAGGAAGCAGTGTCTCTTTCGCCTGCCTTGACCATATTGTGATCTACATGAGCTCTATGGCGTATTTTTGGGTGTAGAGGCTAGTAGTCTATGAATAAACTTTCTCAGTGCCTCTGTCAGTCTATGATTGGCTGATTATCCTGTTAATGTCATGAAGTCTGCTTATTGTGTTATTTTTTTTATCACTATGGCTAATTAACTTGTCAAGAAATGAACAGAATAATTTCAGAGTAAATGACTCACTGAATAAACTTAAATTTACTTGACATTATCTGAAAAATTACTCAGCTCAGTTAAAGTTACATGACCATCACATCACCCTTTGTTTACTGAGGGTTAATTGACTTATGGTCAGAACAGAAGCTGTCTATAAAAGGTGAACAGCAGTAACAATGCTGTAAAATGGTGTAAAAACTTAGAGATTATGATAAATAAATTTCGTTTTAATAAATAATGTCAATATAAACATTTAAAAATGTCATAGTATTCAACAGTTGTTGATTGCAATTTCATAGTAGCCTATTCATTACTTGTTTGTATAGTAGTCATAGTATCCATTACTTTTTTGTTTTTTTACAAAAACTACAAAAATCATGAAATGCAAATGCGGCATGAATTTTCTGTAGACTAAAATAAAGCAAAACACAAAAAAAGAGGACTTTGCCTCTTCATATGAATAATAAAACATATGAAATCAAAACATAATGCTGTGGATGTCGAGTACCCCGTCATACGGCTTATTTCATTGTTATTTCTAGTCACACTTGGTGGATGCTATATAAGACATGCTAAACAAGCTGGAAATGTAGTTGGCTCACCTCATGTTTTCAATCTGGAACATGTTTGGAATATAATACTTGTTTACTCTCAAGTGAATTCCTTTATTTGTTTATTTTTGGTTTAATGTTTTTTCCACTTGTATAAGCTTGATATCCATTTTGAGCAAGTTGTAATAATAATGTAAATATATGTTTTAAAATTTATTTAAAAATGTTTTGAAGTTATTTCTAAAACCATTTATTTTTATTGAACTACAAATGATCTGATGATAGCCAGTTCAAGCATTTAGAATAAAATTCTTGCTAGCCTATATAACACAGAAATAGCACTGAACATGTTTTGGTCCCACTGCCCAGACACAATCCACAACTGAGGGCATCATTCAAAGAAAGAGGAGAAGTGCTCAGTCAACATGAGCTCGGAGGTAATCAAACTGGCAGAGTGATCTGTGAAGCTGCCACTATCCTTTCGCTCAGTGCTGTGCTCAGGCCAATGATAGTTTTGAGTATAATAATGTTAGGATGAAATGATCTCTATCACTCTTTTCTCTCTTCCTCTCTGTTTGTCTTTGTTGAATTATGTGCTCCTCTCAACAGAATACACACACCCATACCCATAAAAGCACACACACATTTATTCAGTTTTATTGTAAATACATTTATGAGCATTTGTCTCTTGTTTTAAGTGAAATGTGGTATTGAACACAATCATTTATGAAGAACATTTCAGGAGAGAGAGAGACCTGGACAAAGACAATAGGTGAGTGATTCCCACAGATATTTGAGGTGGCAGTTGAGTTGAAAGACTTCTTGGATCAAGGGAGGCTGTGCAACACTATTTAGATGCATGGCTGTGCTGATAATCCTATTCCTCTGATGGGCTTGATGTCTCAGTGCTTCATCAGAAGGAACAGAAAGCAGCGCATGTCCCCAGTTAGCACAGTTCTAAGTTGATTACTAGCAACTCCTCTGTCGCTGATAGGTTACTAACTGATGGACAGTTAAATGTCTCATGTCTCTTGGCTAATAATAAGCTTCTACTAGTGAAAAGCAAGTTGGCAGTCTCATCTAGTTTAAGTTAAGCCATTTCTATGGTGATTGCTATATGCCATTTATCGTCTTATTGAGAATAAAACTTGGAATGATCATTTAGCGCAGTGGTTCTCCGTTTTGTCTCCAAGGCCCCCCATTGTTCATACTGTATATGACCCATGACTTTTACAGTTGTTTTTGAATTACTGAGATTTATTTATTTATTTATTGTTTGTTTGTAATCATTTTGAATCATTAATCTGAATCATTTTAAGTCATCTCGAGGCCCCCTGGGTGAGAGAACCACTGATTTAGGGGATTCACTCTCACATTTATGTGCGATTGTCAATCACAAAACTTTGGCCACTGAGGTAAACATGTAACAAATGTGGTAGATTTACACTGGGGTTGAGCACATAGTATTAAAGTGTTAGTTCAACCAGATGAACTAACTAGGGTTAGTGTTCCCAAGATGAACGAAGGTCTTAACGGGTTTGGAACGACATGAGAGTGAGTAATTAATGACAGAATTACCCCTTTAGACTTATTTAATACTTTAGTGTAAGTTTGCTTGGTCCATCTGTGTGCACGTTTCAAAGAGTTCACATCTCCAGTCATAGAGAGAGAGACAGGATTGGCGTACAGAGAAGAGTTAGACATAAAGAAAGAGTGATGGGACAGCCATTGGAGAACCAGCACATTTGATGTGCCTCTGGAGCCTTGACAGGTGAATTTTGAGAATAATGTGACAGAGCAAGATCCTTTACAGCTGCCCCAGAGACAAACATTAAACGGTCAGATGAAAACAAGAAATGGCAGTAAATGGAGGTATGACAGTGGCATGTGGAAGGAGAAAGGCAGTGAGGAATGAAGAAAACGCGTAAAAATGAGAAAAAGACAAAACTGTCTTTTGGCTGTGATGAATGAGTGAGAAATCTGTAATCAGAATTTTGTCACTGAGATTATTCCATGTGTATCACAGTGAACAGAGAACATATGAGAGAGCACAGTGACTGCTCCACCACCCTTGCAAACGCAAACACACACACACACACATTGCACAGCTATATTTGATTGGGTTCCCTTACAGATAACGGTGTGAAAGGTTTATGAAGTGATGACACTTAAAGACCACATGATTGAATTGGGGAAAGAAGCATCTATAACCTTAAATTTCAAAGTGGACAAGTAAACATTATTAAATGGGAGATTATGTTGCTGTCAAGAATAGCTAGTGGTTCTCTCTGTTATCCAATTCTAAGCCAAATATAACCTTTGAAGGCAATAGGAAAATAATATCCCTCATCACAATCTCCTGCTCTCAAGCACACCCCACAATAATGTTTTCCCCTTCAATTTGTCTCTCAGTTTTTCCTCTTTAAATCTTTCTCTTGTATGTAGCATATACAACGTGATCAATATATTCATCTCTTGACTCACTTTATACAGACTCTATGGGGAAAATATTTTAGGATGGGACACTGTTTGACAGTAGGTGGCGCTTATGTAACAGCAGAAATAGGGTTGGGGGTAAATGGTATGCAGCTACGGCCGGAAGAGAGGCAAAATCTCACCAAGAAGTAAAAACCTAGTACACGGCATGTTGCGTGAGTATGTTACTGACTTTGCTTAATGGCGAGCAGTATTTTATTTACCACAAGTTTTTCAAGTCTTCATAATCAAATACGATTATAATTAAAATTTGAAATAGTAATGCTAACCGTCAGGACTTTTATCATGGTTTATCGTCAAACTGGTAACCGTGTCATCCCTACTCCACAAGACCCAAAAATTGGTGACAAAATTGTTAAAACCTTTAAAAAAAGTTGTGTGTTTCTACTGCATAGACAGTCAAGTTTTATTAAAAGCCCATCTTATGTCCCTTTAACATTCCCTCCATTCCATCTCTTCCTGTTCAATTGGACAAACTCTGTTCTTGGAAGTGAATGGTACATATAATTCTTACAATTACCATCTAGTACCCTATAATGCATAACTGAAAATGTTCCAGTGAAAAGCATGTTCATCCACTTGCTGATCTGAGTATGATTCAGTTAGTGCTGATGGTGTTTGTCTGAATAGGTATTTTGAATTGCTAAGGCAGGAAGGTATGAAAATGATATAATGGAGAAGTAGTGGGTGGATGAAAAGAACACCGAGAGAACAGACGGGGAATAAAAAAATCTGATAAAATGAAAAGAGACAGAAAGAAACATCTGACACAGGGTGTATGTCACAAGCTGTTTATAAGGTTGTTAGCTAGAGATGGTACATTTTATATATTCATACAATTTTATTACTACACAGCATTATGGGAATGGAAGGTTGGCAATGGATAATCAAGATTATATGCTGTCTCAAAGCCTGATATCGCCTCTGTGAAAGCTGATGCAGTGTTGAGTAGGGGGAGGTTAGGTATGGAAATCTAAAATACAATATGACATATGCTGTAGTAGACCCTGAGCAAAGCATAATTTAATTTACAAAGAGATAAAATGCTGTATTAGCAATTGTTGGTAATCATCAAATTAGCTTATCCCAAATAATCAGCTTAAAGGGATAGTTCACATTTACATTTACATTTATTCATTTAGCAGATGCTTTTATCCAAAGTGACTTACATTTGGGGAATTCACACAAAACTAGAAGTTGCTGTCATCATTTACTCCCCCTTATGTTGTTCCAAACCTTTGTGACTTGCGCAGAGCACAAATAAGATATTTTGAAGAAAGACTTTGTCCACACTGCACCCAACTGACTTTCGTTGTATGGACAAAAAACATTTTTCACAATATCTTCTTTTGTGTTAAACAGAAGAAAGAAAGGCATGCTGGTTTGAATCAATACATGGTGAAAAGAAATAAACTCATTAAAGTCATTAAAGTCTCTTGACCTCTTACTCACACTGAGTTTTGCCAAAAGAAAGTCATGATTAGAGCTCATAATATTCCCGTTAACAGTGTTGTTGGATCCAATTCAAATGATTTTGAACTGTGAGTTTGAGAGGCAGGATCGAATCTGTTCTTCATTTCTTAAATTTCTAACAAAAATCTGAACACTGGCATCCCGATAAATTGAAGATACAACGAGAGAGATTGTGAGTGGCAGAGAAAGAAAGGGAGGTGCAGGAGAATTTCTTTTTAAAAGAAACAGACTGTTTCTGAATTTGTTGCTTGTGGAGGTTTCTTTGTACCCCATAAAGAACATTTTCAGATATTTAAAGTATTATGATTCTATCAGACAAGTGCTCATTTTCTTATTCTAGTTTATCAAAAGAAAAACTTGTGATCGCTTTGATAGAGTGGTCATTCAGAGTAATGAATCATTGAGAACTATAATGACATGAGCACTACTGTTGAGTGCTGCCATCAATAGGATATTCATTAATAGAATTACAAGGCACTCACAATATAATGACTGCTAACAATTGCTGCTTACTGTATACAGTATGTATGGTTTCATGCATATCCACTATTGAATTGTTGAATTCTTTGTTTGGTGGACTTTTATTGATCAAGATGAATGTATTTGCATGTTTTACTTTTGTATTTAAGCTTATTTTACTTGAGTCATGACTCATGCCCATTTATGACTTCATTTTGGGTCAAGTGATATAAAATGATGAAACACTGCCTTTTTTTTTTTTTTCTATGGAACACAAAATCTGTTATCTTCAGAATTTGGTGGTGTGTGGTGATCACTACCTGCCAATTTCAGTTGCAATTTTGCATAAAGCAAAATAAATAAAATGTCTTGTATGTGTATATAAACGTGTGGCCAAAAGAATGTGGACATCCTCTTTGAATTAGCAAGTTTGGCTAATTGCAGTGAATACAAAGTTTTAATCACTTACAAGTCCTAATTATATTGTATTTAATAATTAGAACTATACTTGTGATTTTGAGATTTTTTAAAGAAGCTGTCAGCTAAAGATAGCATTAAGTCAGTAACAGTTTTCCAATTTGGTTTCTGTTGTAGCAGGCATAATCTACAGCTCTGTTTCAGTCTATAGGCCCTAATTGATATCTTACTGGCAATTTGACAGTAATTAAGGGTGTCTTCCAGCATGAGGCCAACTGCTTGCCCACAAACGTCTGACATGTTTGTTACACTGACATCAGGAAACTGGACATGATACCTTTATTAAACCAGCAATAATAAGTAACACAGCAACATAATTGATTCTCTTATGACTTTCAGTAGCCTTCAAGTAAGAACAAAAAAAAAAAAAAGATTTCTGTAAAGGCAAGACAAACCACTGAGTGAAAAACCTTGACAAGATCAAAGCTGTTAAAGTTAACCAAACCTTTCGACAGTGTGTTATTCATATGACTGATACTGGTAAGCAACATGACTTGTGAAATTAAACCATCAGTAATTACATATATAACATCAAATCCTTCTTTATTCACTAAGTAAATGATGTTTGGAATGTTCCTTTAAGCACATGGAATATTGCTATTATATTGCTAGTATACAAAAAGCCGTCTCATTACCCTTGTCTGACAAATTTTCTTCTACAGCATTGCAATCCAACAACACAGAACTTTGATAACCTGATATACTTACAAGCTATGGAAAACTACAGTGCATGTCTTCTCTCTTTTCACACAAAGCAAATTCTCTGTCTCCACACTCCACCAAGATGGATTCCACCGAAATCCACTCACTACAATCACACAAGACAATCACACAAATCCCACCAAATCCCCAGTGCTGATCACACCAGTGAAGAAGTTCCTGTGATCATCATCATTAAATCAGAGAAGCTAGAGAGCAAAAGCAAACAAAAGGTCATTTAATTATCCACAGTATCTGTAATAACTACACCGTGAGTTGTATTGTGTCCAAACCAACTGTTATTGTTTAGTGAGCCATGTGAAATACAATTAGAGCCAAACTTAAAGTGCCTTGTGAAGAATAAACTACTTTATCTACCTTTAATGTGGTGTAAAACCAGCCTGGTCTCATTGTTTATATGTAGATATTAATACGTAACATTTACAAGCAAAAAACGTACATTTTTGAACGTTTTTATTGATGCTAAAACGTACAATTTAGATGTATTTCAGCGTTTAAAATGTACAAATTGCTACGTATTTTTAGCTAAAAAACACAAAATATTTATGTATCTTTTATATTATTAAGATATTCATATCAATGCATTTTTATCATTTTATCAATAGATTTTTTGACCCCTTAACCTACCTCCAAACCTTAACCTACCCATTTTATATAGCGAATATAAAAGGATATAAAATGCAATTGACAGAAATATGCAGGAAAATAATCAATTTAGTAACAATAGCATTAAAAATATTTTTATAGTTGCTAATCCCACTCCTACCTCTAAACCTAAACATAGCTATTTCTGTACAGTAAAGAAAAACATGGCATACAGATAAATGCAATTACAATCATTTATTTATTGCAAAAATGTCAAAAGCAGTACCAAAAGTAATCTAAATGACGATGGGTTGCAGCTGCAGTCCTCTCTGGCGGAATACAGTAGGATTTTGTGAGGTGCAGAGCAGAATTTAGATTGTTAATCACTGAAAATATTATTCAGATTATTTTCCCGATTCACTCCGTGAACTTGTGAAGGCGTGCGCGCATCATTCAAACACACCTTACCAGAAACACGGCATGTCGCAATCTGTGACGAATGCATAATTTACGATTACTGGACTCGCTGCCCGGGATGGAGATGAAGATCACCGATTAAAGGCTTAGATTTGGGTCTGTTCCTCACAGTCGTGTGGATGCATGTCAGAGAAAACACTTTTTGTGGCCCATGGCAAACAAAATAAACATTACATGACATGTAAAGTTTAAACAATTGCAGAAATGTTATTTATTTTAAGGGTTTAAAGTGAAGTCTTGTTTAACATTATTTAGGCCTATTCTTGGAAACGAGCTGGCAGCAGAAATCATACAGAACAGAACAAAATGTTATCATTTCATATTAAGTAAACGACTAAACAATTTAATAATGCAATTGAAAATAAGGTCATTGATATGACAACTAAAAACAACAATAATGCTAAAGTTAATGCTGCGATTTCAATAAGGATTCATTTTTAGGTGTTGTCAATACGTCTGTTTTGTACATTTAAATGCTGAAAACACGTAAGTATTTGTACGTTTAGATGCTGAAAATACATCAGTATTGTACGTTTTAGTACCTGTAAAAACCTAATTAAATGTACATTTTATAGAACCACATTTTACTTAAAATACATACAAATTATCAGGAATTCACATTGATAAAACAGATATAAATGTATGCAATGTGTTTAGCTGATGTATGTGAATGTGACCTAATTTGTCAGTGTGCGACAGGACTAGAAATTTGAAATTACATTAATGTTTTTATCTTCTTTCTTACTAAAAATATTTTAACTGGAAAACAACACAAAATACAAATAAAGATTATTATTTGCACTGTGAAGGTTTGTGGATGGATGGTCTGGGAATGGAGTTTGATTAACTGCTCATCAAGCTCCAAGCTCTTTTCATTGAACAGCAGCCAACAAAGACATCTGTGCTAATTTGTATCTGGACAGCTGTTTGGGGTAATTAAAGAAGAAAATCTATTAGATTTATTGATTTATTTACAAGAATGTTAACAGAATGTAATGAATTGTGTGGATTAGTTCATTGGGTTTACAGATTAGTCTGTTGAGGTATTAGTTCACGTTTTTTTTGCCAGTGTCTGGGTACTACTAAAAAGCTAAATTTGGCATTCAAATCCTAACCCAAAACATAAACTTAAGGTTGCCACCACATCATGAGAAACAATCGAACAATCACAATTCATTTTAAAACTGAATCCTGTTCTACAATAATTTATAGTCATACCTGGCAATTCTTAAATTGGACGTATCAGATTCTAGTCTTCGTTTTAGCTATAGCTCTAGCCATGTTGATGTGTTCAATATCAAGTAAATGACCCCATCAGTTTGTTTTTCTAACCCTATTAATGTATTGCAAAATAATGTTGTGTACATATATTCACTGAATAATAGTTTCAACATCCTACTTGCCTGAGTTTGTAAAGCAAAGAAATTAAATGCAATGCATAAATTAAATGAAACATTTTATATAGATCAGCTGGACCTGATAACTGCTGCCCAGATTTAATTAGCACTCACACAGAGCATTAAAATCAGGTTTTTACTTGGTAATATAATGGTTCATATATGTCATCAGTTAACTTGTTTTTTTAGACTTTGTACAATTAAGTTAAACTATTATAAATGTTATATGTGTTGTTTGTCAATTGTTATATTATGTAAATCACATTTTAAATGTTAATCACGTTTTATTTAAAATGTAGGTGTCATTCATACTGCATATAGTTTGTATGTGGTTTTGCTTCACTTGAGAGCAAGAGAGAGTTTTACACACATTCACCAGCATGTGTGCAAATTCACTTGTGATGATGCTGTATCTTTTGTTGTTTTGGTTTTGTGCTCAGTTTATCCACACTCCATGTAGGTGGTTTCACACCATATGCTGAGTACTGATAAGATATCTGAGCTGTCAAAACACGATTTTTGTGTTTTTATAATTCCCAAAAGACACGAAGAGAAGATAAAGCTCTTTGCATCTTGATGCACTCATGATATGTTGCAACAAGAAAAGTCTCTTCGATATTTTCTTATGTAATACGCGTTTGTTATGGCTGTGAACATATTAATGTATTTTGATAAGATGTATTTTGACTTAAGACAATACGTTTCTCCTTAGAGTCCCATAGGAGTTTCCAGTTCCTTAAATTTGCTTCCATTCCATAGGTTTCTACTTTTTTATAGCTCATTTCAAGATAGACTCAAGTGAGACTAATCTACTGACTACAAGTCTTGTTTGATAGACATAGATGATGAGCATGTAACTCTAAAGATGTTGTTGTTTTTTAATCTTTTTTTATTTAACTGTATTTACCCCAAGGAAAACAAACATTTTTAGGCAGTCAATATCCATTTTGCTGCATTTCAAACAGCTCACAATACAGGGCTACACACGTGTGAACAAGGAAAAAAGCTCTGTGTATAAGTATGAATTAAAAATATATATATATATCTACAATTACTTTTTGTATTTATTCTGTATTGTATTTATTCTGAACAGAATATCTATTGTTTCTTAAATGCCACTTGGTTTAATATAGAATGATAGATAAAATAATTTCTATTCTTTAATTATGCCTAATTTTTGACAAAACCGCACTGGAAAACACCTTTATACGACACATTCTGGAACACATCGAACATCAAGTGCCAGTGTAGTTGTCACGGACGCTGGAGGCAGGTACGAGGAGACACGGAGAATTCACAAATTGGGAGTCTTTAATCCATATAGGGAACATAGAACATAAGACATTCAAGACATTTAAAGACCGACAAACACTAACTGAAAGGACTGGGGCTTTTAAAGACAGGACAATTAAAGAACTAAGGAGACACACCTGGAGCAAATTAATACAATCAGACAGGGGAGAAACTGGGTCACAAGGAACACATGGGGAGCAAAAACTACAACAAAACAGTCCAGGGGCGTGACATTACTCCCCCCTCCCGGAAGGTGCGTCCTCGCACCGTGGAACAACAGAGGGGGGGGGGAACGGGTGGGAACAATGGCGGCGGCTCAGGAGGAGGACGGACAACCGGGAGGGGGCCGGCAGACAGAGACCAGGGAGGTGACGAAGGAGGGAGGAGCCAGGGAGGAGACAGGAGGGACTCGGAGCAGGAGGAGCCTGGCAGGACCCAGGCCACAGCCATGATGATGGCCCATGGTGGAGCCGACGGAGGGAGGAGCCATGGAGGAGGAATGGCCGCCGACTCCAGGGGGCCGACCAACGGAGGCGGAGCAGGTGGAGGAGGAGCCCGAGGTGGAGACGGAGAGCCGACGAGCCAGGGTGACGCCGAGGATCCGGGGGGCCAGGGTGGAGCCGAGAGCTCTGGCGACCGAGGCAGAGGCGGAGCTCCGCGGCGGAGCCAGAGCGACTGAGGACCAAGGTGGAGCTGGAGGGAGGAAGGAGCCCAACGGAGCCGGTGGGACGGAGTGACGAGGCGCAGCCAGAGGAGAGGAGTCCCGAGGCGATGGCGGGTCGACGCCCGACCAAGGCGGAGCCGGAGGGACGAGGGAGCCTGGTGGAGCTGGTGGATCGATGGATGACGGTGGAGGCGAGGGAGCTAGGAGCCGAGGTGGAGCCGCTGGGTCTACGGGCCGAGGTGGAGTCTGGGCCTCGGAGGCTGGAGGTGGAGGTGAGGGATTCTCCAGCCATGGCGATGGAGGATGGCAGACCCGCGGAGCTCGCACCGCATTGATGGAGGGCTGAGGGCGAGCAGAGGGGCTGCCAGACGACAGCGGTGGAGGAGGCAGGAGCGGGTGGGAGGGTGGGCATTTGAGATCCTCCGGGCTTCCAGGGGTTAACTCAGGAATGGGAGCCGACACTGTGGGGCGCTCTGGAGGCGCGGGTTCTGGAGGACGCTTTCGGGAAGCGGGCACAGGGGGGCGCTCGGGAGGAGCGGAGCTGGCTGGAACCAGCGGAGACGGAGAGAGGATAGGGGACGCGTCGACCTCCAGATCATGTTCCCAGTCTAACAGATCCCCTTCAAAGTTTAGCAGCCCCAGATGTATCATCAGCTCACCCTCAGCCGCGGTGCAGGGGGCGGAGCTCCACTCCGCGCTCACACCGTCCACGGCTGGCTCCCACGTGATCAGCTCTCGCACCTGATCTGACGTGTTGGGCTCAACTTCCGGGACGATCTTCCGCTCAGTCGCTCGGCTTGTCGCTGGCTCGTGGATCGTAGCGGGGAATGGCTCTCCGTCATCGGTGGGCTCGGGCTGGTGCTCCGCACTGCGGGGAGTTGGTGGGCTGGGCTCTGGGTCAGGAGTGGCACTGGCGAGATCCCCCTCGGCACAGACGGTGAACGGGGATCCGTGCCTCGCCAATGTCCACTCCACGAAGGCGGCGAAATCCTCTCGAGGACCATCCTCGGACGACAGCGCTCTGCACGCGGTGTTCAAGCTAGCGTTATAGAATGTGCAGAGCGCGCCGTCCGGGTAGCTGGTGGCGTTAGCTAACATCAGGAACAGTCTTGTATGGTCCTCGAGAGATCGGTCCTCTTGCTCCAGCAGGAGGAGGAGGAATTCGGGCCGGACGTAGGGATCCATGGGGCAACACAACGGAAACAAAAACACTGATTGAAAACGGAAAACAAAACGGAGGGAGGACACGGAGGTAACTGTTTGGGTCGGTCTTTCTGTCACGGACGCTGGAGGCAGGTACGAGGAGACACGGAGAATTCACAAATTGGGAGTCTTTAATCCATATAGGGAACATAGAACATAAGAAGACATTCAAGACATTTAAAGACCGACAAACACTAACTGAAAGGACTGGGGCTTTTAAAGACAGGACAATTAAAGAACTAAGGAGACACACCTGGAGCAAATTAATACAATCAGACAGGGGAGAAACTGGGTCACAAGGAACACATGGGGAGCAAAAACTACAACAAAACAGTCCAGGGGCGTGACAGTAGTAAGACAGAGCAACTGGTATTATGCAGACTATAAAACACAATTCATGAACAAGCAACTCTAGTTCTGTTAAGCAGAGAAAACATCAATATATCTGCTGTGCCAAATCCAGCAACAGATATAGCCTGTTCTCTTTTCATATTTCCATCCCTCTCTTCACTTTCTGTCTCAATTGTTTTTTTTATTTTATTATTTTTTTTTTATCAATTATTTTCCCAGCCATAACTGAATCAGAATTCCTGTGGTTCTGTTCCCTCTTGCTGTTAGCAATAATGAGCTGGAGCACTGTCAGTGCAGTTGGTCAGAGGTTTTTTTTTTATTTTATTTTTTTTTTTATTTGTTTATTTTGAGAATGATGATAGGCCACTGTAAATTGACTGAATATTAATTGCACTCTTCCATTTACAAACAAACAAACAAACAAATATAGATAGATAGATAGATAGATAGATAAAATGTACAATTACAATAAAATGACGGATTAGTATTGTCACTATAGCCTGTTACTTTAAATGTTTATCAAAAGTGTTAACCTCACATGAGCTGGTACACATGAAACAAGAAGGGTTTTGAAAATTGTTCTGAAATTTCTCATTGCTGGTGTGGGTGTCTAATGTTCATTTTGTTGTGTATGTGCCGGAAATTCCTGTTTGTAATGACTAAATCTTCTATTTAAAAAGGGTTGAAAGTGTAATATTTAATTAGTCAAACTGTTTCCTCCTTCCATCAGTATTTCAAAGTCTGATCCGTTACTATTCAAGTAAAGAGCTAATTAGTCTGTGTGATTTTGACTCATTCTCTCTGTTTTGTGCCATGTTCTGTTGTTGCAGTTGTCTGCAGGATCATGGAAAATACCTTAGGTAGCTATCTCAGTGGAATTCTTTGTTGTTGTTGCTGTTGTTTCCACTTCTGTTTGCAGCTATACTTCATCAACCAAAAATTTTTAACACTATAATCACTGGCCGTCACACCTTTATGACCAGTAATTCAAAGTTATTCACACTTTGTATTTCTTATTATTTAGTTATTTATTGTAATTCTTTTTCTCTTAAAACTTGAATGTTTCAAACTTATATAGCTTGTGTCTATATGGTTATTTATGCTGTTTGAGTGTGTTTATATACAGTATCTCACAAAAGTAAGTACACCCCTCACATTTCAGCAACAATTTTAGTATATTTTCTTAAGGGACAATGCTGCACAAATGAAACTTGGATATATATTAGAGTAGTCAATGTGCAGCTTGTATAGAAATTTACTGTCCTCTAAATATAACTCAACATACAGCCATTATTGTCCAAATAACTGGCAACAAAAATGAGTACACCCTTAGTGAACATGTCAAAACTGTGTTCAAAGTGTCAGTATTTTGTAGGGACACCATTGTTATCTAGCACTTCTTTAATCCTCCTGGGCATGGAATTCACCAGAGCTTTACAGATTGTTGCTGGCATCCTCTTCCACTCCTCCACAATGACATCAAGGAGCTGCTGGATGTTAGACACATGGTGCTTCTCCACCTTCCGCTTGAGGATGCCCCACATGTGCTCAGTAGGGTTCAGGTCTGGAGACATACTTGGCCACTCCATCACCTTCACCTTCAGCTTCATCAGCAAGGCAGTTGTCATCTTGGCGGTGTGTTTGGGGTCATTATCATGTTGGAAAACAGTTTCTGAAGGGAGGGCATCATGTTCTGCTTCAGAATGTCACAGTACATGTTGGCATCCATGTTTCCCTCAATGAACCGCAGCTCCCCAGTACCAGCAGCACTCATGCAGCCCCAGACCATGATGCTACCACCACCATGCTTGACTGTAGGTAAGACACAATTTTCTTGACACTCCTCACCAGGCCGTCACCACACATGCTGGACACCATCTGAGCCAAACAAGTTTATCTTAGTCTCATCAGACCACAGGACATGGTTCCAGTAATTCATGCTCTTGGACAGGTTGTCTTCAGCAAACTGTTTGCAGGCTTTTTTTGTGAGCCAACTTCAGAAGAGGCTTCCTTCTGGGATGACGGCCATGCAAACTGACTTGTTGCAGTGTGTGGCGTATGGTCTGAGCACTGACAAGCTGACCTTTCACTTCTGCAACCTCTAAAGCAATGCTGGCAGCACTCATGCGTCTGTTTTTTGAAGCCAGCTTCTGCAGCTGACGCACAGCACGAGGACTCAACTTCTTTGATCGACCCTTGCGAGGTCTGTTCTGAGTGGAACCCGTCTTGGAAAACCTCTGTGTGACACTGGCCACTGAACTGTAACTCAGTTTCAGGGTGTTACCGAACTTCTTATAGCCTAGGCCATCTTTGTGGAGAGCAACAATTCTAATTCTCAAATCCTCAGAGAGTTCTTTGCCATGAGGTGCCATGTTGAACATCCAGTGGTCCGTATGAGAGAATTGTACTCAAAGCACCAAATTTTAACTGCTCTAATACAAGATACACAAATTTGTATGGTCCTGTCAAGCAGACAAAAACATGAACATGATGAATAGGACATGTGGCTTTGCATGGTTAAACGACATATAGCTGTTATCACTTAGGGTGTACTCACTTTTGTTGCCAGCTTTTTTGACAATAATGGCTGTATGTTGAGTTATTTTCAGAGGCCAGTAAATCTTTACTGCTATACATGTTGCACATTGACTACTCTAAAATATATCCAAGTTTCATTTCTATAGTATTGTCCCTTGAAAAGATATACTAAAATGATTGCCGAAATGTGAGGGGTGTACTCATTTTTGTGAGATACTGTAGCTATCACAGATCTCTGAAATACATTTGTGGGATGGTATACTGTGTATGATTCATATTTAATTTGGTTTTGATTTGACTTTAAATGTGTATGTAGCCATTAGTGAACAAATCACAACTTTTTTCCTATAAGTTCCTTTCAATCACTAGGTTGCCTAACAACACAGTTTGCTTGAGAGAAGTAATAGATTGGTAGCCGTATAGCTAATCATATGCATTTTGGTGAGTCAGACAGTCATCTAATAGCCAATGAATCATTTCTTAATGGAGATAGAGGTTTGAATTGAAACCCTCACATGCAACATAACTCTGTGAATATCTGTAAATACAATTTATGTTTAGGATAGGTTTTTTTAAGGTGACCTTGTCACATGTTACATGTACTTGCTATTATAATAACAATAAATTATGCATAATTACATGCAAGTAACCCTAAGCCAAACCCTAATCCTAACCCTAACCATGTAGTAAGTACATGTAGTTGATTAAATTAATATTACTCAGTCCTTAAATGTATTTACACTGTAACAAGGACACCTTAAAATAAAGTGTAAACTTAGGATGGATATATGTGACCTTGGACCACAAAACCAGTCATAAGGGTCAATTTTATGAAATTGAGATTTATACATCATCTGAAAGCTGAATAAATAGTCTTTCCATTGATGTATGGTTTGTTAGGATAGGACAATATTTGCCTGAGATACAACTATTTGAAAATCTGGAATCTGAGGGTGCAAAAAATAAAATGTTGAGAAAATTGCCTTTAAAGCTGTCCAAATGAAGTTCTTAGCAATGCATCTTACTAATCAAAAATTAAGTTTTGATATATTTACAGTAGGACATTTACAAAATATCTTCATGGAACATGATCTTTAATGAGTTTTGGCATAAAAGAAAAATCGATAATTATGACCCATAAAAGGTATTGTTGGTTATTGCTGCAAGTATACCTGTGCGACTTAAGACTGATTTTGTGGTCCAGGGTCACACACACACACACACATATATATGTGTATGTGTGTATGTGCGTGTGTTTGTGTAAAATTGTAAAATAAAATTGTGTAAACTATGAACATACCATGCCAGAGTAAAAAATGAGTAAAAATATGAAAACTAGCCCCAGCCTCCTCCGTTAGTTTTAATATTAATGTCACCAGTTTCCACACACATGCATTCACATTTATACATTATTCATGGTCTCCATTTTTATTAAAGACTTCAGCACAAGAAACAACTTTTTGTACAAGAAAAGTATAAATATAAAGAAAACAACACCTCTGAAGTCATGCATCATTTATTAGAGAAAGATTACAAAGGAGATCTCATTGGACACACAATGCTTTTGAAACTTTAAGTTATGGCAAAATAACTCAAGAAACTTGTTTTTCTAATTAAAAAGTGGTCACAGATCAAATAAAACTAATCCTAAAAATAATCCCTGTTTAGGTTTCAGATGTTTAGAGTCTTAATCTGTAAAACGGAAAAAATAGACATCTCCCCTGCTAACTCAACACTGACAAACATAGAGAGACAGATTACTGTGCCAGGAGCAGTGACACATTAATGACCCAGAAATAACTGAAGTTCAAACGCCTCCCTCAAGGGTTAAACAAGAACTTGTGTGGAACAACGTCTCATTAAATTAAAATGGTCCTCACTTCTCTAAAAGCAAGGTCAGCTGCTTCAGTGAATTCAGAGTATCAATAGTTTTAGGTCACCTTGTGATTTTTGACTCACTGCCATGTTGCTGTTGATACTTGAATATGTAATAGTTGACATTTAGCAATAACAAAAATTTTGATGTCCCCGAATCTTGTCTGTCTATTATTATAATTTGTGAGGAAATTTGTTCTCATGGTGTCTGGAGCATCATTTTCTTGCTCTCTAAAGCCGTGAGCGTGTTAAATGTGTTGACCGACAGATTTGTGGTGGATGATTGCTTTGATCACAGTGAGAGCCTCAAAGTCACAGTTGACAGAACGCACTCAGAGAAAATGTAAGTGAGCACGTCTCAAGATCATGAAAAAGATGTTTTCGATGTTGCCCCAAAAGGTTGAGTTTGAAGTGGCTATAGCACTTTCATGCATGCTTTCCACTTTTCCTAATAATGTTTGTGTTATTTTTTGTAGACATTCATTATTGTTGTTTTTAACATATATAAAACTGGGTAAATACCCAAAGATAAAGCAAAACCACTATAGATTCTTGAAAGCATAACAGTCATTATGGCTCCCATAAATAATAGGTAGTAATATGGCTTACCATTCAAGAATAAAGTGAAGTTGCACCACTGCTTGAATTATTAATAGATATTCATGCTCCAACAACTGACTCAACAAAAACAATGTGCCTTCATATAATGTGCCTAAGAATAATTATTCTGGGAAATGTCTGCAATTTAATGTGCATTGCAGGGCATGCCTATCTGTTGTGGCAATTTTATATTTCAATAAAGGTACAAAAGTCTTTTAAAGAGTTATTTTCTTACAGTCATTACTGCAGAGTGCAACCAAGAGAAATACATTGACACGGTTTTTATATTCTAATCAAATCCGGATACTTCTATTTCATCCAATCACAACACATTTTCAACATATGTGTCCATTTAAGGTATCTAAGTATATATCTAATATGCCCCCTGGATGCGTTTTTAAGTATTTAAGTATTTAATGAAAATCATTTTCTTAGAATGTAGGAATGTAGCAAGCATGTAGGAGCTCTAAAATAACACTTCTTGTCTCACTCTCAGCTACACACACACACACACACGCACACACACACGCACACACACACACACACACACATACATTTCCTGTTGGTCTTTTAGCAGATCAAAATAACTCAGTCATACTGATGAAGCATTTAGACAGTTTAAACTTTAAAGAACACTCTTTAGTAAAGCAAATAATTCATAAAATTTCCCTTACATTATCCAAATTCATTCTAACAAATTCTAACAAAAGAGGCAGCGAATACAATTCTTTTGTGTGTGTGCAATATTTTATATGCTGGGGATATCTATCTATCTATCTATCTATCTATCTATCTATCTATCTATGTATCTATCTATCTATCTATCTCTCTCTCTATATATATATATATATATATATATATATATAATATATATATATATATATATAAATTAAAGTGCATATGGGCCACCCTACAAAACTGGTCCAAAGTCAGAGATGGAAACATCTTGAAAACAATGTCTTTTTTCAAAGATTTTGTATGTATGCAAATTGTATAATATCCAAGGTATACATTTCTAGTAATTGTGCAGTATTTTCAGAAAGTTTTGGAATATTTCTCCTCTCCCCAAATTTGTCACTACCGAAACAGTAATAATAATTTAATTAGAAGGGTTTTATTGACCTATTAAGATTTTGCTTACATCTACATTGTAAATATATAGTTTTTGCTATTTTATTAACGTTTTCAGAGGTAAATCAATAACAGTTACATTTAACAATATTTCAAGTGCAATTTCTGAGATTTGTTATATTTTGAATCCAATTTTTCTTTGTAAAAGGCAAAAAGTTGATCATTCTGATTTCAAAGTTAAGCATTAATTAGTTTGAATATACATTGAACAAACAAACAAACAAAAAAACCTATCATAACATCTTAGTTGATAATTCAGTATACCCTTTATTTTTGACAAAACATTCCATGTTACGGTAGTGACAGTAATGCTTCGGTAGCAACCACATCATCTTACAGAATTTTAACTCATACACTAAAACACACTAAAATACAAAAAAAAAAAAAAAAAAAACCTGCATAACTGTACTAAAATTTTGTTTATTTCCCCAAGGATTATGTGTTCCAATTTTGTCACTACCGAAACAATGATGACAATGATGACAGTCGTGACTGTTTCGGTACTGACAATTCTATGGGATAACTCCTAAAAAACCCAAAGATGTCTCTACCGAAACTCCACCAAATGTTTCGGTAGTGACAATTTTAGATACTTTTGAACCTAGCTCAAAGATGCTAATCAGCACATGGTAAGCTAGCACAGTAGTGATGTTCGGTTCTTTTGAATGAATCGTTCTTTTGAGCCAGTTCTCAGCAAGTAACCGGTCGAGCCGGTTCACAAATCGAACTCAATCGAACTTTAGTTCCGGGTTGATGACGCAGGACGCACAAATGACTCAAAAAGAACCGAATGAGCCGGTTCAACCAACTGTCGAAGTTTGCCGAGAGTTACCGAGGACTCAAAAAGAACCAAATGAGCCGGTTTGACCAACTGTCGAAGTTTGCCGAGAGTTACCGAGGACTCAAAAAGAACCAAATGAGCCGGTTTGACCAACTGTCGAAGTTTGCCGAGAGTTACCGAGGACTCAAAAAGAACCAAATGAGCCCGTTTGACCAACTGTCGAAGTTTGCCGAGAGTTATCGAGGACTCAGAAAGAACCGAATGAGCCGTGGCGAAGTTTGCCGAGGATTACCGAAGATTCTGATAAGCGAGTTGACGATACTGTGCAAGCCTGAGGCGCGTACTGGAAATATGCTTATGACTGTTATTAATTTACATTTTATTAAAACCTGCAAATACCTTTCTGTCGAGTGATGTATATTTTACTATAGTTTATTGTGCATGCATGCATATTATATTTAAAGTTGCTTAAAAGAAATCAAGGAGTTTATAAGACTGGTTTATTCTTTCTTTACACTTAAGACATGTATAACATATCCGCGTATGTGCACCATTGTCTGTAATGTGTGCTGTAGGTGCGAAACTTTTAGGAATCTTATCCAAGTTGTAGGCTAGTCAATATTGGCCAGTCAGTCTGATACAAAGGATCCGCAAATGAAACTGTGACCACAAACACCATTAACTTAAGTGAATTATATGGCAATAATCAGCAATATGCATTCACACAAATAACTTTATTTTTTGAATGTTTCAATATGAAATTCAAATGACTTATTTGAATTTTTCATTGATACAACATGGCACTGAGTTGTTAGAAAAGAAATGCATAGAGACGTACTGCTTGATCACGTCAGGAACTGATGAATCGGCTTTTTGAGTTGGTTCAATGAGCCAAACTGTCCGAAAACAAGCGTTTCGCGGAAATGAATTGGACTTTGCATCACTATAGCACAGTTCTGAACAGTGGTACACATAAAAACTAAATGCCATGGAATAACTCCCAAAATAGTGTGTTCGTGTCACACTTGCTGCTATGGCATGGAGCGAGGAGACTTGGGGTACACTTCAAATAAACAGTCTTTAACATCCAACATAGCACAAACACAGGAAACCAGAAGACATTAGACAACAGACGAAGCAAACAAACCAGAACAGAGCTTAAGTAAGGGACTAAAGGAGGGGACTAATGAGACACACCTGGAATCAAATTAACACAATCAACAAGAGGGAGAAACTGGGTCACGGGGAGCACATGGGGAGGAAAACAAACACACTGACAGTCCATGGGCGTGACAGTTCGGTAGTGACGTTTCTTAAAGTTACACAGATTTTTCAGACTTTTGAACACATTTACCTCAAAATGACGGGACCTATCTAGCACTTTGTAGCTATGAGAGAGGAGGACACCGGAATATTTAATAATCATAAATTTAGGGGTGTAGTTAAAATCAATCTCAGTCAGTGGACTAAAACATACACTGTTCCTATATTGACATTAAAAATGTGGGACACATTTTTTTACATAAATTTTCATAATTTACAAAGAAAATATAAAAGATCATCAAGATGTTTTCTGGCAAAACTGAGACGAGCCTTTATGTTCTTTATGCTCAGTGGCAGTTTTCGTCTTGGAACTCTGCCATGCAGGCCGTTTTTTCCCAGTCTCTTTCTTATGGTGGAGTCATGAACACTGACCTTAACTGAGGCAAGTGAGGCCTGCAGTTCTTTGGATGTTGTTCTGGGGTCTTTTGTGACCTCTCGGTTGAGTCGTCGCTGCGCTCTTGGGGTAATTTTGGTCGGCTGCCCACTCCTGGGAAGGTTCACCACTGTTCCACGTTTTCACCATTTGTGGATAATGGCACTCACTGTGGTTCGCTGGAGTCCCAAAGCTTTAGAAATGGCTTTATAACCTTTTCCAGACTGATAGATCAGTCAACAATTTTTCACACCACTGTACATATATAAACATTATGCTTTCACAATCATGGAAGAATGATTGTGATGAATCATGAATTGGTTTTAACAACAAATCATCATTCGAGTCTGGATTTTATTCATCTTATGAGTCTGGACATTACAGAGGCTATATATTTGGATTTGTGTGTGTGTGTGTTAACAAGCACTACAAAAGCTTTTACAAAATACATCAAAATCACATGACTGGGAAGGAGAGACTCAGAGCTGGGCACAGCTGGCACAGTATTATAAGAGACACCTGTGGCCACTTGGAGTGAATCCATGAGGATGTCTACATAAGTATGAGAAAGGAAAAAACAAACAAACTACATAGCAGTAACCTTCAACATCTTTCTCCCCATTTTTAGGGCCCTTTTCACACCACTTCTTTTGGTTTGGGATGTGAGATATGCATACGCCACCAGCCCTTGTCCTTTAGCAGTTCGTGAGAAAATAAGTACTTGAGCAACATTGCATTTTCTTCCCTAATCTAATACTCACACTCTCTCTCTCTCGCTCTCTCTCTCTCTCTCTCTTTACAGTGAAGCCCAATTTACCTCAGCACCCAAGAGATAGTTCCTTTAAGCAGAAACATCAGACTTTGTACCCGGAATATGTGACATTAATTTTCCTGAAAAGCTTTTAACAGCCCCTTATTCAGCATGCTTGAATGCTATTGTTTCAGGTTATGGACTTTAGTCTGTAATCTCTGTGCAGCATCTTCTTCTGGGAACTCCAATTTCCCAGAGTTGCCAATCTCTCTATTTTTCAAACTCAAAAAGAGATTTGCACTAAACTCAATCTCAGCATTATCTCACGGCAATTCGTACACATTTTTTACGAGGTGGCTAATTCGTACAAATTCATACAACCTCACTCGTACAAATTCATACGATTTTTGCCAAATCGTACGTATTTTATGAGTTGCACAATTCGTATGAATTTGTACGAATTACCTACACCTAACCCCGCCCCTAAACCTACCTGTCACTGGGATTTAGACAAATCGTACAAAATCGTAGTGAGGTTGTACGAATTCATACGAATTAGCCACCTCGTAAAATACGTACGAATTGGTCGTGAGATAGCGTTGGTTTTAACATGCACTTGCGAAGGCAATGTGGGCCAGTTACACTAATTTCAATGTCGAATGACATTTTAACATTTTTGTGGACAGTTGAATAAAGCATTATAGCAATATATCAAAATATCTAGTGTAGATAATAAATAATGAGATGTGTTTGTAAGCCCATTTTCACAAAAAAAAAAAAAAAAACCCCGCAGTTTTCCAGCAAAATGAAAGCTTGAGGGTTAAACATGTGCAAGAAGAAATGTCGACAAAAATTTACTACAAAAATAATATATATATATATATATATATATATATATATATATATATATATATATATATATATATATATATATATATATATATATATACTTATGATATATTATGAAAAACAAAACAATGGGGAGCCACTGTATGACTGTATGGAGGGCAGGGGCGCCGTAATGGGGGGGAAGGTTTGGACGATTCTAAGGGCCCGACGATGGAGGGGGGCCCCCCGAGGGGGAAACGTGATCGCGATTTACCGAGAGGAATGCGGAACGCGATCTGTACGGTTTCTTATTCCCCCCCTCCTTATTCTTATTCACTTACTAAAAAAGTAACCATGTAAGTGAAAAACAGACAAAAAAATACTAAGTGTGTTTACATGCACAGTCTTATATCAGTTTCTCTGATTTCACTCTAGCTGTAAACATGGTACCAATGTTCAGAATATTCAACATGCATAAATCTGTTTATATCAGTTTCTTATATTTCTAGGATTTTATGAACTATTTTTAATTACATTTTGTTGTATGTATAAGCACACTTTAAAACGCAAAGGAATGCAATCAAGATTAGTTAATTTAATCACAAAGAGAACATGCTTTCCATCAGTATTCAATCTATAGCCTGAATTCAATTACAAGTTATTTTACTTATGTAATATGCTTTCCATTTCACTGTGAGATTGCATTAGTTACATTCATGTCATTTGTCAAAACAACACATCACTTGTTACTGATGAAGTTAAAGCACCTCAGTCAGCATATAACAACCAAGCTGTCTTTCATTAATTTTCTGTGAACATGAACAGTAGCAAAAGATTCTCTCTTTAAGAATTAGCAGAAAGTTAAGTCTCTCTCTCTCTCTTTCTAATTAATTGCACTTACAATAATCCTCTAAAGGACAACTGCCATCTCTCTCCCTTATTGAAAGACTTTTAGAGATAATCTAATAATGGATGATTTGTAGCTCTTTTCAAGTCCTCCCACAGGAAGTCCTTGTCATAAATGGTGAAGTGCTATTTTTCATTTTTGCTTGCTGCATGGCATTGTCATGGGAAGGCTTAAGACACCATTTATCTCTTCTTCTCTCAAACACCTCAGTCAAGCAGCTCAGTCTTTGTGAATCAATAAATGTCATTATTCTAACAGAAATGCAGTGAATCCAGGTAAAAAAAAAAAGACACTTTTTGTCATTGAAATGAATAGAAGACAGTGTCTCACTTTATCTTCCTTAAGATGATTTGCTGGATTAGCATTACACATAACACTTTCATTTCATTTACATTCATGTAAATGTATAATGTGTCACCCATAAAGCTTACTCTATTCCGCTCACATGACTTGTCCATATAATACAAAAACTGCACCTCCTCGCATGTGCGAAACAACCACAGAATTTCAGTGCATCAACCACATGCCACCAATACCAAAACAATATCGACACAGATTTTTAAGTCAGAATGAAGGATGTGGTTGACACACCAGTGTCTTGCAATCAAAGATAATCATTGGCGGTATATTGCTTTCTCAGGGGTGCTGTGTGGAAGGAATCTCAGCAATTCTGCCAAGAATCTTTTGTGTAATGAAGAAATGGTTGTTTTATAGGGCATAGGCCTATCAACCACAGTCAAAACACCCATCTTATCGCATTAGTCAATGGTTCCTTTGAGTAGTACTTTACTTTCATTAGATGAGAAAACACTTAAGTCACACAGGTTTTCATATTTACAGAACATATTCACATAATGACTTCTGTATTCTCTGATTATGAACTCAATACAAACATTTGAGACAGACGACTAAATTTAGGGAGAATGAAGCACAGCAAAAACACATATTAGTCACATTAAAGGGTTGCATTTATTTATTTATTTTTACATTTTTATATTTTACCCTGAGTTTGTTTGTTTGTTTGTTTATACCACAATTATCTGGCAGATTTTTTTTTTTTTTTTTGACAATAGCAATTAAGTCCACCTTAATAGAATTTATGTGAATATTAAAGTAATATAAAGTAATACAGTATATAAAAAGTTTGAACATACCTTTGTACTGCAAAAGCTGGGACACACTCTGAAGAAAATGCAGGTGTCAAGCACAGCTGTTCTAAAATCATGCCTCAAAAGTTAAATTTCTCAGACACAATCAACACATTTAATACTCAATATTTTATTTATTAGTTAGTTTTACTTAATATATAGGCTACTAAGGCAAAAACTCAATATATTTACAGTCACATATTCTACTATCTATATTTAAACAACAACAGAGATGAGCAGTCATTTTTCTTGTAATGATACACAAAGCTCAAAAGGTGAAGAAAAAGTCCCTTATTTTGCTGTTTTTAGTGTCTGTATAAATATGCAAATGAGGAGGGTTCGGTGAATTGTAGACTCTGATAAGAGGTTTGTACATCTGTTAAACAATTACAAAAATAAGTATGCCCAGAATGTGACATCATGCGGTTTCATAGATTTGACATTCGAAGCAAATACAAACACCATTCCAATGTGCTCAGACACAGTGATTACTACCATACAGCACAAAATGTACAATTCAATACCACTCTAACATATTTTCACTCTTTAACCAGCCTGGTTTCATTATCTGTTTCACTTCATCATTATCATTAAATGTTCGCATTCACTGAATCCTCTTGAAACAAGTGTATCTATGAACCTGGCCTCGTCAGAATATTTAAAAGGAAAATTCATATAGCATTGCACTTCTTCTGGGAGTCCCAAAGCCAAATTTCAGTAGCTGAGGATTGGAATATGATAAAACAGAAGGAGATGTGGTTTAAATATATTATTTAAACCATAGCCTTAAATAATATACAAACAGATCAAAATAACACACACATTATAATAAATGATTGAGGGTATCAGGATGTTAAATGACACAAATATATCCGTGTAATACTCATTATTTCTATTGCTTACTTAATCAGTAGCAGACATGTCTCATTTAAATTAGCAATGCGGCTATTACATGGACAGTGCCCCCTCACTTTGAATGGGCATGACACCTCTGCTCAAGAAGAAGCACATTAAGGTCCTGGAGTGGCCTAGCCAGTCTCCAGACCTTAAACCCAAAGAAAATCTGTGGAGGGAGCTGAAGGTTCGAGTTGCCAAACGTCAGCCTCGAAACTTTAATGACTTGTAGAGGATCTGCAAAGAGGAGTGGGACAAAATCCCTCCTGAGATGTGTGCAAACCTGGTGGCCAACTACAAGAAACGTCTGACCTCTGTGATTGCCAACAAGGGTTTTGCCACCAAGTACTAAGCCATGTTTTGCAAAGGGGTCAAGCTCTTATTTCACTCATTAAAATGCAAATAAACATAACTTTTTTAAAAAGCTTTTTTTCTGGATTTTTGTTGTTGTTGTTGTTGTTGTTGTTGTTGTTGTTATTCTGTCTCACACTGTTCAAATAAACCTACCATTAAAATTATAAACTGATCATTTCTTTGTCAGTGGGCAAAAATCAGCAGGGGATCAAACTATTTTTCCCCACTGTAAATGCATAACATCTTTAAAGGGATAATGCACCCTTTTTTTATTTCATCATTTACTCCCCCTCATGTCAGTCCAAACATGTATGACTGTCATTCTTCTGAGAAATTAGATATTTTGAGAAATGTCAAAGGAAATACAATTTATGGAAGTCAATGGTAACCAAAATAGTTGGTTCTTCATAACATTCTTCAAAGCATCTTTAATGAAATGAAGAAAGAATTTTTAATTTGGGGTAAACTATCCAAAATTTAAATTCTCTTTATTTATTCTGAAAGGATGCATTAAAATATTAACTAAGTTAAGTTACTATTAAGTTTTAGAGTACAATTTTAGGCTTCATATACTAATGTGTATATATTTTTTTTATCATTTACTGTAGCAGTTTTTGGAATTTAAAGAAGTGTTGACCAGGATGAACAGTAAGCAGGGAAAAAAGGTAAAAAAAAAAAAAAATTATCCTATGACTTTTAACATAAAGTGTGCAAACTTTTAACATTTAACAAAGGTGCAAAGCTGTCACTGGGGCAAAAAGGTACAAAAGCTTGTACCTTATTTATCATTAAATAGTACATATTAGTACAGTGATTTTCAATCCTGTTCCTTGGGACCCACTGCTCTGCACATTTTGCATGTCTCCCTTATCTGACACACTCATTTGAGTTCATGGAGCTCTTTCCTAATGAGCTGATGATCTGAATCAGGTGTGTAAATTAGGGAGACATGCAAAATGTGCAGAGCTGTGGGTCCCCAGGAACAAGTTTGAAAACCACTGTATTAGTACACATTAAAACCTTTTGAAATGGTGCTGCCACAGTGAAAGTTTTATACCTTTTTTTCCTGAGAGTACCACATCAGAACTGTATTTGAGGCTAAGCGAATTACATAATTCATTATGTTCAGGAATTCACATCTAATTAATGTCACGTATCAGTTACACTAATTAGATAATACATATAATTTGGTAGTGAAACGTAAAATTTTGCCAATAATTTTATACCAATTTTATTGGTTCAGAGATGATAATGTTTTTTGTAAAACGTTTGCAACTGCTTTTTGTCACTTAATTAGAAGCACCACAATTAAATTGCATTGTCTGTCACTTAGGAACTTCAGAACAGACACTTGGATGTGCAAAGTAAATAAAGTGCAAAGTAAATAAAAGTCAAAATAAAGCTCCTTAAATGCATTTTTACAACACTGTAAGTGTGTGTATGGGCAATCAAAAGTTCTACACATACACTTATGGTCTTCATGCCCACCTGAACAGCTGGGCCAAATGTGTCTTGTAAGTAAACAAGTGTTCACATGCAATTGGTCAGACTAGTCTTAAGACACAGTTATAACACGGTGACCAAGTTTATGCAACTGGTCCCAGGTTCTAAAGATGAGTAAGATTTAACATCAGTGTAGAATGTTGTGTGACCGCACTGACAGTAGTTACACCAGTGCTGGAGACATTTAACCATTTTGACATATCGAGAGACTAAAAGATATTTTGTTTTTCTCCCTGTATAATTTTCCAGTCTGCTGTGTTCTGAGCAGTATGTTAAAATAATGTTCTTTGTAGGCTATGTACATTATCCTATAGCATCTCTCTTGTTGAAGATAACATTAGCAGTGCCAACATCCAACAAATACACTGTCAGAAATGTCACTTTAAAGACATAATTATACTGTCACGACACACTGACATGACGAGTAGGCTGATATGCCACACTTTCGCACAAAAAAAAAAATTAAAGTCATTCATGTTGACCATCAACCAGTAAGACAGTTCAACAAGGTCTTGTTTCTCTCTCTACCATTTCCTCTCTGTCTCTCACACATTATGCAGCAAGCCGTGGTGAAATTCTTACAGTTATTCCTTTTTGCATTTGATGATGTAATATCAGCTGGTGTAGCTGTAGTTTACCATATTTCATTATGCACACCCTTTGCTCTCAGAGAAACACAACATACATATCAATTTTTAGTCAAACCAAATTTCCAGCCCAACCCGCATTAATGACTGTTTTCTGAACAGATTGTTCACTTGATTGGTCATTTTATACACATCATTGCAAAGCACAGTACGATGCTGAATTGCAGTCAAGAGGATGTATCACCAAACTTAAAATAAATAAAAAAAAAGTTCACAGAGGACATTGTAGCAGCAAAACACTGTGTGCCTCAAGTATACCACTTTATAATTTAACACCTGCCAGGTTTACATTAGAAACACAGACAACAAAATAACAGTGAGCTTTTTCTTTTTCTACACATACAAAATCATCAGAGTCGATTCTCGTTCAAAAGAGAAACTGTGAGATATGCATAAACTTTCCTGTAGCTCAAATAGTAGCACATGGCGCTAGCAACGCCAAGATCATGGGTTCGATTCCCAGGGAAAGCAAGAGCTGATAAAATGTAAAAAACCGTAACTTGAATGCAATGTAAGTCGCTTTGGATAAAAGCGTCTGCTAAATGCATAAAAGTAAAGTAAAAGTAAACGTTAGATGCAAAAACCAGAGACAGTGTGGACATTTTCCTTGTAGATTTGTTTCTTGACACATTCCATATAGGAGACGTTCAAGTTCTCATTGTTTCTGACCGCTAATGCCCTCTTTTTAAGGCACAGCTCTTCTGTTCAGCAGCTCATTTACAATGAATTCAAGAGTCTGAAAATGTCCTCAGGCACTGTCCCCCATGTCAGGGCACAAACTGTTGAGTGTTTCTGAAAATCTCTGGCAAAATGCCCTTCCTGTTACAGTGAGCTATTTTATGCTAATATAGATTCATAGTCATGATGCTCCTCATTTAAATAGTCAGAGATGAAGACCTAATACATTCACCCTGTAAACACGCCAGCCAGAAACCTGCAAGTTTTGCTGCTGACCTTCATTCAGTGTTGGTTAGTGAAAGAAAAGTAGTCATTGTTCAACATGAGAAACTGAACAGGCCATTTGAACAAAATGCAGTCATTTTACCATCCAGATAGAGAAGAGATGCAATAGAAAGCACTCTCGAATTTCCCCTGTTCTGGCACTTCAGTCAGATGTGGCTTAGACTCAGCCTTTTCCATGGAAATATCCATGTTGTTGCCTTGTGGCCTTGAAATTCAGTGTAATTTTTGACAAACCTCAGGGTGATTTCCTCAGGTTAAACAGGGTGAATGCAATCAGCTAATATATCCGAAAATGACACTGGGCATAATTTGGCAGCCAGTGAGATGTCATTTCATTTCTCAAAGTATTAGGTCAAATCAAATCCACAAAATGGCCTTCTTTGTGTTTGTCACACACAGCGTCTGAATTTTAACCCCTCCGGCTCAGTCTGCCTGTCTGGCACAATTATTGTCATAAAATTTGAAATTTCATGAAGGAAAAGGCAGAGCACATACTTGCCTAGAAGATGAAAGAGATGAAAAGAGATGAAAGATGAACTCATGGTGTCCTCCCAGCAGTAAAACAGTCAAAGAGAAGGGAAAAATCAGCCTTTCATGAGCATCAAATCATCTGAGCGCACAGTATCTTTGACCGGGTTCCATGAAATCATTAAGCACCTATAGATCGTACATTACCTGTGAAGAAAGAAAGACAAACAATAGTTACATTTATACCATCTATAATACTTTGAATGTTCTCTGAAGATTAAGTTAGATGCAGTGTCACTGAAACCTTCTTTAATAAAAATAGACCAAAAAATCTGCTGATGCCAAAAGGAGATGGAGGGTGAAAATTGACAATTTAGTGAAGAACATCTGTAAAATTGCCTTGGCTGCCAATAAAAAAATAAAAAAAAAAGATGTTTATTTACTAAAACATCTGTTGTAACGGTAAACTGTTCAAGGATATTTTTTATTTGCCAGTTTAATTATGTGGATTTTGGAATTTGCAATGCACAAATCCTGTTGAATAAGGTCGTTTTATGAGATCAGTATTTCTCATTATATCCCATTATATAAATTCTGTATTTTATATAAGCTAAGGTTTGGGGTTTACGATTTTTTAATGTTTTTGAAATTTTTTTAATGTCTTATGCTCACTAAATCTTCATTTATATGATATAAAAAAAATGAAAAAAGCTTCATTAAAAAGATGTATTTAAAATTGTATTAATATTTCAAAATGTTTTCTGTTTTCGAGGAGCCATTGCTGAGGTCTTCAGTGTCCCATGATGCTGATTTGGATGAAAACTGTTTAATATTTTTGTGGAAACCCTGTTTTTTTTTTTTTCCTCAGGATTCTTTGATGAACAGAAAGTTCAAACAAACAGTGTTCATAGAGAACTTGAAACATTATAAATGTATTTACTGTCACTTCTTCTCAATTAAATAAATACATAAAAAATCTTGAAAAGTATATAATATCAAGTATATCAAGGACAGTATTCTCTAACACACACACAAACCTTCTCCAGATCTTCCATGATCAGATCCTGTTCTTTCACGTTTTCCTTGCCTGATGACTGGCTTCTTTCACCTAGACCCTTCCCACTGCCCACCGACACCAGCTCTTGGATGAGCACCTGTCCTGGTCTCGGACCTCCAGCCTCCAGTGCAGACTCCTTGGTCAGGGGTAAGTTGGCAGGTAATACAGTGTTCCCCTGCAGACGGTGAGAGTAGCTCCTCCTCTTGCCTGAATGGGCTGAGCAGAGCTGAAGCTTAAAGGCTGCCTTGAAACCTTTGCGAAAGTTCTCATTGAAAAACCCATAGACTATGGGATTGACGCTGCTGTTACAGAACGCCAGCCAGTGGGCCAGAGGATAAAAATAGATGTTAATAATGCGATGCTGACGCTCACTCAGGCTTGCGTAGTCACTCAGCATCATGAGTGCCCACAATGGCAACCATGACAGGATGAAGAGCAGGGCCACCACTAGCAACATTTTAATGACCCGCTTCTTTTTCCGGGACACCAGCTGACGACTTTCATATCTGCTGTTTTTCCCAACACTAGAACCGGAGCCTGAGGTCCCAACTTGGCTCACAGGGACAGGCATGGATGTTTTGAAGAGCGTGATTCCAATCCGGGCGTACATGATGACAATTAGGGTCAGAGGTGCCAAATAAATGTTAGCAAAGAGTACTGTTGTGTAAATCTTGCGCATCTCCTGGTTTGGCCAGTTTTCACGGCACCAGTAGAAAGGTTGTGTGGTGTTGCCATCGCTTAGCAAGATGGAGACTCTGTGCTCTTTGGTGACCTGTAGCATGACACCAGACGGACACATGATGGAGATGGCCAGAACCCAGATGATGACGATGATGAGAGTGGAGGTGGAGATAGTGAGCTTCTGTTTGAAGGGATAGACAATGCAGCGGAATCTGACACATTAATATAAAACAAGGAAGAGAGGAAAATGAGAGAGGAGATTGAGACAGAAACAGAAAATATGTGTTTCAAGAAAATGTTTAAGGAAAAATGTACAATAAATATAAACCTGAAGATAATAATTATATTTAAATTTTAAATGTACACTAACATTCAGAAGTTTGGGGTCAAATAAAAAAGATAAGAATTTATTACTTGTATAAATGTAATTTTTCTGCACAAATGTTTCTGTACAAATGTAGCAAATCAGATTTTTGATGATTTCTGAAGGATCATGTGACACTGACTGAAGACTAGAGTAATTCAGCTTTGCCACCATAGGAATAAATGCCATTTAAACTGTTAGTTTACATTTTAAACTGTTAGTTTAAATTGCAATAACATTTTACAGTACTGTTTTTGCAGTATTTTGATCAAATAAATGCAGCTTTGATGAGCACAAGAGGCTTCTTTTAAAATTATTTAAAATCTTACAGGCCCCAAAAATTGAGCAGAAGTGTACATAAAACACACAAAAAAAAAAATGTATATTTCGATAACGCTATTAACTACAAATATTTTTTTTAGCCCACCTGTCAACAGCAATGGCCACTAGTGTGAAGACAGAGGCAGATACAGATATTCCCTGCACCATCCCGCTCAACTTACACACCAAACTGCCAAAAGGCCAGCCTGCAGAAGAAAAGTGAAATATGAACAACAGGGCAGAAATGACATATATACCTTAAGGAACCATTCACTTTTCATATAATAATTTAGACCATCATTCCCAAATTGTGACATCATTTACAAGCATCTGTATTGAAATTAAATAATTTTGCTATTTAGCCCACCTTTAAATACTTTTCTTGTTCATTTTTTCAGTTAACTATCTATGCAAGACAGTCACTGCGTACATACAATACTGTAGTATATTTTTGTTTCCTACTTGCCTTCTTCCTCATTTTTATTTACAGTTAATGCAACTTGACAGACAGACTTCACAATGTGGACTTTTTGATCTCTCCTTTTCTCTCTCTCCCATTTGGTTTTCTCTCTCACTTACTCTCTTTTTCACTTATTGACACCACTTTAACACATTCCCTTGACTCTTTCAGCTTACAAAGTGGAGCTGGCATTTTTTGCGTGTTGAGTGGTGTTAGCTGAGGGGATTATAGAGGAAACTGATGAGAAGAACAGAGCTCAGTCACTAGGGGACCTATTGTTTTTGTTCACCTCTTGCGAGAGTAAACCCAGAAGATCCTTTTAAGAGGCTGATTAAATTTGGAGATCTTGTGCAGCAGCTGGTCGACGTGTGGGTATGAATAATGATGTGATAGACGAAGAGAGTTTTTAAAATACAGATGGGTGTAAGAGAAAATGAGTCTGAAGAACAGAGGAAGTGGGAGAGAAAAAAAGAATTGGGTAGAGATTGTGAGACAGTAGGAGAAAGTAAGACAGCTAACAAAAGAATTAATGAGAGAAACGGGAGTCAACAAATATATAGACAGAGAATGTCAGGAGTCATTCAGTATTAAAAGTTCACTTTTCTTCTACAGAGAACTAAAAACAATCCAGATCCAGACTGGCTTAAATATATGAATCTAACTGCAAATATGAAAAAAAAAAAAAATGGTTGTACATCACAACCACCTGTGTATTTATTGAGATGCACCTGTATATATATATATATATATATATATATATATATATATATATATATATATATATACAGGTGCATCTCAATAAATTAGACTGTCGTGGAAAAGTTCATTTAAAAAAATTTTTTATTATTAAATTCAATGCACACAGACTGAAGTAGTTTAAGTCTTTGTTTTTTTTTAATTGTGATGATTTTGGCTCACATTTAATAAAAACCCACCAATTCACTATCTCAACAAATTAGAATACTTCATAAGACCAGTAAAAAAAATATTTTTAGTGAATTGTTGGCCTTCTGGAAAGTATGTTCATTTACTGTATATGTATTCAATACTTGGTAGGGGCTCCTTTTGCTTTAATTACTGCCTCAATTCGCGTGGCATGGAGGTGATCAGTTTGTGGCACTGCTGAGGTGGTATGGAAGCCCAGGTTTCTTTGACAGTGGCCTTCAGCTCATCTGCATTTTTTGGTCTCTTGTTTCTCATTTTCCTCTTGACAATACCCCATAGATTCTCCATGGGGTTCAGGTCTGGTGAGTTTGCTGGCCAGTCAAGCACACCAACACCATGGTCATTTAACCAACTTTTGGTAGTTTTGGCAGTGTGAGCAGGTGCCAAATCCTGCTGGAAAATGAAATCAGCATCTTTAAAAAGCTGGTCAACAGAAGGAAGCATGAAGTGCTCCAAAATTTCTTGGTAAACGGGTGCAGTGACTTTGGTTTTCAAAAAACACAATGGACCAACACCAGCAGATGACATTGCACCCCAAATCATCACAGACTGTGGAAACTTAACACTGGACTTCAAGCAACTTGGGCTACGAGCTTCTCCACCCTTCATCCAGACTCTAGGACCTTGGTTTCCAAATGAAATACAAAACTTGCTCTCATCTGAAAAGAGGACTTTGGACCACTGGGCAACAGTCCAGTTCTTCTTCTCCTTAGCCCAGGTAAGACGCCTCTGATGTTGTCTGTGGTTCAGGAGTGGCTTAACAAGAGGAATACGACAACTGTAGCCAAATTCCTTGACACGTCTGTGTGTGGTGGCTCTTGATGCCTTGACCCCAGCCTCAGTCCATTCCTTGTGAAGTTCACCCAAATTCTTGAATCGATTTTGCTTGACAATCCTCATAAGGCTGCGGTTCTCTCGGTTGGTTGTGCATCTTTTTCTTCCACACTTTTTCCTTCCACTCAACTTTCTGTTAACATGCTTGGATACAGCACTCTGTGAACAGCCAGCTTCTTTGGCAATGAATGTTTGTGGCTTACCCTCCTTGTGAAGGGTGTCAATGATTGTCTTCTGGACAACTGTCAGATCAGCAGTCTTCCCCATGATTGTGTAGCCTAGTGAACCAAACTGAGAGACTCAGGAAACCTTTGCAGGTGTTTTGAGTTGATTAGCTGATTGGCATGTCACCATATTCTAATTTGTTGAGATAGTGAATTGGTGGGTTTTTGTTAAATGTGAGCCAAAATCATCACAATTAAAAGAACCAAAGACTTAAATTACTTCAGTCTGTGTGCACTGAATTTATTTAATACACAAGTTTCACAATTTGAGTTGAATTACTGAAATAAATGAACTTTTCTATGACATTCTAATTTATTGAGATGCACCTGTATATATATATATATATATATATATATATATATATATATATATATATATATATATATTTAAAATATAAACATAACATATATGTGTGTGTACTGTGCACATTTATTATGAATAAATACACACACACATACAGAATATATTTCGAAACTGTTTACATGTATTTATGTATATATTTATATTCATATAATTTATATTATATATAAATATATTTAAAATATAAACAAAATATTTTTTGTAAATATATACATCCATGTGTATGTATTTATATTTACATAAACATACACAGTACACATACATATATTATGTAAACAAAAACTATTATTTTGGATGCAGTTAATCGTGATTAATCACTTGACAGCACTAATACACACACACACACACACACACACACACACACACATACACATATATATATATATATATATATATATATATATATATATATATATAGAGAGAGAGAGAGAGAGAGAGAGAGAGAGAGAGAGAGAGAGAGAGAGAGAGAGAGAGAGAGAGAGAGAGAGAGAGAGAGAGAGAGAGAGAGAGAGAACGAACATTGTGGTGTTCTAGAATAAGAGCAAAAGCTTTAAAAGGAAGATTTTCTCCATCTTAATCATAACGGACATAGGAATGTGTCACTTCTGATTCTTATAAGGATCATAGTCAGTGAAGGAAATATCCCACAGCTATTATTATGTCATGCTGGCATGTTCACGTTACAGGCCAGTGAGGGTAGATTGGAATGCAGCCTTGATTCAGTCAGAAATACTTGATTCTGCTGTGGCTTCACTTGGATCAGATTACATTGGCAGAGCAAAAACAGTCTGATAATACAGTGTCAAAAAAAATATCTTTTTTGCGATTGTGTTGTTGGTGTGAATATTACTACTCTTGTTCGTGTGTTGTTCAATTATAATAAAAGATGCAAATCTATAATGCATTTGTGTTGTATGTTCTTTACTGTGTTGCTCTGCTCCACAACATGAATGAAAACTATATAATATCAATTATTCAGTAATCTACGTAGTCTAATTTCAAGTTTAATGTCACAATGAAGGACTAAATGAGATTATCATAATGTTAACATTTATAAATAAACATCCAACAAGTACTACTGGGAACAAAAGTCTTGGTTGTACTGCAACAGATTGTTACAAAGTTCATGTGGTTAAGGATTTTGATGAGGGGGAATGAAGAGTAATGGGTAAAATTTGTCTGTCTGTAAAATACTTTCTAGCCAATTTTCAGAGTCTGAGATTAATTTTGGTGGCATTCAGCCTTCAGTTTCATTTTTTTGTAAGTCTGTTGTAGGTCTGTATTAGATACATCAGACTTTTACTGTGAGGAAGGTTGGGATGTTTGTTGTGTAACACTAACTCAGCAGGGGGTCTTTGTAGCATTGCACAATGTTCTCTTAGAAAGATGCACAGCTGCTGTTTGTACCGTTTCAGCTCTGTGAAGTGCTTTGTCTGAAGTCTACATGAACTTGAGAAGATCCATTTGCCTGCAGCCAGAATCCTGTCATCTTGCAGTGGTGAAATCCAAGCTAGTGCAAACTTACTGAACCGTTTGCTGTTAAAAAGGGTCTAAGTAAACTACTCTGTCACAGTTAATATTTTATAAATTACTTGATGTGCCAATTATTAATTTATTATTAATTTGTTTTATTTCCATATTATTGAACATACATAGATGCTGACCAACCAACCACAGCAATTAATTTTTTCCCTGTAGTAAATCATTTTATCCCTTAAATCTTTGATCATCAAAATGACATATTTTAATGCTTTTTTCAAAAACATGTTGTAGAAAATATAGAAACCTTTTCCCCCACCCCGCATGTTGACAGGATTGTTTGTGACGTAGGAAACAGGGGCTGTTTCAAACTGCATTTTTGAGACTAATTTTGGTACACCGCCATTTTAAAGAGAAATTTCTGTATGAATGAATTTGAATGAACATTAAAAACACCACAAAGACATGTAAACAACGTTAAAAACTTGAAGACCCAGAGGGGGTTTTTGAAGACATCTTTGTGTTTTTCACTTTCAATTTACGTATTAGAGCTGAACTGAGGGTGAAGGCCATTCCTTTGAGAACATAAATCCATTTACTCCGTATCTTTATATTTGTTCCATGATACAGTGTATGCAGCAGTTTTCTAGATTGCATGGGGGACCTTACAAATATGTATCTGTCCTTGTGTCTTCATCTGCTATTACATGTGACCTCGAAGGCCAGGACAGCCTCAACTCATAATTAAGCTAAGAAAAGAAAACAAGATATTTTGCCTGTCTTTGTCTTTTCAATAGTCTGATGTGATTCATGAGCTAGCAGAATGATGAGATCTCACCAGATGGTGTTTCATCAAAACCTTGGAGAAAACACTTTTGAAGAAACTGGACTGTTTAGACTCTGGTTTATTTGAGAGTCAAGGCTGTTAGTATTTTGTTCAATTCACAGAAGATTGAGGGTGTAGAAATAGGCTGGCGTGATAGACAATGTCACGTGGTATGTATTTGACAACGAAAACACTCAGTTCAAGCAGATGGCCTGAAATCTGTTTGCAACTGATTGTTCGGATGAGTTTGATAGGTTAATGACTTGTTACAAGTATAAATGGATTGCCATAGATGTAGAGGTGAAAGTTTTTTCATGTCTCCACACAATAGCAACCTTCACGCTCTGTCTGTGATTATCATTTTCCACCATCAATAAGAGCTCTGCTGGCATTGGCTGTAAACGAATTGGAATAGTATCATGAGCTCTTTGTTTTTTCTGGGATTAAAGTAAACTATTATGTGAAATAAAACACGACATACCTGCAAACTCAAGAGAGGCGAAAAATGTATATGACCAAAACATTTCATTAAGTTACTATATTAAAATATTAAATGCATAATAAATCTAATAAACATTGTTGATATTGAATCCATTTAAATAAAATTTTTAATTTTAAATTAAATGAATCTACATAGTTGAATTATAATATGCTAATTTGCAATGTGCACAGTGTTGCACAGTCTTACTGAATGTCAATATGCAGATTTTAAGGATGAAATACAAAAGAAAGCTGGTAAAACTAGGGTAACACTTTAGTTTAGGGACCGATTCTCACTTTTTAACTAGTTGCTTAATAACATGCATATTATTGGCATATTGGCTGTTTATTAGTATTTATAAAGCAAATATTAATGTCTTATTATGCATGACCATATTTTAGATCTTACCCCATACCTAAACTTAACAACTACCTTACTAACTATCAATAAGCAGCAAAATAAGAGTTTATTAACGCAGAAGTCATAGTTAATATTTAGTTAATAGTGAGAATTGGTCCCCAAACTAAAGTGGGACCCTTTGTAGTAATAATAACTGTGAAAAAACATATACAATCTTTTACACAGCAGGGTTTGTTAGTTTGCATTATGAACTGCAAGATCAAGAAGAATTAATGCTGCACTTGAAAACACATTTTGTGAATCAGAGGCTGGTCTCTGGAATTTTTAATTTTTTTAATTATTTATTTATTTTTTCCGAAAAACCTCACAAGACGCCTATTCCCTAATCGCATGTGCACAAAATCGGCCGGACAGTCATATATACATAAGACTGAAAATTACAAGGATTTATGTCATTAAATGCTAAAACCATCAAATCATATGAAGAACAGTTAGTGGTTCGAAACAGCGTTCGTTATGTCTGTAAGACTAGCATTTTACTGGCAATGGTTAGAGCACTGATGTGTTGCTCTGTAGTCACCTTCTGAGGTCAGCAGATACTGTATGCTATTTGCTGAGGACACAAATCCAAAGATCTCAAACGTGGACTTATTAAACTTACATTTACTGCAATTAAGGGTCAGACTTTTTTCTCTAATTCTCTGAATAGTGCTGTAAGGCTGCTGTCATGGTCTGCTCATGTTGAACCGCACACAATGGTATTGTCGCTGAGGTTCTTGGAATGCCTTGGAGTGTTTAGTGCATTGCATTTTCCAGCAGATCAAATACCAAAAGTTGAGGCACTGAGGCTCTGACCCTTGTTGATGTTTTTATGTGCTGCTGGGATGCAGCATAGTATACAGCTGAGAACACATTCAACTCATCTGTTGTTGTCAGAAGGTGATGTCCACACAAAACAGGAAAATCTTCCTGCCATATGTCAACACTTATTCTTGCTTTGCCTCGGCTTTGAAAGTGTGAGGTGTGGAGCCAGTTACATAGAGGTATTACATGCAAGGCCTTAGGTGGAAAAGCACCTCTGGTGAGGGTGAAACGTTGGTTGTACATCAAGATTTATGTCATCTTGACCTAAAGCTTCTTTAGGCAGCTCATCTTCTGCAGTCGTGTTAGTGGGGACAGAGATGAGGGAGTTCAGTGTTTTAATGAGATTCGGCTCCTCGGCTGTTTGGTAGCTCAGCAAAGAGCAGCCGTCATCAGGTATCACATAGAAAGTTCCTCGGGTTGTGTTGCTATGTGACAGGTAAATGTACCCAGGATAGGAAGTGTGTGTTTAGAACCGTAAGAGAATATTTGGATGCTAGTTGGCTGTAGATCTGGTGGCTGATGCTGGAATTTATAAGTGCTGTCACTAAGGACGCTCACAAGACCTCCCAAATTAGTGAAATGTATGCCTGCGTTGTTCATTTCAGTGTTTGTTTGCAGTATCTCCAAAAAAAAAAAAAAATTCAACATTTCATATTATGATGCTGTGAATGATAAATTCACTTGTAGCATTTAGAACAAATGCATTTTTAGTTGTTGGTGTTTTTTTATTTAGACAAAATAGCCTTTTATCTGTCATCAATCATTATATAAAAATCTGTGCACCCCATTTTAATTGTTTGTGGCCATTCGTATTTACACCTTTCATTATATTTGAGTGTTGTTCTATGCCTGATGCTTGTAATTCTGAAATTTCAAGGGGTCTACCATGTGGTAGGAGATCTTATAGAGACAAATCATGCTATCTCAGAGCACAGCTAAAATGTCTGGAGGACTTTTTCCACAGTGTTTAGGTTTTGATACATACATTTTTATCTGCTGTCTTATCAATGTTGCAAATGTTGTCAGTTCTCATGGCTCATCATTCAGACACTGATAATGCTCAGATGATGAATTAATTCTCTTTATTCCACTCTCTGTGGAAAAATCTTGCATTGGCTTTATTTATTTACTCTGTACTGTATAAAGCACTTCTTTGCCTATCAGATCATATTCCAGATTGCATGCTTTGCCATCTGCTAATCACAACAGACTCTTGTGATCTTTTTGTATGTCGCTCTGTAAAAAGAGCATCTGCTAAACGCCATAAATGTAAATGTCATGCACTTTCTATTCAGCCATAAGCAGGAGAAAATGCTTTGAGTCTACATTTATATTCAATGCAGTCACATAACAGTTGAATCATCCAATGGTGTCTGACAGGATGTTGTTTATTCTCTGTATCAAATGCTGGGAAGGAGTGTGTAGCATGATGTTTCTGTTATAATCTTCTCACCAATCCTTTTGTCACCTATTTCTGTTTGTGATCAGTTTCAAAAATGTGTACCAAAAAATCTAAAGTTTTAATTGCTAGTGCTACAAGTGAATTCAGGCATCACAACAAATGTACAGTATAAAAAAATCTGCAAAAGATTATTAAATGTTATTAAATTATTAGTGTTGATGAACTTTAAATCAGCATTAGATGATGGCAAAGATAACAGTGCATATGAACGTGAGTCACATATTTTATATACAGTCTAAAATATACTTTATATCTGTCTAGAATACGCATGTGCATAGTCCAGCATCAACACTGATCATTTTTAGAACTGTAAATGATATTTTAGCTCTCTTATTTACACTTCTTTCTATTGTACAGAAAACATAAAAGGCTCAACATCCCTTAGGTGTTTTCTCATTCTTTTAAAATGAACAACATCAAACTGCTTTGCAAAATCTTTTATGGTACTGTCTTTGCAGTATACTGCATAATTTCTTCTGTTCATTTTTGCATTCACTTGCTTATCACAATGAGACGGTTCTTCCCGTTTACTGACTGGAAGCTTGTTAAGCTCCAGGGGAACACATCCCGCTGGCGGATTAGTTAGAAGAACTGCGATTCATGACAGTTCTGTGAGGTCTATGGTGATTGTGATTGTAGATTCTCTGATGAATAAGCACACTCGGTAGGCTTGAAAGTTTGTAATGATTGCATGGTAACCAGATGAAAGACTGAAGGATGCAGACAGTGAAAAATGCCATTATACTCTCTCAAGAAGCCACTGCACAAAATGTACTCCTTTCAGGGGGAAAAATTCTGCTCAGTTTAACAGCCATCACTGTGATGCAGAGGAATGGGCCAATTTCAAGGTGTTCAGGATAAGCTTGTTCAGTGAGATTCACTTGATTGCCTACAAATTGCCTACACTTTCTTCTCTGATTAGTTTTATAATGCCTGAGCATTCATCCTCTTGAAATACTGATAAATTAAATGTACATAAAGTGCCTTTCGTATGGACCTATCCACAAAAACATACTAAACAAGACAAGACTACCTTACTCACATAAACAATTTCTCAAATGTGGCAATTTTAGGCTGCCTGGTGTTATCACATTTGTCCCCCTTCAATGGAAAGTTAATACTTTTTATGTCACCACTGCAGAGGATGCGGGCAGGTATACCCGACAGTTGAACTGCTAATATTTGATGTAAAGGATGGAATAATATCAGGAATCAACAGGGACGGGCGGACTGTGGGTCCAATAGCCAAGACTACTGTATTTTGACTCAATTCGGTAGCCGCTGATAGGCAGCTGCATTCAAACAGTCCCATGTTTATTTGTTTTAATGCTCTGTAATCTGAAGACTGTCAAAGGTTTCTATTTCCAACACAATTTGCAATATTGAGCATTGTAGCCAATCACAATGCAATGGAAATGATTGACAGCTTGATTATAAAAAGGAAGGACTCTTTGCTCGCTTTATATTCACAATTTGTATAAATGTTTTTATTTTTCATGCTGCTAAGAGGACCAGTGGCCACTGACTGTATGCACTGCAGATACAAGGCAACGGCCTGTGGTATGATTTATGCACATTTGTTCAAAAATAGCCTGTATGGGTGGATTTTTCATGTGATGTAGGCAAAAGTTTCATATTGCTTACACAATGAATGCACACTCTTTTTTTCTGTTAATTATTACCATGTTGGGCTACGTGTCTATTGTTCTTGAATGCATCAACTCCTAATGCCAATTATTGGTTTGATTGCTTGTGTTACAAGAGATACTAATAATTTTTGTCTACCTGATCAAGGGATGTAGTAGATTTAATGCGGGTGTGGTTTGAGTCACAGTGTTTATGTCAAACGGGTCGGGTTGGGTACAGAATTAAATTAGTGCTGCTGTCGGATAACGGGTTGGGTGTTCTGATAAGTACTGCACGTATGGGGCGGGTTTACCAAACAGGACCCGTGCAGGACTCTGCACTACTCCACAGATCAACACATATTTTGCTGATGGAAACTATACTAGTGGGTGTTTGGCATAATTTCCTACCTAAGCTAGTTTGTAATCATGAACTATACAAATAGGCTTGACATAAGTTGCCTTAGGAAATAAATCTGCAAAGCATCATGGGAATGTGTTGTTTTGCTCTCACCCTCTTATAAAAGTTTAGTGCATTTAGTACTCAGAATGAAAGCTCTCTTCTCTTCTCTTCTAAGTTCTCGTATATTCCCTATGATTTATGTCAGAATGTTGTTGCTAAGTCCATGCTTTTCCTGTGGAATTGGGTTACTTTTAAACTGCTGATGCAGGATGATTTTTTTCCCTGTGAGTCAAATGTTTGATATATTGCATACATTATATTTGACTGACACTTTATTTTAAGGTGTCCTTGTTACAGTGTAATTATACATTTAAGTACTGAGTATTATTAATAACTACATGTACTTACTATATGGTTAGGGTTTGGCTTAGGGTTAGGGTTACTTGCATGTAATTATGCATAATTTATTGTTATTATAATAGTAAGTACATGTAACGTGTAACAAGGACACCTTAAAATAAAGTGTTACCAAATATTTTTTATTTTACCCATTACAAAACTGTGAGGGAGTGGCACTTGTATGGAACCTTTCAAAAAATAAAAATAAAAACAGATTAGCCTACTACTATAAAGTGATTTTAGGTATGGGTGTTTTAATACTTGGGCTAAGGTTATTTGGCTAGTTTTCAGCTTTTTTTATTCGCCTTTGGGCTAGTGGCAACCCTGGGGATGATGCAGGTTGACTTTGGCTTGGTTTGTCTTTGTTGATATCTTTATTAAGAAATTGTAGTGTGGCCATCAAAGCCATAGCCTGCCATTTGGTATTTTTATTAGACTAGCAATGGATGAAGATGACTATAATGGGATATTAAACAAACACAAATGTTGGCATGATTGTTTGTTTATAGGTGAATGTGTGAGATTAGCTTGAATGAAATAGGACTTGTTATGCAGACATCAACAGTTCAATGTGTGATGCTGTGCTGTAGACTGGGGATTGTGGATGATTGCTTTTTGAAACTCTGAATGAATTGAACCATTTGCTTTGCAGAATGATTCACTGTTTTAAAGCACTTGAAACACCACAGGCTGACACAACCTGCTGGTCAAAACAGTGAAAATGCAGTGGAGAAAATGAGTGGAATGTTTGAAACAAAGTCCAAACCACTGATTCAAAACAAAAGATCCATAAATGTTTCAGGTAATGAATACTTATCTATATATAGAATTATTATTATTAATAATACACATTTAAATGTAAACTATAATAGTACAATTTCAAAGCAGTTGTATTGGAATTTTAAATAAGTAACCATCTAGTAGGTGGACATAGTAGCAGCAGAAGGAATAAAATCACACATAAATAGTAAAATACATGCAAATAACTATAAATTACATACATATATATATATATATATATATATATATATATATATATATATATATATATATATATATATATATATATATATATATATATATATTTAAAAACTATTTTTTTTTTGTATGTTTGACCTAATATAGTTAAGGTTTCACAAAAACAAGATTGCCTTTACCTGTGATGATGTTGTCCACTAATGTTGTAGGCATGCAGAAGATGCCAACCAACAGGTCACTGATGGCCAGGTTGAGAATGAAGAGATTGGTGACCGTACGCATGTTCTTGCTCCTTAGCACAATGAAGCACACCACTCCATTTCCCACCATGCACACAATAAAGATGAGGAGGTAGGATATAATGAAGATAGCGGACACCAAGGGCTCATGCAGATAGAAGTCCACGTAGGTGACGTCTGGATAAGCATATGGACGAGAGGAGGTATGGTTCACTGAAACGTTGTGGCCGTTCTCCAGAGGGGAGAAGAATGGAGATGATACAGTGGAGTTTAGGTCCAATAGTTTCAACGCCATGTTTCTGAGGAGAGAGAGAAAATAAAGAATATCTGACATGTCTTTCATGTACATTTCATACGGTACCCTATATAAAAGATATAGCAGTAATTAGTCTAGAAAAGCCAATTTCATCTCTGCGCTATGCCTTTTAAAAATATTAAAGTAACTAACTATCCAGTATATGATGCTGGAACCCTCTTTCACATTACATTGAGAAGAATATTTCCACCACCTCAATACCCTTTGTCACACATGGTACAATCAAATGTCATTATTTTAATGAACTACTGTAAAAAGTGTGCACAAATCCTCTCTCATGCTCATTACCGCACATTAACATGCAGTGTGCTTTAAATGTTATAAATCCTATTCCATTATCTAACCAACTAGTTGTGTGCAGTTGTCTGTGCTTTGCATGGCTAAAATGGAGAGGTTATGAATCATTTAAATTGTATTCACATCTTGTAAAAGAAATTCCATTATGTCACTTAAGAGACCTGCAGTAGAATCTGTGCTTGGTTACAATCTTTAATCTGTGTGGATAGCAAGCTCCTTTCCTCTGACTTGAAAGCTTAAGGCGAGGTCACATATGCAGATAAACAAGTGTGACATACAGGATATTATGACATACAAAATGCATGAAGGAGATAAGGCAAATGGATTATTGAGCCTTTTTTCCAGTCTTCCTAATATATAGTTTAAAAAGTAGTGCAATTGCTGCTTTGTTTTGTATGCTTTCCAAACTAGAGTATTTTATGAAATAGAAATACTTTGAATGCAAATGTACTCTTGTTGAGGGATCTGTATGTAGTAAAAGACTTGAAGAGATGGGAGCAATGAGGTGTAAAAGCTCAAGTTCAAGTAGGGTTAGGATGTGACAGCACATTACAGATGTTTTTATTGAATTATTTAGGTTTAATGTCAGAAATGAACTGTCTTATTGAATCATGTTTCCAGAGATCTCTAATCATATTTCACAGCAGTATAATGAAGTGTTTCTAAATGGCAGATGGCGTGTATAATTCAAGGTTCAAGGTCATTTTCACCTTCACCTTGACTATTCTTTAAGATGAAGGAACAGTGGTTTTTCTATGAAAGACACATGCGACCATATTAGTGGCACAAACCAGCAATTTCAGCAAGGATAAATTTGAAAATTAATGCTTCAGACACATTAGAAAATTAAAGATAATATGACGGTTTACAAACACTTAAAGCTTAAAAAAAATGAACACTTGAACAGATGCTACTATGCTACCAATGAAAAAAAAGCTGGTAAATACATTTGAGTGACAAACCTTCCCTAGTTTGTTATTGAGGTGCAATAAAAGGTATGTTTTGATAAAAATAAAGAGCGGCCAGAAACAGGCTGCATTTATTCATAAGAATTAAGTTGTTCTATAGCTGATTTTTGAATCAAGTTGACTCAAATTGAGGACAAATTTCAAGCAACCACTAAAATTCTTTATTTTTTGTAATTATTTTTAAAAGAGTTATTAAAAGTAATCAGTACATGACAGGTTTAAAATGCTCAGAAAACAATTAAACTGCAATAGTCTGTCCTTCACAATTCTTGATCAACATTTCATATATGTACATATAAATGACCATGCATCAGTTATTTATAGTCTGTTTTGACAGAACTTAATTTGTATTCAGTCATTTTTCACTTTTAGATTACTGCTGTCTTAAACAATTGATGTGATCTATGTTACTGTGAATTCTGAAGGACATGACCTCCCCAAGCATCAAATCCCAGCTGATAGCGAGTAGATGAGATGTAAATTATGACTCTCAATATTGTCCATCCCCATTTGAACTGTCTTGTTGTTTGATTTAAAGAATTGTCTTTGGATTGAAAGACTGAAAGGCAAATCCAAAAAAGGGGAGTATTGAAAGTGTTGAATAAATATACAGTATACTGTCACTGTCTTGCCTTCATGCTCTGCAAACACGTACAGTACCTGAAAATCATAAATATCAAAACTCATAACTTTGTATTTTGCAGGTAAAAAGACAACCTGAAAATGTTAAACTTTTATTGTAATACAATAATACTAATACTACTACTACTACTACTACTACTACTACTACTACTAATAATAATAATAAAGTAATTACTATAAGTCCCTTTGGCATCAACAATATGCCATCCTGAAACACTGTCACCATATTTTATATAGTTAATTTCTGGCAGTCACAGCAGACATATTTTTTCCATATATTTAACAAGATATTTTTTCAGTGTCCTTATTTCTCTTTTGAAAAAGGCATATAAACCAGGAAGTATAACGGCACAGAATGTGCCTGAAACAGAAAACACTGAGGTGCTAATGCACTTCAATGGCAACAGTCTTAGTCATAATCATAAAGTATCTAAATGAAGTATTTGAATTAGGCAGCATTACTCACACCTAACCCGCCTGCTTTGTGCTCCACTACTTTATTGTCTGACTTAATGGTATTTAATCCCCTTACATCATTTTTTCTTCTATGAGGTTCAGTTACAGTGAAAATGCAGTTTTGTTTTTGAAAAGCAATACCAGGAACAAAGACAATGATTTGTATTGATATATTATAAAACCAATTTAATCCTACAATCTCAAGATTATGAAGCAGTACTAAAAGTGTGCCGACATAGTTTATGTATGCTGCAGTGAAGTTCCTCATGCTTTCGGCTGCCAGTCAAGAGTTCACATCCACTTAAAAGCTCAGTGACACTCATCCATTAAGCATGAAGACTTGCACACACTGGAGAGATGGACCAGAGACGAGATCTGACAAGATCAACATTCTTTTGTCAATTTGCAAAGCAGCTGCACAAAGCTTGGTATTTTTGTCTGTGAGCATGAGCACCTCAATGTCTCTGTACAGAGTTTGAGGCAAATGGAGAGAGCCTATATCATCTATGATGAATCGTGGACAACAAGATGTAGAAATCAATGTAAAAAGCCATCTGCTAAAAGAAATTCTTCTGCATTCAATAACTCAGCTGAACAGTGCTGAGATAAAGTGAACTGTATTAAACAGAGATAAACTGTGCTTCATTGTTTAGTAACATATAGTACATCTGTCCATGCTGCCTAAAATATAAATGCCTTTCCAGATCAGCCTGACCATTTTAGCGAGTCTGAAAAAGAAGAACTGATTTCAAAGCCAAATATGTGTTAATGTGTTTAATATTGATAAGATTTCTGATTCAGTCGTGCCACAGTATAGCTGAACTTTATAAATATATTTCATGTGGCTTCACATAAATCTTTTGAACTAACATAGATTTCTTATGCTACTATAGAATAAAATGTATAGGAATAAAATGTAAAATGTATATTAAAAAATTAATGTTGTAAATACATGAGAATAAGAAAACATTAATGTTGGCTTAAGCATGAAATGTCCTGTAATAGTAAGAATGATAAGCTGACATCACATTATCCTACATACTATTTTAATGACTAGTAGCAGAGGAAACTCAATGAAAAAAAGTCATCTTATGAGAAACGCTTAGAATAAATATACCTTTTTTGTATGTGTGTGTGTGTGTGTGTGTGTGTGCACATTCCCCTTCAACTTTAGAGAAAAATATACTTTTATGTTTTCATACATATGTGTTGGGCAATTATCCTACTTTATTTATATCCTGTATCTACCATATTCAGAGACTGAACATATTTTAATCAGCCACATCTTGTGGGAAGGGCTCTATAACAGCTAGATCGCTAAACAAAATATTATTTGTAAATTATAGTACTTTCTGTCAGTTCAGGTCACATTTATTTACATAGCGCTTTATACAATACAGACTGTTTCAAAGCAGCCGTCTAGTATTCATGCCAATATAAATCAGCATTTAAGTCATATCTTTTGTAAGGTCTTTGCTAAGGGCAAACTTTTCTGTGGACTCGAATGAACTGTGTTGCTTAAATGATGACGCATCCAGTGGTACACACTGTGCCTCTTCTGGAGTGTGAACATTAAAAATCTTACCAATTTTCTCAGAGCTCCCCATCCAAGAACAGCAGCAATTTCACCCCAAATATTTGAACTGCCCATGCACTGTTTGATCAAATGATTGAATCCCCACTTATCTTTGTTATATAACTCTGCATTACAATTTTAACATTTTGCTCATCATTTGAAACTACTGCCTCCACAATTCACTAGTTATGAAACGATTTTATAAATAATCTTTAACTATTGTTTTAGTTGATCGTTCATTCACTTAATTAGATCCAGCCACTATTTATGGATAATAAAGTGTAACTTATACCACAACCAAACGTGCGGGCGGCGGCGGATAGATGAAGGCAAATTCAGCAAATGATGCACTCAAAGAGCTGGTTAAAAGTGCTACATCGTACATCTAATTGTGTGTAATTTTCCTCACAGTCAGCCCACACCAGAAAAAGCTAAGTCTTCCCATAGTTTCCAGATATCCTTTATAATAATTCAAGTTATTGATTGATCTGATCTGTTTTGTAATAATATTGTATTTATGTAGGCTTCCTACATGTATCGTCCTCGTTCGACACATCACACTGACATGTGCTGTCCTCTGCTGGCATGAAGAACAATGACCCATGCCACTGAAGGTAAACAACGCGATACTACAACATCATTTACAGTGCAAATGAAGGTAGGAACTTAAATTACAAAAAAATGTAGGTTTACTTCAGTAATTTCACCAAGAGCGCACTTTAAAGCGATAAAAACTGGCGTGACTAATTTCTACACATACAGACAGCATGATGAAGCGCCAGAAGCAGTAACTGTAAATAGGATATGCATATGCTTAGGCTACAAGAAATATATTAACGATTACAATAATAAATAATAATGTAGGCTATATATTTATAAAAGTGCTAGGTGTCCATGCAAAGCTAAATGAGTAAAGCATTTTACAAAGAAAATATAAAAACTAACCTATAAAAACATAATAAATAAAAATATTTATTGATATTTTTTTTATTTGTATTGATATACATTTCAGTCAGCATGACTGTCAATAATATTTCATATTAAAATCTACATCGCCTAAAGTAAGTAAATTAATGCAAATTAATCTGCGATTTCAATCACGTCACGTGACCTTTGAAAACAACGTTTTCCTACACATACACAAACAGAGCAATAAATAAATAAATAAACACATAAAATTAAATACAAATAAAAAAAATTCTCACCTTCTATGAGATAAACGTTTCCACTCTCGATTCAGTAGAAACTCTTGGTTTTCTTTGAGGCAAAATTAGCGCAAAGCGAGAAAATATCCGAAAACAGATGTGCAGTGAACTAGTGTTCTGAGTAAAGTTGTGCTGTTCACCCGCTGCGCGCTGGTTAGTGAACTGCTGCTTCTGGACGCGCTGCGCTCCGCTCCTGTAATTAAGACCTGATGGAGAAATTCCCGCCCTGCTGCTGCTGCTGCTGCTGCTGCTGAGAGGAAAAGAGGAGGAGAAACAAACTACACACGAGCTCCAATCTCCCCGAAGTGAATAAATACGCCAAAAAAGCTGCTATATGACATACCATTATAACACATATGACTTTTGTGATGTTCTTGTTGAGCCGCTTCCTCATTGCAAGCTAATTTTAATGGAAACGACTTTGATTTACATTATTTATCACCATGGCAACTTTAATAGACCTACAAAGCTTGTTCCATGGACAGACCCATCAATTTCAACCAATTATCCATATCTTCAGTAGCCTAGATTATAGACCAGTAATGGAGTGGGGTTTTTGAGCACCATCTCAAAAATCAAGTTAGAAGTTTCTTACTGATAATTATAGATTGAAATGTTCTTTTGTGTGACATACCACCTTAAAAGAGCTGACTATGTGGGATGGGGTTACATGGGCTTTCTGCATGATTCACTGTTTATTTTTGCCATAAGGTGCCCTCAGGTGTTTAGGGGAGGTTAAACATATCATCATGGACATTAATAGTTTAAGTATCTTAAATAACCCAGTGCTTTTACTATGCTTGCATTTGTCTTTGATGATAAGGTCACCTGTTCTTACTCTTACTCGATAGATATAAATTGAAATCTGGTGTATATCAGATTATATTTATTTATTGTTATAAACCAAAGGAAAGCTTTAAATGTCTTCTCAACATCTTGCCTCCAAGCAAGAAACCATTTCCCATATCACTCAACACTTTCACATTAAAAATTTGAAAATAGGAGTGGGAGGTACAAACTCAGTTAATTAAAGGGGACATAGAATGCAAAGTTCACTTTTACATGGGGTTTGAACTTAAATGTGTCTTGGCAGTGTGTGTACACAACCACCCTATAATGATAAAAATCCACTCAGTGCTTTTTTAAATCCCCACAAATCATAAGGACTTTCTCAGATCAAGCAGATTCTTGGCAAAGTGACGTAGATTTGCCCAGGCCCCTCCCACAAATGTTGACGAACACTGCCATTTTAGCATAGACCTGCCCTGAGTGAGCTCTAAACAGTCCGCCATTGTTTTGACGCCGAAGCAGGTGTAGACAAGGCTCCTAAGCGATTGAGGTGTTCTGTTGCTGGATGTAATAATGAACATAGCAGTCGTCATTTACTCTCGACATCTGAGCCGCTGAAGACGCAGTGGATTACGGTTGTTTTTGAAGGGAAATGCGTCCCCCGATCTACCTAAATGCATTTATGTTTGTGTGAATCATTCGTGATCCAACTTCACAGAAGGAGTGAGTATAAGTTTTTTTTATGAATCTTTGCAAATCGCCTTTCCTAATAATGTGCTAGTTAGCATGTTCCACGACAAATGTGGCCAAAGTTACCCCACAGTAGAGAGGGGTGGGGAGAGCAGAGATCATTAGCATTTAAAGGGAAATGCATCGAAAAGGGTCCCTGTGAACAGAGCTGTTTTGACAGGTAAAAAGGGTGTCGTTTTAGTATGTTATAGACTTTTCATGAAGACCCTAAAGAATCATACCAACTTGTGGGAAATGGGCATCTGATGTCCCCTTTAAAGCCCAAAACACACTGCACGATTTTAGCAGTTCTATAAGATCACTGCATGTCACACTGTGCGACATGGACCTAATAAACTTGGCTACGACATGCGTGTAGACTGTACAATGATGACACCTATTGACTCGTACGCTATAGACGCATGTTACTATAGAAGAATAAAACGTCTTCAGCATGCTAATGGTAAACAAAAAGAGCATGATAAATCATACTTTAGCAGTTGTATTTTTTATGTGTGCTGAAAATAAGTGGAAGCGGTGAAAGAGGAAGGGATAAGAGCTTGAGGTAAGCAGTTTTATGTTTTAGCACCATGTCGCATTTCTATTGGCTGGTCAGTAAATGTGGATTAAACCAGCAAACAAACTGTGCGATGATCATGCTGTATCATAGGCTATCTTTGGTCACAAGACAGTGACAGCGGCTGTCTTTGAACCTCTCTCACTGTACGACACAGGACCACCGATTAGGAGCCACGATCACAGAAATCGCCACAATTGCTTCACAATGCCAATCTTTTGAAAATTGTGCAGTGTGTTCAGGGCTTAAAGGGGTCATCGGATGCAAAATTCACTTTACAAGTTGTTTGAACATAAATGTGTGTTGGAAGTGTGTGTACACATCCATCCTATAATGATAAAAATCCACTCAGTGTTTTTTTTTTAAAATCCCTATTTTAAAATCCTCTTTCTCAAATCAGGCTGTTCTGAGATTCCTGTCAGAATGACATAGTTCTGCACAGGCCACTCCCACGATAGTTGATTGACAAGACTGTCTTACCTTAGACCCGCCCTGAGTGAGGTAAGAGCTGTCCGCCATTGTGTCGACTCCGGTGCAGGGGAAGACAAGAACGTCTCCAATTAAGCAATTGAGGTGTTTTGTTGTTGGATGTAGTAATGAATATAGCGGTCGACATTTACTCCCGACATCTGAGCCGCTGAAGACGCAGAGGATTAAGGTTACTGTTGTTTTGAAGGGAATGCGCCGATCCCCGATCTTCCTAAATGTGTCTATGTTTGCGCGAATCATTTGTGATCCAGCTTCATCTACAGAAGAAGTGAGTATAAGGTTTTTTTTTTTTAATCTTTGCAAATCGCCTTTCCTAATAACGTGCTAGTTAACCAATTTCACGACTAAAGTAAACAATACTGCTCATCACCCCACGGAAGAGAGGGGCGGGGTCAGCAGAGCTCATTAGCATTTAAAGCAACATGGACTAGAATGGCTTGCTAAAAACAGTGCTGATTTTGACATGGTAAAAAAGGGTGTTTTTTACACTACCATTGAGAAATTTTAACCAAAGTATGTTATAGACTTTTCATTAAGACTCTAAAATTAGAACATTAGACCCTATCTGCATTCTAGGCTAATCGGAAATCTTGGAAGTATGTCTTAGAAGTATGACCCAAATAAGAATGTTAATGTTAACTTCAGCATTGCGTGACTGTGTATTTGGTGTGTATTAGCATCACCTGTAGACTACTGGTGTCTATGGGTGAATCTTCAGTTGTCACTGATGATTGTCATATTGACCTTTCTGGATTACAATCCGCCATCAAAATGATAAATTTAATTATTCCAGCTGCTGTTAATTAATGATTCTGCAGCATCCTCACATGCGATATAGCCTACTAGCCAGAAATCCTTTTTTATGTTTACAGACGTGATGTAATGACGCAAAGACGAACGGCAGCATGCTTGTATTACCTGCAAAAACCTACCAGTACCACTCAAATTAGAGATTATTATTACAATTTTACCGTTGTGAATCGGACTAAAGTAAGGAGATAGTTTTTAACACTGGCTGGTTATGAACTTGCTCAAAAATTTATTTGGGATAATTTTTAACTAAAAAAAGTTATGTACGGTAGCTTTAAGTATCCTTGTTTTTATAACTCTTATAATGAATAGTGTAGCACAGTGTCCTAGGAGGAGCTGGAGGCTGTTTTTCTCTGAGAGCGAAAATCTACTATGTTTGATGTGCTATGCTGGAATAAAAAGTTTGTTTATGCATGTACTGCCAGGTCATCAAGTACGTTTGTTGTAATTTGTAAGGAACTTTGAAATTGGGTAGACAAAGTTGACATATAAAAGGACAAATATTCTTAATGAGACTCAAATACACACTCTCATTTTTCTTTCCCTCTCTGTGTTAGTCATTCAGTACCTACCACACAGTCAGAAACAAAGTAATCCACTTCCATCCCAATATAAAACATACGCTAATTCTTTGCAACAGTTTGGAATCCCACAATGTGTATGTGCCTGGCATGTTTTCTTTAATTATCTTAATCAGAAATATTGATTTCTTGAATATTGAATATTGAAACCCAACCTTTTTGAAAGCTCTTTGGCATTTCAATGCCAAACCATCCTGCTCAAAATATGAAACATCTGTGAATACAGTCAATATTTCGGACAGCAACTTGAGGCAGCATGTGTAGACGAAGAGGAAGAAGAAACAAAGTGTCATGGGAAGACAAGTCCATTCATGGCATACTATCTGCAGACCGCAAAGGTGGCTGACACCAGGAAATTGTACCAGTGACTGGAAATGGCAGGCAATCCGGCATCTTATAACAGATATATACAGAATATAGACCACCCTCTAAATTGATGATAGCATGCATTGGAACTGGCATATACTTTAAATGAATAGTATCTTCCTGAATAGCATGTGCACAGCATGAATACTGTATACTGAGTTTCTATTTGATAGAAAATCAGTATGCAGATAGTGCCAAGATAACATGCTATTTCAAAAACAGCCTTGTACTTCCTGATTAACTGTTAATCCCCCAATGAATGCAACCCAGACTGCACCTGATTCATGTCAAATATGTAAAATAAATCTAAATGGTGATAAGGAGTGGGTTGAAAGTATTGTATGATTCTTAGAAATTAAATGAACTAGACTCTATAAGTGAAACCATTGACGATGGATGGTAGATAGAAGGAGAAACAGTGGTTTAGGTATTACAGTATATGCATAACCAAGGCATAATGATCAGATGCAGAATTTGGGAAATCATGTTTTTAATCTGTCTTGGTAACCTGTGCTTTGACCATTAATGCTTTGAAAATCTTACTGTTAAATTTAAATGGGTGAAATGCTATTAAATAAAGCATCCTATTATATATTGCCTCTACACAAGAAACACAGAAAAAGTTCAATGATAAAGTCTTATAACACTGATGCAGAATGACAATGTTTTTCCCCAAAGGTTTTTCTGCTATATAAGGGAGAGTTGGTAATAGAAGTGTCACATTACAGCAAAAAAAATGAAAATGTTCTAATGCTGTTTAATGTGTGATTTAAAAGCTTAGAGGATGTTGTTGATTGAGACATAGTTTATGGTTTATTCAGCAATATGATTACGAAAGCAGAATAAGAATCTGTCCAATAACAATAGAAATCTTGCCTCTTAAGAGGTTTTCACTCCCAAATATCATGAGCTCCTTCCAAGGAGGTCTCATATATTTATATGTTTAAAGACCAATTTGTATTACATGGTATTATGTGACACTGTCACACAGGACATGTGTTTTAACCTATCTATTTAAGAGACAATAACATTTCTTTGGACATGAAGTGGAACTGGAAACCGCAACTGCCATTTTCCATTATTTCCTGATGCATGTGTATCTGTATTGAGGGAACATTTGCATGGCCCTTCAGCAGTGATTGACATAGGAAATTTAACATGCTTCAAGACACATCAAGAGATCTAGAGATTGATTTTCAGAGTTTAGGTGTTCAGTAGATTGAATCTGTTTTCATCTATTAACAAAACAAAGATGCTGTTTATTTCAGCTGATCTGTCATAATTGTGATCTGACAACATTGCAATTATAAGATAAAAGAATTCTGTAGTAGTACAGCTAAAATTAATATACGTAATGGCTGGTTTATTTCCAAGTGGTGAAAAGTACCTTCACAAACTACTTTTGGTCTGGACATCATTGTCTGAAATCAGCTGTTCTTCCAGTGTGCCAAGTGACAGTAATTTTAACCCGAATCGCTTTATATTAGATCTACTGTAGGTTGGTTGTGGCAGTAATAACTAAAACATGCTTCTTGTGAAGGGGGTTGGTTGGCTGATAGCAGAATAGTTAGTCATTGCCGGTACATTTTGTGCAGCGGGTAATGGAAGACTGGAAGACTGCACTGGTTGTACCAGCAATAGACTGTTTGAAGGTTGTTACTGTTGAGAGCTGTCTCAATGGGGAATTATTTTTAAGTGGTTAAAATAATACCCCTTGCTACTGCCAAATTTAACATGTGGACTATTTGTGAAACCAAGGCACATTATGTCAAAATTCCTGAACAGAACCAGGGTTGCAGGTCCAGGTTGAGTGTCATATTAGACAGCAACTTGTCTTTTGAAAATCATATTTCCCATGTTACAAAAACAGCATTCTTCCATCTTAGAAACATTGCCAAGCTACGAAACATGTTATCTGTTTCTGATGCAGAAAAGCTAGTTCATGCATTCACGACCTGTAGACTGGACTATTGTAATGCACTGCCAGCTGGTTGTCCTCCTGCATCTTCAATAAACAAGCCAGGCGGTCGCCTGGGGCCCCGCCTTAAAAAGTAGGGCCCCGTGGCCGCGAGGTTGTCAATTAAATTTCAGAGTGTGTTCGACTTGAAGCGGTGCTGACAGATCAGTGTTTGACATCGAAGTACCGCGAGAGCTATATACTAATGGACAGCTCTGAATGCTTTCCTATCCTATTGCAGTACTTTAATGTCAAACACCGATGGATCTGCAGCACCCCTTTAAGTGCGTTTAAAAACATTTATTGACATTTTTGCTCAAAATTCAGTTCATAACATCAGTGAGTGTTTGAAATAACTTCTTTTTGTGATCTGACCTGGTTTCATATCACATAGCTAATGAGGCAAAATCATTTTATAATATTCTATACAGTGATATGTCGATTAGCATTGCATTATAAATATACATTATGCAAATAAAAATACCCGAGATGGCTTGAAGAACAGAGATACACCATTTAGTCACAATCATATGTGTCTTCATTCTTCATCAGTTAAAACGTCCTATCTGTGTTTTATTCAGCTACTACAGCGATAGCATATGCCTTTGTCCATATTAGGGATTTCCTCTGATTTTTGTGAGTTTTCATTTTATGATTTTTTCACTTATGGTTTTACTCACGAGGGCGCCCTCTGGCTACCAGTATGAATGAAACAGCTACAGCTACTCACTAGCCTACACCTTATTTAGGGTAAAAATAGGGAAAATAATACTTCTAAGTTTTTCTCCAGTGTAGAGGAGTTTGCTGTGCCTGTTTGTAGATCTGCACATTTTGGCCAAATAAATGTGTTTTTATATATCAATATGACTACTAATAATTCTGATTATAGTTATAACTAAATAAAACATTAAACAAAGTAATAATTATTGATAATGATTATTATTAATATATTTTACAGAAAACTGCAGCATGACCTGTTAACATGCAGGAGGCCTATAACTATAATTGTTTAGAAAGGTCTAAGAATTTAGGCTATTATAAATGATTATGATTAAAAATCATTAACAGTAATTTCATAATTTTTGTCAGGAAATGTATGCATCCACTGAGAAAGAAAAAAACAAACTTAGTGTTCTTTATAATTTCTGGCAAATCAAGAAAAAGTTTATCTGAAAACTTTTCTAGTTACAGTTCAGATTTTGTGTGCAGATTTTGTTGGTTCAGATTTTGGAATTGAAATGAAAGAATGATGGAGAGATTAAATTGAAATTGTTTTAGAAATGGAATCCAAATGGTAGGCCTATCTTTATGGAGCCGAAAAAAAAGGGATGTTCTGACTGCTATACATAGCCTAATATTTTTTGCTGTAGTATTAGTATTTGTTTTATAAATGTAATGATGCCCATGATCACAGACAGACTTGTCATATGTTTAAATTGCTATGACAATTTTTACACTAGTGGGGCCTATTTTCATTATCTTGCCTAGGGCCCCACAACCCTACGGGCCGGCACTGAAACAAGCTACAGGTAGTCCAAAATGCAGCGGCTAGAGTCTTTACCAGATCAAGAAAATATGATCATATTACCCTAATTTTACAGTCTCTGCACTGGCTACCTATTAAGTTCCGTATCAGTTACAAAATACTATTACTTACCTATAAGGCCCTTAATGGGTTAGCTCCTGTGTACCTAACTAGTCTCCTACCACGCTACAATCCATCGTGCTCCCTAAGGTCGCAAAACTCTGGACTTTTGGTTGTACCTAGGATAGTCCACTAAAGGAGGTAGAGCTTTTTCACATTTGGCTCCCAAACTCTGTAATAGCCTTCCTGTTAACGTTCGGGGTTCAGACACTCTCTCTCTGTTTAAATCTAGATTAAAGACACATCTCTTTGGCCAAGCTTTCAAATAATGCATCTCATAATCTTGTACTGCAGTTATATCTGATCAAATGCACATTATTATTCTTTAGCTTGGGTTAAACAAATCAATTTTGCTTAGTTGGAACAGCAGCTACGCTAATTATGTCTCTATTTGTTTCTCTGTTTCTGCCTGAGGTAACTAGGATTTACACAAGCTTCAGTCTGGATCCAGAACACCTGAGAAGAGATGATGCCAACCCCTCAGAGGACCTCAGATGATGCCAACCCTGAAACAACATACAGAACTACCAAATCTTGCTATAAGTTTGATTGCAACATATAATAATTGCTGTTAATAGTGTTCATCGTCTGTTTGATTATGTCTTTAATTGATTTTTCCGTACATTTCTGTCATATGTACATTAACTGACATAGTCACCAATGATAAGCTACTACTAAATATACTGTAGAAACTTAATTTTCTTTATAGCGCTTTGCAACGATTTGTATCGTGAAAAGTGCTATACAAATAAACTTGAATTGAATTGAATTGAATTGCAGTTGAAGATTGAAGATATTGGAGTTTGTTTGTTTTTTTTTTATCAGTTAAAATAAATCATCATGCACTACATTGTTAAAGATGAACAGTATGAAACTTTGGACATAGCTAAGTCACACAATTTAGATTTCCAAGTTCTCACCTTGCTTGGAACTGCTGTTTATTTCACATTTCTGAAGAAACCGAATGGAGCCCCAGATATATCAGGGACAATTAATGTTAGAAGTACAACACAGCCACTTTAATAGAACATCAAGAGGAACTTTTTTACCAGTTTTTGATTGAGGTGACAAAAATAGCAGTGTAGCATTCAGTCAAAGCATGTCTACTTAGACACTATTTAGTGTATTTCCCCACAATGAAACGGGTTCAATGAAGGCAAAGGCAGTAATTATTTACAGCAGTGCAACACCTCAAGGACCTATAGAAGGCATTAAATGTAAATAGGCTATAATTCATACAGCTCATTGTTACCAGCAGGGGCAGTTGTAGACGCTTTTTAGTGGCTTCACTCTACATGAAGGCATACTTCAGAAAATTATCCTGGTTCTATCTTTCTTTGAAAATTTGATTTTCTTAATTAAAATGGATTATTGTGCGTTGTAGCATTAGATTAACAAGCAATGCACAGAAATGATGAAAGACACAAGCAGTGATGGACAGCACTCAGTCATTGCACACATTTAAACTGCTTTTCAATAAATGACAGAGACATCATGAAATATCATGTGGAGTTATTTCATTCTACTAAATATTGACCCAACTGACATTTATCAGAGTAAAGGAATTTGGGGTTTTTGATGTCACTTTGAATTACAGAAATATAACTGTGTATATAAAATGATAACCTCATTGGGTGCTAAAACCCCCTAAGATTGAAATCCTAGAAATGCCCCTGGTTACCTGTCACATGGAAAGATACATGAATGGCGCTCCATATGTAGCCTGCATGTGCCTTAGGCAGGGACTAAGTCTGTACTGAATGTTAACAGAAAATTACAAAGTGGACTTCTAATTTACAATTCGGGATGATATCCATCACAACAGAGATATAAAAAAAAGTGGATGGTGTCCTAAAACAACTGACAACATCTCCACTTTTAGTTCTAATATCTCCATTAAATGAATAGTCCAGGGGCGAACCATAGCACAGGAAGCCAAAGCCGTGTTTACCATATCCCTCACAAGGATGATACAAACTTTATCACTGTGTACAATGGACAATATTTCTCACTTCACTTCAGATTTTTGAAAATGCACGGAATTATACTCTTATACATAAAAAAAAACAATAAAATAAAAACTCGCAATCACTCTCTGGCTTCACAGTAATGCTCTAAGCCAATGGGCATCAGAAACTGTTGACAGGTAGCGTATCAAATCTACAGCTGAGGGAGCAAGTTTTCCTGGCACATGTTCTGAGGAAGCCACTGCCTGAAGAGCAGTGTAATATTGTCAGGGTGATGTTTAATGAAGCAGTCTTGCACTCCACACACTGCCAGTCAATTAGAGTCTAAGTGAGTCCAAACGCCCACGGACTTGTTATAGTGATGTGTGTTTAATGAATCACATGTGTAGAAACACATCAAGTGTTGACTGATTAGAAGTGCACTTCAGAAAGTCTAGGAAAACTCCTTTTGATTATGTTTAATTTCTCAACATGGGAAAATAAATATTACTGAAATGTGCTTTTTTTGGGGTTATTGGGATTTGTGTCTAAATATAATGAAAAGACTTAGGGGAATCAATCTATCAGATGTCACATCTGCACTTGAAGTGACAAAATAAAAGTAGGGACACTTTTTATTTATTTTTAATATTTTACCAATTGAAAAAAAAAACAGATTTGGATCAATTTAAGAAATTATCAAACTTTACTAGTCTCCCAATGCTTAGAATCCTAATGAAACCCATAGAATAACTGAATGATTCATAAAAATACTATCTAAAAGGGAAATAACAGCTATTGCATCTTGAAACTCCCTAAAAATATAAAATTAATAATACATGATCATGCAGTCCAAACATAAAGGCAGAAAGCATAATAGCATGGAACAGATATTGCTAAGAATATTCCTTTTTAATGACTCAAATTATTTTGAGACAGATTCTCAAAACAGAACAAAAAACACAAGAGAAAGAACTCAACACAGTTTGAAAGTTTATTCCGAAGTTTATTACAGATGCACGACACCAGAATAATAACACTGTGGGCCTAGAGAGCCTAGCAAACAATATTCAAAGAGGTAGGATACTTACTTAAAGATAAAATTAATCTTCCACTTGCAAGTCTATACTCGATGTGATATATATATATATATATATATATATATATATATGAATGATAAGATATATGCGTGTGTGTGAGTGTGTGTGTGTGTGTGTGTGTGTGTGTTTGTGTTTAAGTTTAGCTTCTTAGTCTCCTTTTGTTTTGAACTGATCCTATTTGACAGTTGGATCACCAGTGTTGCTATTTACTTTGAAACAGATATCAATATATTTTTCAATTTGTTTCAGCTCTCCCGCAGCTAATACATGTTTAGAATCAGCACCTTTTACATACTGCAGCTTTAGGGAGTATATGTATAACATGCAGGTTTTTCTGAGATGTGATTTGGTTGGCAGAATTCTGTGGGAGCATTGAGAAAACATTCCAATCAGCAGCAGCAGCGACAGCAGGTCAATACTTTCGGGAGAACCACAATATAGGCCATGTACCTGTACACAATCCCTTAAAGGAACAAAAAGAAAGAAGTTACATGATACTCATATAAATGAAATTTTTCTTTTTTTCTGATACATTTTATCATTTAATATCATACACTTTGTCAATAGGTTTGAGAAACAAATTAGAAACTAAATCAAAATTAATTGAATTATGGTCATTTTGGTGTAACAAGATTTTGCAAGCAGATCCTTTATTTATGTGGAGCCCGGTCTCATGAAAATGCATATAAATAGTATGCCAAATAAAAACGAAGCAATATGAAAATGAAGTACCGATCAAATGCCCATTCACATGTTTGTGAAGGGGCATTTGATTTACATTTGAGAGAAACTGAGAAGATTGTAAACAAGGATACAAACTAGCCACTTTTCACTAAAAATTGCTGTTGTAAATTTAAAATAGACCATCTGTGTAATTCAAGTAGATTCAATGAGTTGAAAACTCTTGCTACTTCATATTTCAATACAAAACAATGCTGAACTTTGACAAAAAAGAGATTTTTAAATGTTATAATAGTGATTTTATAATGTCTAAATATAAATCCATTAGCAAAACATGTGAAAAGAACTATATTACAGAGTGGAAATGGTAAAGGAGACAATAAACGATCCTCTGCTGCTATTTAGTGGCCATAGTGGGAATCATAACATTCATTTTAATAGTATTTGTTTTTCTACCAGGTGAAATCTTGGCAGAAATCTTCCACTTAGCATGGCAAATTTTCCATGAATTATCTCTTTAAGTAAAAATGAAAGAAAAAAATGCAGATGTTCTTTAAAATAAATTTTACTATATAAAAATGTGCAAGAATATGAATAACTTTTAGGCAAATAAATAATATTATATTATATAACAAGTGAGCAATTTTACATGTTTAAAAAAAAAAGAATAAAAAATGTGTTCTACTGTCTGGGGTCTTTTCACTTTTCTTTTCTTTTTTTTTCTTGTTTTTACTTTTTACTTTTTTCACTATGGTATTAAAAAGAGGGAAGGGGTTCAAACCTTTATCACTTTTTTCACTCCTGATGAGTCTGTATCCTTCCATGCACAAGCTAGTAATGGGCTTTTGGTCATTGACTTGCAGAAAGTTTTCTGCGCAAGTTAGTGTTAGAGGCTACTAGAATACAGGGGGGCGCCGGCACTGATCTTGCATACCCCTCAACAAATGTGCAATTGCGCCCCTGATGATGCCTGTATGCCTTTGGATCAGAGCGCTGTCAATTGCTGCCTCTGATTGTTGCATGCAAAGTTTGCATTTGGATTTGGAGCGCTCATCAATGGGTTCTATCCAAGTGGCAACCTCCCACTCTCTCTCGTGAAACCAACACGGAAGTGACTAAAACTGCAATTCATCGACTGGCCGCTAGAGGCTGGCTCCAAAAGGGTGTCAGTCCCATAGACTACCCATGTTAAAATACCCAACTTTACAGCAGAAAAAAACGTTTACAGCCTGGTACAAAAAGTGGTTTTGGTCTTTATAACTAATTTTGCCTTTCATGACAACTGTGAGGAGGGTGAATTTTTTTTATAAGTCATCCGTTTAAATTATATTAAGACTTAAAGTTCTGCATAATTAAGGGTGTGGCCACTTGAGTGACAAGTGGATTGCCGGTGCTGTCACCACCGTCGAGCTAAGTGGGCGTGGTTTCAGCAACCAACTCCCGCCTCTTTGCCCATTTTCAATTATCCGGGAGTGATGCGTGGTGACGCGCTGCCAAAATGGTGACTCCACCCACTTTGAGCTTCAAAAACGCTCTTCATAAACCTACGGGTGACGTCACGGACACTATGTCCATGTTTTTATACAATCTATGGTTCTGTCAGTGCTTTGGCAAGGTAAGGCTTTTTTTGCCATGCAAGTTCAAAGGCCAATTTAAAATATTGGTACATAAAAAGTGCACAAAATCAGTATTTTGTTTAGGCAGTATTTGTGGCAGTCGGAGAAATCATGTTTCATGTGAAACTGGTCTAAAAGGTGTGCATTTTTGCACCAATGCATTGTTAAAGGTTCAGTATGTCGTGTAATATTCCCATATAGGCTAAAACTTTTACAACCAAATAAAAAATATTGGCGTAGTAAAATACGCTAATTCACAAGATCAATACATCCTTTATTAAACCGCTTTGTCGAATTTAACGCTTCGTTAAAGAAGTGTCGAAATGTCAAAGTGTCAAAAAAATAAATAAAATAAAAGCATCACGTTATTTAAAGGGGAAGTTCACGCGTCAATGAGTAATAAAAGAACAAGTAGCTGCATTCTGATTACTTTTATGTCACTGATCAGGCTTTTATCTGCCTATGTAGTTTGGGGTAACAAAGAGTTTTATAGGTTTGAGTGAAATAATAATGCAATAACTGACACAACAACAAAACAATTGAAAAAGTAGCCACTGATAATAACTAAACATGTATCCAAATTCAAATGTAATAAAATTAATTTATATGTGATGACAATTTCTTAGCAACAAGGAATTGTTACATAGTGCTATACAAGAATCCAGTGGCTATAATGGTATCATAGATAATAAATTGTGCAAAATGTTTTATCTTAACAGTCAATTTACAAATAGGCCTAATGCATTCAAATTTGTGGAACTCACAATGCGCTGAATTTCCACAAATGAGTGTCGTTACTATGACAACCAATTTGAATGTGACAAGAAACTAATGCGCTGATAGGGATTTCGCCTAGGGCATCAAATACATGTATCATGGCTAGAAACGGCCCTGAATTGACACTACAGAAAGTCAAGGGAACCTCTGGGTTTTTTTTTTGTGGAGATCTCAGTTCCATGCCACACTGGAGTTTTGGTAAGATGTGCTACAGATGAAGACTAGCACCCAATTATTCTGCAGACTGCTAGTTTTTTTCCAATTATTTTCAGTACAAATTTTCTGTCCTGTACCTGTGCTTGGGCCTAACATTGGATCTCATCTTAGATAATATGTGATGCAGAGCTCCACAGAAAACCAATGTGAACTCTACATGTCTACTCCTATTCCTTTGATAACGTTCTTCAAAGTAAGATTCACTTGGAGTAAACAAAACCTAAAATTTGCAACATAATAGTGTATTTTCAGAAATAATGAGAGCGCACACCATGATTGTGGGTCTGCCATGTGTAATTCAAATTACACATTAGAATGGTAATAATAACCATATAATGGTTATGAGCAAAGAACCATACAGCACAGAACCTCAAGAATAAGAGGAAGGTTATTGTTAGTTTAGCATTATGATTAAGACTCTGTACTACAACACATCCTGCTTACTTTCAGGACGATATCTATTCTAAAACCTTTTGTCCTCACCTTTAACCATGGTAAACATTACTGTAACAGCCATGATTAGGTAATAACTTTACAAAATTTAAGGCAACAACATGTAAAAAAAAACAAAAAAAAAAAAAACTGAAAAACAGTGTTTGAAAAGAACACCAATGTTCAATAAAATGGTATTAAAAACTGTTTAAAAACGCACTCCTGTTTCTTCATTCGTGTGAATTATGGTCTCTTCTCAGACAAACAAGGCTTATGTGGCTTTTTTTTTAGTCAGCTGGCAGCTAAAACTGAAGGAAGAATTCTTTAAAGATGAACTGAAAAGGAAAGACACGTTGAACGACAATGTTAAATTGTAAAATGTCATTTCTTTTCTTTTCTTTTTTAATAATGAAATAAATTATTTATAAAACTGGCAAGTGTTTTGATCAATTAAATTTATTATTTGAGTAAAGTTTCAGATATTTATTTCATTCATGTCTATGTCTTTTTCTTTCTCTGTTGTAGCTGTGTACTCTGTGTACTCAGTGAGAAAACCCACTGTCTCCAGAACTAAGAGAGGGTTGTGTTCTGGGGAGTAATGCACTAGCCAATCTACTGCCATGGAGATGAATGGAACTGCAAGTAAATAATACAATCACACTTCTGGCTAATACCTGCCCATGAATAAGGGAAAAAATAATGAGGAAAAAATAATAAGTAAAAAGCTCTTCTACTGTTTAAAACATTTGTTAGATAAAGATCAAAACAACATTCATTCTCCAATTCAGTACAGAAACCTGTATAATTCCAAGGATTCAAAATATCCTATTGGTCATTTAGATCCATTACCTACACATCCATCAGTTGTAATTCAAAAAGTTACAAATAAAACAGGAGTTTCACTGCGACTTTGTCAGATTTGTCAGCACACACTCATGTACAATTTCATTTTCATTTCGCTTATTTGGTGTGTTTTGACAAATCATTCTTTTGCTTCATTTGATCTGAGAGATTAAAATGTCACACCTTTCATGTAAGCATCTGAAAAGCATTTCAAGTGGAAAATTAATGGAGTTTTTTCCCATCGGTGAAAGACATTTGTAAACAATCATGGTACTGTATCTATATAAACCTGCAATATTTCCAATACTGGTAACTACAGTTAATGTAACTGTAAACTGTTCAGTTAATATAGATTAAAAACAACATGGATCTGTTCATTAAATGCAAAAAACATCTGCATGTGTATTTAATTTGTAATACCTGTAACATGTTTTGCATACTTATCTAACTCATCCTAAGGCATAAAAAAACAAAGCATGGTCAAGCCCCTTTAGCATCACAATTAAGACCCTAAACCTAACCTCTTCTCAACAATATAAAGTACATAACAGTCAAATAAAAAACAGTCACAGGGATTAACTGAAAATTACCTTATAAAGGATACTTTTTCTGAGGGCGTTTTACCAGAGAACTGTTCCCTGTGATCTCAAATCACTTCTTTCTGCAAAAGTACAAAGTGAGTACTTTGTACCGGACCCTTTCATTATCATTCTCTGTGATTTTAATAAAGCTAATCTCACCCGCAAACTGCCTAAATACAGACAACACATCACATGCCCCACCAGGGACAGCAATATACTGGACCATTGCTACATTGTTTTAAAGGATGCATACCACTCTGTCCCCCGTGCAGCACTGGGACTCTCTGATCACTGTTTGGTTCATCTTCTACCAGCCTACAGGCAGAAACTTAAATCTGCTCAGCCTGTAGTAAGAACTGAAAAGAGATGGACTGTTGAAGCAGAGTGGGATTTACAGGCCTGCTTCGAACTTACTGATTGAAGTGTTTTTGAGGCTGCAGCTACTGATCTGGATGAGCTCACTGACACTGTGACGTCCTACATTAGTTTCTGTGAGGACATGTGTGTACCCACGAGGACTTATGTAACATTTAACAACGTATATTTAAATTTAACAAACCTTGGTTCAGTACAAAACTCAAACAGCTTCGCCAGGCCAAAGCGGACGCCTACAGGAGTGTGGACAAAGCCTTGTACAAACAGGCTTTGTCAAATACACACTGAATAGGGAGATAAGAGTGGCAAAGAAAAACTACTGTGGAAAGCTAAAAAACAGCTTTCAAGCAACGGTCCTACATCAGTGTGGAAAGGCCTAAAAGCCATCACCAGCTACAAGACCCCATCCCCCCGCACTGAGGCCAATCAACAACTGGCTAAAGACCTGAACGAGTTTTACTGTTGGTTTGAAAAGCAAAAGCCTGGTCTGGCACCCCACACCCGCTCTGACCCCACTGTTTCTCAGCCTGTACTCAAGATCTGTGAAGATGATGTAAGCAAAGTCTTCAGGAGACAGAAGATAAGGAAAGCCAAAGGCCCAGACGGTGTCTCTCCAGCCTGCCTCAAAGCCTGTGCTGTCCAGCTATCATCCATCTTTACATTGATCTTCAACAAATCACTGGAGCTGTGTGAAGTCCCCTCCTGCTTCAAACGCTCCGCCATCATCCCTGTACCCAAGAAACCAAAAATCACAGGACTTAATGACTACAGACCTGTTGCTTTAACATCTGTGGTGATGAAGTCATTTGAGAGGCTTGTGTTGGCCCTCCTGAAGGACATTACTGGACCCTTACTGGACCCCCTTGCAGTTTGCTTACCGAGCAAACAGGTCTGTGGATGATGCAGTCAACATGGGATTGCATTACATCCTCCAACATCTGGACAAATCAGGGACTTATGCAAGGATCCTGTTTGTGGACTTCAGCTCCATCTGTCAGTGGATCACCAGCTTCCTGACAGACAGGCAGCAGCTAGTGGGGCTGGGAAAATTCTCATCCAGCATCTTTACGAACTGCACTGGTGCCCCGCAGGGCTGTGTTCTCTCCCCACTGCTATTCTCCCGCTACACAAGTGACTGCACCACTAAAGACCCCTCTGTCAAGCTCCTGAAGTTTGCAGACGACACCACAGTCATCAGTCTCATCCAGGACAGAGGCTAGTCTGCTTACAGACAAGAGGTTGAGCAGCTGGCTGTCTGGTGCAGTCACAACAACCTGGAGCTGAACACATTCAAAACTGTAGAGATGATAGTGGACTTCAGGAGAAACCCCCCTGCACTCCCCCCAATCACCATCATGAACAGCACTGTGGCTGCAGTGGAGTCATTCAGGTTCCTGGGAACAACCATCTCCCAGGACCTGAAGTGGGACACTCACATTGACTCCATCAAGAAAAAGACTCAGCAGAGGTTGTTCTTCCTTCGTCAACTGAAAAAGTTCAATCTGCCACAGGCGCATATGACACAGTTTTACTCTGCTGTTATTGAGTCGGTTCTGTGCTCCTCTATAACTGTCTGGTTTGAGTCAGCCAGCAAATCAGATATAAGAAGACTGCAGCGGACTGTTAGGACAGCAGAAAGGATCATTGGTGTGCACCTGCCCAGCCTTCAGGACTTGTACTACTCCAGAGTGAAGAAACGGGCAGGTAACATCATCACAGACCCCTCTCACACCGGACACAACCTGTTTGCACTTCTCCCCTCAGGCAGACACTACAGATCTCTGTGCACTAGAACATCTAGGCATAAAAACTGTTTTTTCCCCCATGCCATCTCCAGCCTAAACAGCAAACACAGTTATTATTACCTGTGTTCTGTAATTCATGCCTGTAATTCATTCTCCATCTCTAATTATTGCCTCTCTCTCTCAAGTACTATGCAAATACATATACATACAGTTGTGTGAAAAATTGTTTGCCCCCTTCCTGATTTTTTTTTTTTTTTTGCATGTTTGTCACACTTTAATGTTTCAGATCATCAAACAAATTTAAATATTAATCAAAGATAAAACAAGTAAACACAACATGCAGTTTTTAAATGAAGTTTTTTATTATGAAGGGAAAACAAAATCCAAACCCACATGGCCCTTTGTGAAAAAGTGCTTGCCCCCTAAACCTAATAACTGGTTGGGCCACCTTTAGCAGCAACAACTGCAATCAAGCTTTTGCGATAACTTGCAATGAGTCTGTTACAGCGCTGTGGAGGAATTTTGGCCCACTCATCTTTGCAGAATTGTTGTAATTCAGCCACATGGGAGGGTTTTCGAGCATGAACCGTCTTTTTAAGGTCATGCCACAGCATCTCAATAGGATTCAGGTCAGGACTTTGGCTAGGCCACTCCAAAGTCTTCATTTTTTTTTTCTTCAGCCATTCAGAGGTGGACTTGCTGGTGTGTTTTGGATCATTGTCCTGCTGCAGAACCCAAGTTCACTTCAGCTTGAGGTCACGAACAGATGGCCGGACATTGTCCTTCAGGATTTTTTGGTAGACAACAGAATTCATGGTTCCATTTATCACAGCAAGTCTTCCAGGTCCTGAAGCAGCAAAACAGCCCCAGACCATCACACTACCACCACCATATTTTACTGTTGGTATGATGTTCTTTTTCTGAAATGCTGTGTTACTTTTATGCCAGATGTAATGGGACACACACCTTCCAAAAAGTTAAACTTTTGTCTCATCAGTCCACAGAGTATTTTCCCAAAAGTCTTGGGGATCATCAAGATGTTTTCTGGCAAAACTGAGACGAGCCTTTATGTTCTTTTTGCTCAGCAGCGGTTTTCATCTTGGAACTCTGCCATGCAGGCCATTTTTGCCCAGTCTCTTTCTTATGGTGGAGTCATGAACACTGACCTTAACTGAGGCAAGTGAGGCCTGCAGTTCTTTGGATGTTGTTCTGGGGTCTTTTGTGACCTCTTGGATGAGTCGTCGTTGTGCTCTTGGGGTAATTTTGGACGGCCGGCCACTCCTGGGAAGATTCACCACTGTTCCATGTTTTCGCCATTTGTGGATAATTGCTCTCACTGTGGTTCGCTGGAGTCCCAAAGCTTTAGAAATGGCTTTATAACCTTTTCCAGACTGATAGATCTCAATTACTTTCTTTCTCATTTGTTCCTGAATTTCTTTAGATCTCAACATGATGTGTCGCTTTTGAGGATCTTTTGGTCTACTTCACTTTGTCAGGCAGGTCCTATTTAATTGATTTCTTGATTGCGAACAGGTGTGGCAGTAATCAGGCCTGGGTGTGGCTAGAGAATGATCTGAAACAATAAGTGTGACAAACATGCAAAAAAAAATAAAAAATCAGGAAGGGGGCAAACAATTTTTCACACCACTGTATTTTCTATACAGCTGTATATATAGAGAAAATAATGCACAAATCTGTACATAAATCTTCTGTTCCAGATTCATACACATTATTATTATTGTTAAGTCTTATTTAAATGTTTCCGTTCTCATGTCAGATATGTATGTATGTATGTATGTATGTATGTATGTATGCGTGTATGTACCAAGAGCTTCTTAAAAACCACAACAAATTCCTTGTGTGTTTGCGCACACTTGGCGAATAAAGCTGATTCTGATTCTGAGAGCGTTTTTAAATAGCTTTTGTTTGCTTTTTTCTATTAAAATAAAAAGACAAAAAATAAATCATTTATTACAAGAAATAAATGATATCCCTATGTGTTACACCCTAATTAAAATGAAAACGACTATCAGAAAGCAACTGTTTTATAAACCTCATATGTTCCTCAATATCAGTTTCAGGAATATGTACTGTAATTAGTGTCTCAGCTGCAAGTGTTAATTCAGTGAGCCAGCATTTAATGCTAATTGGATTCATTTAAATGACTTGGCCTGTCAGATTTCTGGTCATTTGTGACTTTTTTTAGTGCCTCGCATCAAATTACCATAGCACAAGACAGGAAAATTTGAAAGTTTTTCTCCCATCGGCAGTTAACATTTGACCCTACAGTGACATTACTGACATTCAGCATTCATTAGAGTGTGTGTGCGTAAGAGTGAGAGACATGGGAAATGTGCAAGAGAAGGCCCAGAACAAAAAATGGATTTACAATTAATTATTTGGAAGAAATTTTATATATTTCAGGTAAAGATTCAGCTTTTGAAAGCACTTTATCGACTTCTGTTTGATTGCAATGCTATTCTTCGATGATAAACAGCTAAACTGCCCTCTACAGTTGCCTCAAAGTGTATTTGAAAACTTTGAACACTTAAAATGTATAAATCTCTTTGCATTAGATGCAGAATATGGAACCACATGGCATCCACAAACAAATGGTGCTGGACTGTTTCTCAGTCATTTTTGCATCTGGTCTCAAGGTGATTTTTAGTGGCTGATGCAGAGGACAAATTCTGAGTATGGGTTACCTACCTGGCCTACATGTCACGTCAAAAGTCAGAGCAGTCAGAGCCTATTAGCTGTAGCAGGCATATTTTTTGCACAAATTAGAGGCTTTAGACTTTGTTCAGACTTTGTGCAATGCAGATATGGGACCAGCTTGGCAAATCCAAAATAAAGCCTCAAGAAGATGTTACAAAACTGGTTAGAGTTCAGATGAAATCAGTTTCCTGTTGAGACTCTTCATGCAACAAAATGTTTGTTCTGCCTACTAGTGGTCACAATGCCACATATATAGAATGTAGATGTTGCATAAATAATTTCTAACATAATATTATTTTAATATATTAAGGCCCAGTTTCACAAACAAGGCTTAGACTAAGCCAGGATTAGGCCATAGTTCAATTAGGACATTTAAGTAATTTTTCTAAATGTGCTTAGGAAAAAACATTATTAGTGTGCATCTTGAGACAAAACAAAGGTACTGATATATTGTAAGATCGGTCAGTGCAATTTTCTTTCAGTTGAAACAGCTCAAACTTACATTTTAGTCTAGGACTAGGCTCAAGCCTTGTCTGTGAAACCGGGGGTAAATATTGATATAAAATATTTTAATGTTGTATAAATATATTTTATATTTTATATTGTTATTATATTTAAATTTTTTATATCCCTTTTCTTTCAATTTGAGCCAATGTAATTGAAATACATTTAATTACAATTCTACATTAATGGAATCTGTGCAATTACCTCATGTACAAATTTCCAGAACAGAAATCTGAACGTTGGTTACTCATTTTTAGAAAACTGCCTAAAAAATAAGTTTCTAATTGGAAATCCATAGAAACAAATAGATAAAATGCAATAAAATAAACATTAAAACATTTGAAGTCTGAAATGACACATTATGAAAACAAGCTTTTCAACATAGGCAACAGTTCAAACAGAAATGGAACACACCCAGGTCAGATTACCCAGCAGCTTTTACTATGGAGATGTTGCATTATGCTTCACAAAAATTAAAACAAAACAAAACAAAAAGTTAAGGTGCTTATTTATGCCTTTTACTTTAGTGTACAAGTAGGAAATATCTTTTTACAAAATCTGTAATAATCCAGAGAATTATTATTATTATTATTATTATTTTGTATGAATAAAGAGCCCTACAACAGAAGGCATGATTGAAACAGATATCTGATCTCAACATTATCAAGTCAGGATCAGATGAAGACACCCAACAAACATGTTCCTCCTTTTTCTCAAACATGACATTTTAATGATATTACTTTTCTTCTTGCACATTTCGCAGTAGTTTTAAGTGACTGATGTTAAGAAGCATGTTCAGTTTTCTCTGAAACAGACAAGCGTGACTTTGCCAACAAAACAGTATTGTGCAAGCAACCACGCAGAAGTCAGTGTTCGCTAATTAATAATCTGCTATATAATCATAATTTGCATGAAAAAGAATAAAAGTTGTTGGCGTTTTACTGTCTAGTGTTCATTTCAGCTGAAAACCACAATGAATTGTGTAAATGTACAGGTATGTTTTGCCAAAATGTTTTTTCCAATGAGTCTGGGCTGTGCAATTAACATGCCTAAATCCATAAAAGAAGTGTGGAAACTCATCTGAGATACCTGGAACAACCTATCTGCAAAATATATAAAAAGGATATAAATAAACTTTGAAATAAATGTTTTTGTTAAGCATCTAATGTACCTAAGGCTTTAACATGCAGTAGTACTCTATGTTAAAATCTCATTTTAAAGTATTTTTTATGGTTTAAGAATTGTTTTTAATGGTTTAAGAATTTTTATGACCTTTCTAAAAAAAAAACAAAAAAAAAATTGCATTATAAGGACTCATTGTAGGTGTCAAAAAGAGGGGAAAAGTCAGTGAAAAAACTGCATATAGAAAGGAAGTGCTATCACATGCAAGTGTTCAAGCACAACACTTAAAGAGAGAAGATGGCAGGAGTGAACTTGAACTGAAGAAATTAAATATCACATGATTGAACAAGTTAGAACTTTGTTCTTATTTTCTTAACAGCATCAAAATTAGTTTGTAATAATGAGTGTGCGTGTGTATGTTTGTGTGTATTTCAGTAAACCTGAAAATGTGGGTTTGTGTGTCATCAGAGTGCTCTTTCCTGGTTTAGAGGGCGTTGCATCACTTGACAGATATATAGTTCATAGATTTCACAGCTAGTCAGCAAGATACAGGGAAGGAGAGAGAGAGAAAAAAACAACAGCGTTCAAAGAAAGACAAATTCCTGCCTCAAGGAGACTACAGGACAGGTATGCATGCATTTTAAGACTGTCTGTGAGCTATGTGTCAATCTGATTACTAGTAAAACTAACTGTATATTGCTTACTGTGACACTTAATTAAAAATCCATACATCAAATAGTGCACCGCTGATGCTTTAAGCACAATAGAGGAAATGAGCACCTAGCTTTCATTCATACAACATTTATGTTATTTGAATCGTAAAGAACATTTGGAGACCCTTCAGCAGACAAGCAGTCTCAAGCATTTTGGTCTCTGACACCAACTGTGTTTGTCGCATTAATTCTTTTCTCCCAATCTGCAGTCTATGCAAAATCAGTATAATGATATGCCATCAAACCTGGCTTACATATTAAAAATAGACAAATACAAACATGCACATTGCTTTAAGGCAAATTGTTAGGTGTGGTTTGTAGGTTTTCAGTTTCACTTCATTTTAATGCCGTCTGACTACATGCAAGTTACAGCCCATATCAAATCCTGCAGCTGTTAAGTGTTGATGTCCTGCAAGAAGTTTGATGTCACAAGAATAACAGTCTTGCAACAGTAACATTTTTGATCTTTCACTGACTGATTGTGCAGCACCAGATCAGTTTCCTCACTTTCCTGTCACATGTACACAAGCACACACGTGGACACCTACTCATGAAAAAAAAAATTAAAAAAAAAAAACGGAAATAAAACCTTTTCTTGTGCAAACCCTTAGTGTAGCTAAAGGTTAAATTCAGTCAAATGAGAAAACAAACTGGTCCACATACCTGACTGTCTCCTATAGGGTCAAAGCGAGCCAACAGAAGTATTCTGTAAAATGTAAAAAAAAAATACGAATGCATCTGCCAGTATGTATGATAAGAAAAGCAAGAGAAACATCTCCAGTCTACTAAATAAAGAGTACAACATTCTGTTGCCATTTAGGTTTAGCCTGAGCACTTTAGTTGTATGCTACCTGCTGACGCATTTGTCAATGTAAGCACTTATTCCTTTATAAGCCTGCAAGAGTTACTTTTCAAGAAAACATCTGCGAGGCAAATCAATCTGTAAAAAATATATACTATATATATATATATGGTTACACCTTATTTTAAGGTGTCCTTGTTAAAGTGTAATTATTGTACTTACTATATGGTTAAGGTTAGGATTAAGGTTTGGCTTAGGGTTACTTGCATATAATTATGTATAATTTATTGTTATTATACATTATCATACTTTATTGTTACTATATAATATTAAGTCCTTGTAACAGAATTGGAAAACTGATGACCTTGTGATTGCTCCATCACTGTGAGAACATGATGTTTCTAGGTTTTTTTTTAAAACATTCTATTTTATGAAATATCAGTGTCTAACTCACTACAGTGGTTTGCAAAGTGAACAAAGTAGACTTCTATAACGAAACACATTTTAAAACATTTAAATGTGCCAGCACGTTTTGTTTAAATGCATGTTTCAATATTGTAGAGGACTAACACGCTACCATTTCAGTCTCTTGTCTGTTGCTCTCCTTCCCACAGACACAACGGGAGTGGCTCAGATATTCAGATATAGTTGTGACGTTAAATTATCACTGTGGTTTATGTAGCTGTCATGTTACTGTGTTTGTCTTGCAGTCTATCACATAGCTTCGTGCATGGCGGGTGAGTCTAGTACTTTTTTTTACTGGTTTTCCTCCTTTATGTATGTATGATTTATTTATTTATTGTTTGCTTGCTTTATTGTTTTTTATTGATATTTTTTAGCATTCATCCAGTTTTAATTTAAGTATTAGTTTTAACATTTAATTTATCTAAATTCATCCAAAGCTTATACTGAATATTACCTAAGAGTAATTGAAATAAACCTTTATACAATATATAGCTTTTTATTTCAGTTCATCATTAAATCATGTGCTCTTCTGTACCAGGCAACAGCTTTGAGGCTGAGTTCCTACAGACTCACAATGCATATCGTAAACAGCACGGAGCGCCGCCCCTCACCATAAACAAAACCCTGTGCCGCTCTGCACAGGCATGGGCGGAGCATCTGCTGTCAATCAGGACCCTCAAACACAGCAACAAGGACTATGGGGAAAATCTGTATTATGCTTGGAGTTCAGCTACCAAAAAACTCACAGGTTAGCTTTCTGCACAAAAAACTAGTCAATGAAGTCAAATTCTTCTAAGAGGCAAGTCAAGGATAAATGCTATCAGTCATTTGATCTGATCAGTCATTTCCAGTTAAACTGCTCTGGTCAAAGTTGAATGCATTAGAATTACAAGCCATTATGCAGGTGTCAGAACTGTGTAACTTAATAACAAGACATTACACCGGAGATATAGAAAGTATTTGTGTTTTGTTTTATTAAACGTGCTTTGTATTGCACACTCTGAACAAATCCAGTGTTTTAGAAACAATTGAAGAGTTCAGAAGCAAAAGCCTCTAAGTGCCATCTGAAATTTTCTTCTAAAATGAGCATTTTTATCAGGCTCCTATGTTTAGGTTCAGTAATTTTATGGTAATGGAAATGTATAGGTCCTTTTCTATGCAATTAAAATGAAATAACTGAACATAAATACAGGAGCCTGATAAAAATGCTCATTTTAGAAGAAAATTTCAGACAGCATTTAGAGGCTTTTGCATCTGAACTCTTCAATTATACCTTTTGTCTCCACTCTCTTCAGGGCATGAAGCAGTGGAAAGCTGGTACAGTGAAATTAAAGATTACAACTTCAGCAGGCCTGGATTTAGCTCCAGAACAGGTGAATTCACCTTTAAACACTCTGGTTTAGCTAAGAGTTTGCACTAGTCTCTTTTACAACACTGACTCCTAGTGGTTTGTCCAGGTCACTTCACACAGGTGGTGTGGAAGGACACGAAGGAGGTGGGGGTTGGACTGGCCACTGATGGGAACACAGTTTTTGTGGTGGGTCAATACCTCCCAGCAGGAAACATCACAAATACGGGTTATTTTGAAAAAAATGTCTTACCGGCAGGCAGCAAAGTAGATTCAAAGTCCTCTGGCACAAGTGAGTAAACTTTCAAACAAAAAGTTATTTCATAACAAGTCATGTATTTTATCGACATTATTTCCCATATTTTTTATAGTCTTATTGAACTTTCTTCTCATTATTATTATTGTTGTTATTACACATTATTATTAAATTGTTCATAAAAATTTATAGAGAGTAGGTCCAATGTTAAATATAGTCTTTACAGTGAATATTCTAAAAGATGCTATAGTAAAAGAGGTGTTGATGATCACAACAGTATAGTAAATATTTGATATATCTGGCAACATTCAGCTGACAAAGTGAGGCAAGTGCATGGTGGCACTCATTCAAACAAAGGGCCCTCAGTTCCTCGCAGTACTGAAATAGCACCACCAGGGGGTCGAGGAGAGCATCAAGTGCAAAGTGGCTTAAAGGGTAAGTTGGGTAAGGTTATTTGTTTCGTGTAAATGCTGTATAGTGATTTCAGAACATTTTTTTTCTGGTAGAATCATCTTCTTTACACAAATACAAGCAAGGACTGTGGTTAAAACTGACCTTTCATCATATTTATCTAGGCTTAATGTAAATGAAATATGATAGTCCATTCTTTGTACTCATGCTTTATGGCTTCTGAAATGAAGCATGTGCACCACAATACATTAATAAAAAAACACATGACTGAGGATATTAGAATGAAAAATTGTCTTTATTCTTTCAGTCAGCATGGGATGTGCTTTGTGCACATCAAATAACTCTTTATGTTTGTCTTTAGCAGACAGCAACTTTGAAGCTGAGTTCCTGCAGACTCACAATGCGTATCGCAAACAGCATGGAGCGCCGCCCCTCACCATAAACAAAAACTTGTGCCGCTCCTCACAGGAGTGGGCTGAACACCTGCTGTCAATCAGGACCCTCATGCATAGTAATGGAGAGTATGGAGAGAATGTGTATTACGCTTGGAGCTCAGCTAACAAAAAACTCACAGGTCAGAGCTTGGGTTATAGCACAGTTATTTCATCGCCATCGGTGTGTTATGCATGTTTTTAACATTTTATGTTTGTAATCTATACAGGACGTGAGGCAGTGGAAAGCTGGTACAGTGAAATTAAAGACTACAGCTTCAGCAGGCCTGGATTCACCTCCAAAACAGGTGAATCCATCTGTAAACACTCTGTGGTGCTTAGACATTTGCTCTAGTCTCTGTTCTGACATCTGTTGGTTTCTCCAGGTCACTTCACACAGGTGGTGTGGAAAGACACGAAGGAGGTGGGGGTTGGACTGGCCACTGATGGGAACACATCTTTTGTAGTGGGTCAGTACCTCCCAGCAGGAAACATCAGCAATGCTGGATATTTTGAAAGAAATGTTCTACCAGCAGGCTCCAAAGCAGACTTCAAACCCACCCCGTCTGGTGAGTTTGGTGTGACTATATGTGCATGGATGTAATACTGAATAAAATTGTAGACTGAAAGTGTGACTACATACATTTTTGTTATATTCATATTCATATATTCATATTGTATAGTCATATATATAATTGATTAGACCCTTATTTTACAATATTCACAGTTTTAAACATATGTTTTGGTGTTCAGCTGACAGAGTTGGACAAGCACTTTCTGCTCTCAGCATCAAGTCAAACCAATTGCCTTCATCATCTCACAGTTCTGGACCAACTCCACGTAAGAGTCAGTGTTCGCAGAGCAGCAGTTCAGAAGGTAAGCACTCAAACAGAGACTGTGGAAGCTTATTTTGACCACATTAGAAAAAAGCATGCTTTGATCAATCAGAATTCTGATGTAAAAAGTCATAAGTATGAAGTCAAAATTATGACAAAAAGTGGGAATAAAATTATGAGATTAGAAGTCATTGTGAGATTTTTTTTTTTTTGTCATAACTTTTTAAACCTCATAACTGATTTTTTTTATGGCACAATTTTGATTTTATCTTATAGCTTTAACTCTTTAGATAAAGAAATTTTAATTGGTCTTTGCCAATATGTCCTTATTCAAAAACTATTTGGGATTTTAATTATTAGCTATAGTAGTTACCAGTAATTAGTATTAAGTTTGAGAAGTTCAGCTCCCACAAAGACTGCTTTGTGGAAAACAGCACTATTAGATGAACAGACAGTATGTGCACAATATAATTTGAAATAATGTTAAATGTGAAGTCCCAAGCCTAATTTTCCACTCACAAGGATTCACAGTTCTTTCCTTTCCTGTGTTGAAGGTGAGAACTTGTCCCAGTTTCGTCAGTCTCTCCTTGAAGCTCAGAATGATTACAGACGGCAACATGGAGCACGACCTCTGTCACTGTGCTCCGTCCTCAGTAAAGAGGCTCAGGATTGGGCAGCACATCTGGTTAGCATCAATGCCCTAAAGAACAGCGGCAAAGGTTATGGAGAGACTATGTCATACAAATGGACGTCCACCATGATACCTCCAACAGGTAAACTGGTTATTCCCCCAGGTGGGCCTATTTAAGGAACTGTAGCACATAATAATTACAACGTTCATAGAACAACTGATAATTTTTTAACTATAGGAAAAGAGATTGCTGAATCATGGTACAAGGAAAATGTAACGTACAACTTTGCAAACCCTGGCTTTCAGAATGGAGCTGGTAGGCTTTTTGCACTCATATCAGCTGAAGAGTTTAAAACAGTTAAATCTATAAAATAAAATGGCAAATATTGAGCACGTATTTAAGAAATGGTAATGTTAATTTACATATCTAAGGCAATACAATCAAATTATAGTTTAAGATATATTACATTACAATCAATCACAATCCATAAATTAAAATGTGGGTCAGAAAACCAGTTTTATATGTGCATAGGTAACTTCACCCAGATGATCTGGAGGTCTACAGAGCAGGTTGGGGTCGGCCTGGCATCAGATGGAAAGGGCAAATTTATCACTGTGGCCTTTTACAAACCTCCTGGCAACATTACCAACCCTGGCTACTTCGAGGATAATGTCAAACCTGCTGGGAGGTGATCTGTTGAATACGAAACATTAAGTAGGTCTTGTGCATTTTACTAATGCAATTTTTTTTAAAAAATGATACAAGATGTACAGAAAGTCAATCGCCTGAATATATTGCGTATACAAAAACTTACAACTGCCCCTTTGAAAGTATGATTGTTTTATTTTTCATGCTTTTTTATTGCTTGGTTCTGGTATTCTCACTCTTTGCTGAGGTGGTATTCCTTCCTTCACTGTGACTTATAATGTATAGAAAGAGATTTAAAGAGACTTATAATGTATTGAAAGATGATAAATCCTTATAAATTCTCAAAATATATTTTTGACAAAGACAATGCAAATGTTCTGTCTGTGTAGTCTTTTATCTCTTTCCTAAACACACACACATCCACACAGATTGCATTCCCATATAAATATGCACATCGACATATGCATCTAGATGTGAACACTTATCTTGCACAGCCACAGAGAGCTTGGGAGGGAATGCAAAACTGAAATGACAAGGTGTCATGTTGCGTGAGCATCTCGTTACATTGTGTTGCTGGCGAAACATGAGATGCTCTTATCTTCATTTTTACATGCCCTCCTTCATGAACAGTCACCCTGAATAACATAAAGGTCAAAAACTCCTTTGATAAACTGATATATATATATACTTTTACTTAGGGTTGAGTTTTTGTAGAAATATAGTGCCTGTTGGCCAAAAAGAAGCTTCCTTATTAAAGAAACATGTAAAAACTGCCTTATCAGTAATATAAATAGTCTTTAAGATAAAATTTTGATTTTAAAAATATAAGAGCATTGCATTTTAAAATAGGAGTATGCAAAAGAGTGTCAAGTGACAATATCCAAGGAAGGCACTGAGGATTTTTTCAGACCCATGCATTTGTTAATAAGATTTTGACTTGAATGTGTTTTAGGTCTGTTCCAACTTCAGTAGAACAAGGAAATGAACATAGAATGAACAAAGCTTTTTTTTTTTTTCTTGTGTATATGTGTATGTTGGAGATCAAACAAAGAAAAATTAGCTCTGTTTTGCGTTTCCTTGGTCATGAATGTACAGTACATACAGTAGACATGTATCACTGTATGAGTCTGAAAGTAGGCCTCTGTGTGTGAAGAGTTTCTATAGCAGTACTGCTGTTTCTATAGAGCTGTTTTTGTTGTAGCTTTGGATGGTGGAGGATGTTTTCCAGCTAGGTTAGTTTTCCTCATAGGGATCACAAGCAACAGGTGGGAAATGAAAACAGGGTAAAGCCTTGACACACACACACACACACACAAAAAAGACCTGTAAAACCAGAGTGTGTGGAAAATAAGCCTAAAATATTTTATATTAATGTGTCAAATTAAACTAAACTAAAGGTGAAATCATAAAGTTTCAGGTCATATGCTACAGGGAGTGTGCATGATGTCCCACTTTGCCTATTCAAAGCTCCTCTGTGTGTGTGTGTGTGTGTGTGTGTGTGTGTGTGTGTGTGTGTGTGTGCGCGCAAAGCAGCTGCTGCTAGTGTTGTTACACCTTGAGTGTTAATCAATAATGCAGTGCATAGTTTTGCCTTACTTACACACACACACACGCTTACAGTAGGTTATACACAGCCTCTCAAGTTCAGACTTTCCCCATCCCCGAGGGAGTACCTCATTCACACATCAGTGTCCTAGTTTTGATGAGTGCTGCTGAATATTGAGCAGATGACATGCATTAATACAAAAAACATTAACACTTAATATCTTGAAAATACACTAAAAGCTTGGGGTTGGTAAGAATTGATAATGATTTTGAATATATTCTGTGCTCACTAAGGCTTCATTTATTTGATCAAAAACATAGTACAGTAATATTGTGAAATATTATTACAATTTAAAACAATTGTTTTAATATGTTTTAATATTTAATTCATTCCTGTAATGGCAAAGCTGTTTTTTTTTTTTCAGTCATTTCTCCAGTCTTCAGTGTCACCTGATCCTTCGGAAATTATTCTAGCTGTTCAATAAATTTTTCATTATTATTATCAAAGCTGAATATTGAAAGAAAACCATTTTCTGGATTCTTTGATGAATAGAGCTCAAAAGAACAGCATTCATTTGAAACAGAAATCTTTTGCAGTCAAAATGTCTTCACTGTCCCTTTTGCTCAATTTAATTTAATGCATGCTTGCAGAAGAAAAAAAGTAATTTAATTTGTTTGTTTTTTTTTTTGTTTTTTTTTTTAAATCTTACTGACCCCAAACTTTGAACAGTTGGTTTGAGGGTATCATGTTTAATAGTTGATAGCATTGCTCTTTTGCACTTACATAGTCACATAGTCTTGACAACTAAAACAGTATTTAATCAGTGTTATGCATGAAGGTTTAAACTATCCTCTTACATGTCATAAAATCTTGGATCCCTTGGTCTAAACATGCTTTTGACCTTTTTTGTGGTCTGACAAAATGCTGATAAGTAGACTTGATTATTACAAAGTATGTTGAAAGTTGTACATCAACTACCAGCAACAACTGGCGTAATGCAACAATACATCCTGCTGTGGAAATTCATTCTGCCTTTGTCATTAATCCTATTTCGTTTTGTGCTTGCTCAGCCTACGTGTGCTTCTGTCATAGCATGCATGAACTGAATCCCCTCTAATGATGTATGACACCTGGGATACTCATAAATAATGAATCGATGCCACGCATCCCAATTGTGCTCAGCGCTACAATTTAGGCCTTCCCAAATACTTTGCTCTATTAGAAATTTTAGAAATCTTGCATCAGCAAGAACTAATTAACTACTTATGTACTTTTGAGTAGTTATGTTTTTTAGCATTTGTGTGTATATTTGTGAATGTGTGCATTTCTGTCTGTGCCTGTCTATATTGACAAATTTGTGTAAAATTAAATAAAGGTACAGAAACAGGGTCAAAGATATTAATTTCAAAGCCACAGGGTACTATAACTATTTTCTCATGCTCTCATTCAGTTGTTTTCATCAACAGCTATAGATTATTATCAGAAGGGGTCAACTAGTTTACTCTTATTCAGAAAATACAAAAATCTATTCCAGCACATACACATTTTTATGAGCTCTCTTTGAAAAGACACACATCTTAAACAGTGTTGAGATGTGGGCGACAGTGTTGCTTGCACTACAGAAAAAAAGACCTGAAAAGGTGACTGTCAAGAAAATAACCCCTGACTTATTTTCAGAAGGCAACACACTCTCATGACATATTTGTTCCTATTTTACATTTTTGCAAATCTGTGGGTAATTTAGGGTTTCTGTGGCCTTAGCTTTAGAGGTGGGCATTCAGGCTTGTGTTTTTACTTCTAAAAATCGTACATTTCCATTCAAATTACATTGTTCGAAATCATACAAAATCACCACTTCATGAAAAAAAGTAATGTTTTCCCATTAAATCGGGAGACATGAGGCAAACATGAATTGGAAATAAAGAGGTATTTAGAGCCCTGCATGATTCTCAACTGTTTTACTGCATGACTCAGAATTTACACTGGATATCACACAAAATTACAAAAAAGTCCATAAAATCAAACATGAAATAGTTACTATTTCTATGAACAAGCCCAACAATATGCATTACTATTAACATAACAGTCTGAAAAGGAAAATGGACCCTTTTGGTTTCTAAATGTCAGCCACGGATGTTTAATAAGTAATTTGATTTTTCACATTTGAGTTTTTCAAGTGCATGTCTTTACAAGCATCTCCCCCAGCCATGACATATCACTGATGCTTTACATGTAAATTTCAAATACCAGCAAATGCAGCTTCCTTCGATTAATTACCTTTTCATCATTACCATTTGAGCTGGCATGTGAAAACGCAAATGTCAAACTGATTACAGTTTTTAATATTATTTTTAGTGATTGATAGTATTGTTGTTCAGAACAGCAATGCAAACATACCCAGATCAGTCAAACACACACACACTTGTGTGTGTGTGTGTGTGTGTGTGTGTATGTATGACCCTAGAGCACAAAACTAGTCATAAGTAGCACAGGTATATTTGTAGCAATAGCCAAAAATACATTGTATGGGTCAAAATTATCGATTTTTCTTTTATGCCAAAAATAATTAGGATATTCAGTAAAGATCATGTTCCATGAAGATATTTAGTAAATTTCCTACTGTAAATATATTAAAACTTAATTTTTGATTAGTAATATGCATTGCTAAGAACTTCATTTGGACAACTGTAACTGTATATATATATATATATATATATATATATATATATATATATATATATATATATAAGCTTATTTATTCAGCTTTCAGATGATGTATAAATCTCAATTTCCAAAAATTGACACTTATGACTGGTTTTGTGGTCCAGATTCACACACACACACACACACACACACACACACACACACACACACATATACATATATAAGAATATCTGCCACGTAACCTAAGTATGCATGTAATCAATGTTCAAATGCTTTCTCTTTATGGTAATTTATTTGAAAATTAAATACTGTCAAGTGCTAGAAACTCCTGTGCAAAATTGAAGCAAACGCATTCAATGTAATGTACCAACGCAATTACACTCAACAAGTCCAAACATGCCGTGTACTGTTTGCTGAAGGTGGTGCTTGGTAACATGATTCTCAATGAGAAAATACTCAGCTCTATTCAATGATAAAAGCTGGTCTATATGAGCATCTGGTTACCAATACAAAACGGTTTCTGGGAGATCTCTCAGCGCTGTAACCATTGACAACAGATTAAAACATCTCTAATCCAATCAAAAGCAGAGGCGTCATGAGAGCGCGTGCACCTCGACCAATCAAAAGCGGACAGAGAATGATTGACGTCTCGTTCATCCACCTGTGTTTGAATTTGAAGGCTGGCGTTATTTAAAAGTGGAGACCGTTGCTCTGCAGAGTAGTTTAGTCGTCGCGCGGTGGAAGATTGTTCACTACATTTGTTTTGGAACAAAAAGTGTTTTTTTTCGTAACAATTCAACATGAGAGAAATTGTTCACCTGCAAGCTGGTCAATGCGGAAACCAAATCGGTGCCAAAGTGAGTAATAATGGTATTGATTACGATATCAGCCCAAAAAATGCCTGGTCGCGAGGGGCATAGTTTGTAATGTTGTTTAGTTATTACATTTAAATAACCAATTTCAGTTGACTAATTGTATTTACGTGTACTTTTTCTTGAGGAAAGTGACATATTGATACGTGTAACTAGCGATCTGACTCGTTATAGATGTCCATAGTTTGGTTTTATTCCTCTGTAAGTAAACTTTTGTGTGTACGTTAACTTAGCGAGTTGCCATGACAACAGTGCAAAAGAGGACGTTATTTTAACTTTTTTTTTTTTTTTTTTTTTTTTTTTTTTAAGATTTGCCATATTACTTTTTCACAAAGTGTTAATTTTACGTTGATATCGATTAATTTTCTTCAGTTTTGGGAGGTGATTAGTGATGAGCACGGAATTGATCCGACGGGAACTTACCACGGAGACAGTGATCTGCAGTTGGAGCGGATTAATGTGTACTACAACGAAGCCACTGGTCAGTTTGCATTTGCAGTATAATAAAACACAAATACTTTGCAAATAAGGTTTTTTTTTTTTTTTTTTTTTTTTTTAAGTTTGAAAACTGCTTTCTGTAACAGGTGGAAAGTATGTACCCCGTGCTGTTCTTGTCGACCTGGAGCCTGGAACCATGGATTCAGTGAGATCTGGACCATTTGGGCAGGTCTTCCGACCGGATAACTTTGTCTTTGGTAAGTCTAGTTTAGTATGTCATTTAATTGAATGTTAAATTCTAGAGCAATATGAGCCTGGTATGATTTGGACTTCTTCAATCATAGGTCAGAGTGGTGCTGGAAACAACTGGGCCAAGGGTCACTACACAGAAGGAGCTGAGCTTGTAGACTCGGTTCTCGATGTGGTCCGTAAGGAAGCGGAAAGCTGCGATTGCCTACAAGGCTTCCAGCTCACACACTCCCTTGGAGGAGGCACCGGGTCAGGCATGGGCACGCTCCTCATCAGCAAAATCCGTGAGGAGTACCCAGACCGCATCATGAACACCTTCAGTGTGGTGCCCTCACCCAAAGTCTCAGACACTGTTGTGGAGCCTTACAACGCCACGCTGTCCGTCCATCAACTGGTGGAGAACACGGATGAAACGTATTGCATCGACAACGAGGCGCTGTATGACATTTGCTTCCGTACACTCAAACTCACTACACCCACCTACGGCGATCTCAACCACCTCGTGTCTGCCACAATGAGCGGGGTCACCACCTGCCTGCGCTTCCCTGGCCAGCTCAACGCTGATCTGCGCAAGCTGGCTGTCAACATGGTGCCTTTCCCCCGTCTGCATTTCTTCATGCCGGGCTTCGCCCCTCTCACCAGCAGGGGGAGTCAGCAATATCGGGCTCTTACGGTGCCCGAGCTCACCCAGCAGATGTTCGATGCCAAGAACATGATGGCTGCTTGTGACCCCCGCCACGGCCGCTATCTCACCGTTGCTGCTGTTTTCCGAGGCCGCATGTCCATGAAGGAAGTGGATGAGCAGATGCTGAATGTCCAGAACAAGAACAGCAGCTATTTCGTGGAGTGGATCCCCAACAACGTCAAGACCGCCGTGTGCGACATCCCGCCTCGTGGTCTCAAAATGGCAGCCACCTTCATCGGCAACAGCACTGCCATCCAGGAGCTGTTCAAGCGCATCTCCGAGCAGTTCACCGCTATGTTCAGGCGCAAGGCCTTTTTGCATTGGTACACAGGTGAGGGGATGGATGAGATGGAGTTCACGGAGGCCGAGAGCAACATGAATGACTTGGTGTCGGAGTACCAGCAGTACCAAGATGCCACTGCCGAAGAGGAGGGAGAATTCGAAGAAGAGGGAGAGGAGGAGCTAGCGTAAAGGGTTGAATGCTGAAGTTCTTGTTCACTGTTGTTCTGTTCAGTTTCCTTGTTCCTTGTTCTTGTCTTTCTGTTCTCTTTCACAAGCAGCTAAAAGCTATCAATGTAAACAAATGTTTAATTAAAGCTATAAATTTGATAGCATTCTGTTGGGTGTCTTGTCTTGGGCTTTTTTTCTTTGTATTATACCATTTATTCTTTGTGTAGCATTATAGAAAATTAAAGTTAGTGAGATTAGTGGCTTCTTCAATTAAAAAAAAATTCAAAATATCCCATTTTAATATTTTTACATCAGTGTGCAGATCATTCAATGATGCAAGACCACCATTAACATTTAAATTGAGATTTCACACACAGATACAACACTGGTAGATTTCAAAGGTGCTTTAGAGTTTCTAGGTAAGAAAATGTGTCTCCAAAAGTCCACACTCATGATTTTTCCTCCAAGTTAATAAAACAGAGCATTGACAATTTTGTCTTGTTTAAAAGTCTATAAAATGAATAATCTACATCGTATATTATCTATAACGCAGAAGCTAGTTAAGAAGTCTTTAGAAAAGAATTTGTAAGGTCAATACGCAGCGAGTAAGCCAAGAATATTAAATCACATTGTGTAAATGTATTATAGCCCTATAGTCTGTTATAATGAAATCCATATCAAATACTGAGATTATCTCAATTTTTTTACATTTATATTCAGTATATTCTTTTGGCAGATGCTTCTATCCAAAATGAGTTCTTGCATTCGAGATTTATTATTTTTATTTTTTTCACAGTTAATGCATTTTCTGGGAGTTGAACCCCATAACCTTTGCATTGCTAGTGCCATGATTTACTGCTGGAGCTACAAAGATGAATATGAAGAGTTTCAGACTGCAAATATTAAAAACAGTTAATGCAAAAATGTTACTTTGATTACTGCTGGTATTTTAAATTTCAATTATTATTACATCCAACAACACGACACTTAAATGTAAAACCCACTGCTCTTATATTGTGTCGATTTTCTCTTCTGGCCAGCAGATGGCGATAGAAAGCTACTAAAAATGTCGCTCATGAGGTGTAACTAATTCCCAGATGAAACCCTGTGATATTTTAAACCATGATTTGTGACGATATTCTGTCTTTAAACTGGAAAGGTATGTGAACCAGATTTACTCAGCATTTTAATTTAGTAGGTTACACATGCACAAGAGACAATAACGAAACGTTACATACAATTTTGCATAAGTGTTGTCACTCTGCTGAGTCGCTTCCACACCTTTCTTAATCTCAGAAAAGATTTATTGAGCTTTGCAAATATATACAATCTTGTCATCAAAGCAGATCTAATTATTAACTTGAAGCTCTTTCAATGCAACGAGGATTTCATTAATTAACGTGACACAACAATCTGGCCCAATTTCATGGAACATTGAAGGAAGGAAGCTCCTAGTTGAATTGCTTTCAGTCGACACCAGAGGAGAGGGGGAAGGAACATTAATCGAGTCAACTAGCTGTGCTGAGAGTTGAAGATCGCAGATGAGGGCTTCATTTATTGAGTTATGGTGTCTTAAGTTTGCAGTGTTTAGAAGCTTCCAGTGACCATTGGCATTGCCTTTCTCTAATCAGTTTACTGTAGATTGACAGTACATCATCATATGTCACACTTCTATTTACAGGCAGTGTTTTAATGTTCATAATCACTGTAAATTTATTATATTTGGGGATGGACAATATATCAGTAGGCTACCATATCAGTTATTGGCCAGTGTTGGATATTTAATTTTGTATGCTCTTATGTTTTTCATATTTTACATTATTACATTTGCTATAATTTAACACTAAATTTAACACATTAAGTTAATCTTTAAAAATACTAATGTAATGTAATGAATATAAGTTTTTTTTTTATACTGTACATTATATAATGTTGTGATGCCTAAAACTGTATTAAATTGATTGAGCAGTTTCGCTATTTATTTATTTATCACAAAAATAGTTTTTTGTTTTTTTTTATCCACCATTTATCAGTACTCAGCCATAACATGGTCAGCTTACAGAATTTTAACAATGGTGCATCCCAAATTTTTTTTTTTTTTTGGCAAATGTTTGAGAAAATTTTGTCAACTTGTACTGAATAGTGAAATCCAACATGTACTGCAGTACATTTATTAAACAGTCAAAAGAAATAATAAAAAATCACATAAAACACTATTTATTTATTATCGTGATTTCTGAACATGATACAATACCATTATTTTCTTCTGGAGTATATGCACATAGAAGTACCATGGTAAAGTACCACAGCAGTTTCTTAAGGGCTCAGTTCTATTTTAGAGTCTCAGTAATCCATATCTTGCTCGAAAGAGGTCATACAAGTAAAATACAATAAAATAATTCAAAAGCATACAGCAAAAGGCAAGACTTTCATACCATGAAAAAAATGAAGCATTAGTTTTGTAAAAGGTTCGAAACAGATTGTAGTCTGATACTGTGAGCACCAGCTCATGTAAGAGCTGCTAATGTGATCTTTTGTTGTCTCAGCTTTCACAACCTAATGCATACGTGTTATTCCTTTTAATTGGTTTTTGTGATTTTATACCTCATCCATATGGCACTGGAAAAAGCTTCTGTCTGAGCAACATAAATCCTCTCTGTTTTAGCATTGCTATGTACACAATGTTGATGAAGCTCTCTAAACAGATGATGGATTGCTCTTTAACAGCCAAAGCAACTTCACTGTCACTGCCTCTGAAAAGAGAGAGAGAGAGATAGTATGTGCTATGAGATGCAAAGTGTGGCGGCAGCAAGAGGTGTGAAACATAAATTAGGATGGTTTTAGGCTGCACAGATGGGCCTCTGCCACTCTATATACTGCATACAAATGCTTAGAGCCTGAGGAGCACCTCTTCATACAAACAGATTGCCCACCCGTATAAGCCAGTCCACAATCGCTGTGACTGTACATGCGGATACAGACCATTGGCAGAATAGATTTAATGAATTTGTACTTTATGAATCTCACAAATTTAATTAAGTTTTTGCAGTCTTTTTTTACCTTCTGAAATTTCTTCTTGTCTTTTTGGCTTTTGACAAGGGCTTTTAGAAACCCATCCAAAAGCTATTAGAGCCATATGTGCTAAGTTTATCAAGTAAAATTGATATGGCAAAGATTAAATATGAATAATGAAATCTAGGAATGACAAATAAGAAGCAGGCTGAACTGCAGACTTTTGATAAAGTTACTATACACTCTCAGAAATAAAGGTACAAAAGCTGTCACTGGGGCAGTACCCTGTAGTAGGTACTAATATGTACACTTGACGTTCTAATATGTATCTTTAAGGTACCAGTATCATCCCTTTAGGTACAAAGGTGTATCTTTTAAAAAAGGTACTGCCCCAATGACAGCTTTTGTACCTTTATTTCTGAGAGTGTAGGTGCCTTTATAAGTACATGAAACAAAAGGGAATTTAGATTCAAAATGAAAATTATAAGTACTTCATTATATGTAAGTACCTCATTCAATGAAGGTACTGCATTGTTGGTAATAAATTGTTGTTTAACTAAATTTAGTTTTTACTGTACACTACTGTTCAAAAGTTTGTGGTTGGTAAGATTTTTGAAATCATTTTTTGAAAGAAGTCTCTTAAGATGCAGTCACGTTTACCAGTGTTTAGCGAAAACAAAATACAGTAATTTCAATATGAATCTGCGGGATCAGGAGTTTCGTGTAAGAGCAAAACAGTGATTGACCATGTGTTGTTGACGCTTGTGTTGACCATCAGAAATCTGCTTGTTTTAAAAGTAACATCTGTGTGAGCAGCAGTGCTACAGAAATCATTCTAATATGCTGATTTGGTGTGTAATATTCTTTATTATTAGCATTACAGAAAACTGCCCATAAGGCCTATAAACTGTCAAACTTCAAGTCCTTTTAAACTTTTTAAAACTTTTTAAGACAATATTCAAAGTTTCCTTTGAAAAGCTTTGCCTTTCGACCTAAAAATTGCAGAATTTTGGTTCATTTTAAATCTACTTCCTTACATTCAAATCTGAAATGCAATTCTGCATCCCGTTTGCTACCTCATTTCCAATACAGTTCAAGTTCATGAATGGAAGTAGAACTCAAATTCAATTCTAAGTGTTGCACAACTGTGCGTCACAGGCCTCCAAATGCTCCCCATCCAAAGCTGCTTTGAAAAATATCACATTGCCCTACTTGCTTTGTTCTTGACAGTTAACTTTGACGTGAGGAGATTGGCCAAGCGGCACTTCTCCCCTATTTCCTCCCTCTCTCCAGCTCGCCCGAGGCGCGTGTGTGTGGTTGTCAGCACGCGTGTCTATGCGCGGAGCTGATGGCTTCCGTCGTGCGGGGTGCCACATACGCAAAAGGGGTCCTGTCACTCGCTCAGAGCGGCCATATGTGTGCCTGCGTGAGCTCAATGCCAGCGGCAGAGGCTCCCGCCAGAAGACATTAGGGGAGCAGTGGGGCGTCATTACCCAGGCACCATGATTGATTAACCGTGAATCAGGAGCACCAGGGCCCCTTGAAAGCCCCATGCCGATGGGAGGAGGGAGCCCCCTGCAGATGTGGGGGTGTAATTGCATCAAGGCTTGGCAGGAGGAAAAGTAGGCAGGGGAGACAAACACACAGTTGAGTGCCCTCATTAGTGAGGGAATGAGATCAGTGTTTCTCCTGATGGAGCCGGTCGGGTATCGTTTAAATATAGCTATTAGATGGGTGAGCTGAATCTTGCGGGTCTCTACGCTGCAAAAACATGAAATTAAATAAGCAAATAGCTGAGGGCTTTGGACAAAAGCAAGATTATTTCATGTTTATCTACATTTTGGTCCAGATTCATGAGGTGTCGCAGTGAGCAGCAGAGCTGATCAGAAACTACTGAAGAATAAGGACATTTTCTCTTTTTTTCCTCCTCTAACACTCTGATCCTTAGCGGTAGGGAAGCTCGGCTGAGATGATGATCCCTTAATGGCCCCCTGCCCTTCCTCTCCCTCTCTGCCTCTTTCTCTTCTCCATGTCCCGGAGCCATGCGGCGCATTTGTGTGCTGTGGAGGGGTGACTAATGAAATCCAGTGAGAGGCAGCCAGCCCTGGGAATCCGACGCTAATGTTTTGTTTGGTATTAAGATGCGCAAAGGCAACTCAAACTCCCACTGACTTGGACACGAAAACATTTGGAATGGGCTCATCAATCAAGCCCCTCCACGCTGGAACTGTCTAATCCTGGGGTGCGTCACGCGCCGTGGCGACACATCGTACTCGGCGCACACACATTAGATGTCATTCACACATGTATGAATTCAAAGTTGAAAAAGTGACTTACAAACTGACATTAGTGGAAAAGTCTTTTGCTGCTTGGATTTTCCCTCTGGAGTTTGTGCTATGCTGAGACGCCGGGATTAGATTCATTTGTAAAACATCCTGATTTTATCAGATGATAGTACAGGTGCATCTCAATAAATTAGAATGTCGTGGAAAAGTTCATTTATTTCAGTAATTCAACTCAAATTGTGAAACTCGTGTATTAAATAAATTCACTGCACACAGACTGAAGTAGTTTAAGTCTTTGGTTCTTTTAATTGTGATGATTTTGGCTCACATTTAACAAAAACCCACCAATTCACTATCTCAACAAATTAGAATACTTCATAAGACCAATAAAAAAAACATTTTTAGTGAATTGTTGGCCTTCTGGAAAGTATGTTCATTTACTGTATAAGTACTCAATACTTGGTAGGGGCTCCTTTTGCTTTAATTACTGCCTCAATTCGGCGTGGCATGGAGGTGATCAGTTTGTGGCACTGCTGAGGTGGTATGGAAGCCCAGGTTTCTTTGACAGTGGCCTTCAGCTCATCTGCATTTTTTGGTCTCTTGTTTCTCATTTTCCTCTTGACAATACCCCATAGATTCTCTATGGGGTTCAGGTCAGGTGAGTTTGCTGGCCAGTCAAAGGTCCAAAGTCCTCTTTTCAGATGAGAGCAAGTTTTGTATTTCATTTGGAAACCAAGGTCCTAGAGTCTGGAGGAAGGTTGGAGAAGCTCATAGCCCAAGTTGCTTGAAGTCCAGTGTTAAGTTTCCACAGTCTGTGATGATTTGGGGTGCAATGTCATCTGCTGGTGTTGGTCCACTGTGTTTTTTGAAAACCAAAGTCACTGCACCCGTTTACCAAGAAATTTTGGAGCACTTCATGCTTCCTTCTGCTGATCAGCTTTTTAAAGATGCTGATTTCATTTTCCAGCAGGATTTGGCACCTGCCCACACTGCCAAAAGCACCAAAAGTTGGTTAAATGACCATGGTGTTGGTGTGCTTGACTGGCCAGCAAACTCACCAGACCTGAACCCCATAGTGAATCTATGGGGTATTGTCAAGAGGAAAATGAGAAACAAGAGACCAAAAAATGCAGATGAGCTGAAGGCCACTGTCAAAGAAACCTGGGCTTCCATACCACCTCAGCAGTGCCACAAACTGATCACCTCCATGCCACGCCGAATTGAGGCAGTAATTAAAGCAAAAGGAGCCCCTACCAAGTATTGAGTACATACACAGTAAATGAACATACTTTCCAGAAGACCAACAATTCACAAATTTTTTTTTTTATTTTTTTATTGGTTTTATGAAGTATTCTAATTTGTTGAGATAGTGAATTGGTGGGTTTTTGTTAAATGTGAGCCAAAATCATCACAATTAAAAGAACCAAACTACTTCAGTCTGTGTGCATTGAATTTATTTAATACACGAGTTTCACAATTTGAGTCGAATTACTGAAATAAATTAACTTTTCCACGACATTCTAATTTATTGAGATGCACCTGTATAGTACTACAATGTATTGCATACTGGATTGTATATAGAGTATGATACTCTAAATTGTACGCTGTATATTATGTTGTGTAAAAAAAAAAAAAAAGGTTATTCTTTCGTTGCATCTTTATTTTACAGTTTTCCTATTTGGAAATGCATTCATGTTTGTGGAATTCCTCAAAGCAATCAGTCTTTCAACAGTTAGTGAGCGAGGGCTGACTCTTCAGTCAGCTGAGATTAGGGCCCGTGATGACAGAGATTTAGGTAGACTGGAGCACACTCTGTCACACCTCTCTGTGGTGGGCTTTAATCAGAACAGTACACATCACTAATGCCATACATTGATTGATGAGTGAATGTTCTCTGGGGGCTTTTCCTCCTGATTGTGACTCGCAATACAAAACCGACTTTGTTTTTCCACAATCTAGTCCACTTTCTTTCACAATATGGATAAACGAGGACATGATTACAGTGAAATTCCTGTTCACATTTTTTTTTTTTTTTTGGAAGCAAACTGGTAGCGGACTTCTTTGGGAGATTTGTTGGTGTGTCTTGCTTAAGACCGTATCTGAATGTCTGAACAGGCCTAAGTGGAGCATGACTGTCTCTGCTGGATTGTAGGTTTGTAGGTCACGGCTGAAGTTAGTCATGCTGTGTATGAAACGTGCAAGTTCATTATAAAGCAGTGGATCATTTTTTCATACCACAACCTCATCATTGTTTGTTTTTACAGGCTTATTGCTATTTGTTAGGATTTTTTTTTTTTTTTAATCAATCTTTCTAATTTATTATTCACTGAGAAATTCATAAGAAAAACAAAAGTAGATGCTTAATGGACCTTGATGGCAGATACGACTTTGAGGTTGCATGATTTTAACCACCAGGAGGCAGCGGCAGGCAACCACTGGAGCGGATTGAGACACACTCAGTTTTTGGTGTAAATTAGCCGGTACTAAACACACCTGGAAAATAATCTGTTCTGGGTCGTTTCTCTTTAGCGTGCCCATTTTATAGCAGGGGAAAAATTGTATGTCTGCGATCCAAGAATACTCAGTTGCAAAACGCACACGAAAACATATCAAGGCCTTTAAAAAATGAGTTCAACAGCTTGTAGAAATGATAACTGTTAGGGAAATCATACTATTCATTGTTTTAGAGATTACATTTTAAGTCAACATTAAAAAAATGACCATATTTACTTTTTAAATACACATATACATTCTCCTTTTAAGTTCCTAATTAAGAGTTGATGTGCATTCAAATGGAATTAGGTGTGTGATTAAATTTTTTATGTATGTATTATATTAATCTCGAGTTTGACTACTGGTTATTATGACTATGGTGATGTTCATGTGCATTTAGCTAATAAAAGTCATAATTCCAAAATTAAATGCACCATACACTACCGTTCAAAAGTTTGGGGTTGGTACTAGGACTTTTAAATGTTGCTTATGGTCACCATGGCTGCATTTACTTGATCAAAAATACAGTAAAAACATTAATATCATGAAATTATTACAATTATTACACATCCTATTTTAGAATGTAATTTATTCCTGCTGTACTTTAGTACAGTTTCATTTCATCAGTGTTGAAAACGGTTGCGCTGCTTAATATTTTTGTGGAAACTGATCATTAGGAAGTTTAAAAGAACAGATATAAAACCTTTTGTAGAAATATAAATGTCTTTACTGTCACTTTTGATCAATTGAATGCACCTTTGCTGAAGAAAATAAGTCATTTCTTTAAAATAAAAAAATCTTACTGATCCAGACTTTTTTACTCTGTTTCCAACATGTCCAATCATGCATGAATGGTATTTCACATTAACATTTACTTTAACATAAAAACATGCAATTAATATATGTAAATTTCATGTAATATAAATATATATGTATGCATGTATGTATGTATACTACACTTTCAGCATCATTATTCAATAGATTTATTTTTTTATCTTCTCAAGGGTTCTCTGCTTTTTATATGGACAAGTTCTCATCTTAGTCTGAGGTGTGTGATTTCTCATCTTTACTGCCTTCAGACTGTCCAGGGAGAGTGAGAGCCTCACTGGCAAAAGCAGAATAATGAAAAGGTGGGATTTTGGCCATTTGACTTCAGTGGCAGCCTTTAAAATACTGCACCAAAGAAATGTCAGACCAGATCTTATCAGTGTGGTGATAAGAGGACAGCGCCCCCTAGGTGGCACTTTTTACTGAAGGTCAGAACGGGGTCAGGGTGGCAAGGCAAAGGGAGATCCAGGTCCAGGACTGGCCACCCACTGTGTAATATCCAGTTTCTGTTGAGAGATGGGAATAGAGATGGGAATCCGTTGAGAGAGGAGACAGAAGGGAGAGAAAGAGTCAAGAGTGTGAGGGGGAGAGCAGACAAATCTGAAATCATGGAGCATCTCTGTCCTGTATCCATCCACAGCACTCTATCTCTCTCTCTCACTTGTCTCTCTCTCTCTCTCTCTCTCTCTCTCTCTCTCTCTCTCTCCCACGCTGATTATTTCCTGGTCTGAAGCCCCTGTGGTTTTCCAAATGATTTTAAAATGGATTTCATTTCCTGTTGGGGGGAAGGGGGGTTAGCAATAGTAGTAGGACAAACTCGAATGCTAGTTGTGTGGGAGAGAGATGAGGAAGAGAGATGGAGAGGAGAGGATGTGAGAGAAATAAAGAGAGAGCAGGCTTCTTTTTCCTGGATATGAGGTTTTGAGTTGTGCCCTCAGGCCTCAACACCAAGCAGCATTCAGTTACAATGCTCATTTCCTCTCACAGACCCTGGAAGACTTCTCTTCTTTGGCACCACTCTTATTTCTCCCTTGCAGTTGCCTTTTTTGAAGAAGAACAAGAAGAAGAAACAAGAATTGCCAGGTTTAATATTCCTCTGCTGCTTTTAGTTTGTAAAATCACTTTACACAGTTCACCCAAAAAAGATAAGCCTGTCATCATTTATTCATCCTAATGTCATTCCAAACCTGTATTACTTTATTTATTTATTTTTTTTGCGTAAAAAGAGAAAAAAAAAGTGACACATGGGTGAATAATTAATGAAATTATTTTCATTTTTTGGTGAATTATCCATTTAAGCAAGAAGCCAGAATGGGGATTCTTTTCAGCGATCTGTATTTTGTGAATCACCATAAAGATGAAGATTACTTTCATTTCTTTCTCCCACAAGGCCCGGGGAATCGGCATGACATAAGCGCCTTCCTCTCGAGGCGGAGGTCGGAAGACAGAAGGAGAGGAGGAAGGAGGAAGAGAGAGAGACGGGGCTCGATAAGCGCCGCTATCAGAACGTACCCAAACACAGCGTCCGGCTGTTCTCCCTTGTGCAGGCGGAGGAAAACAGATACCCTTAGCAGGTTTGGGCACTTTTCCATGCTGTCTCTTCCCTCTTTTGTCACCCATTTCAATAGGTAGGACTCAAAGAGGATGTCTGTTAGGATGTTCGTGACAAAGAGTAAATACAGCAATTGTCTTCTGCACAAGAGGTTTTATCGTGTGTGAAACTCTCCAGAGTAAGCTGAGGGAATAAAGGCTTGTTCAGTGTATGCTGTTGGCTGTTTTAGACAAGTTGAAATGATTCAAGAAAGTAAGTCACAAATAAAAGAGAATGAAGTGCAAGCATGTGAGCAAATACAGGTGTCATTACCTATTTCACTCACATCTTTCTTTAGCTTATATCCGCTCATCCTGTATCCCCCACTGAGCCATCACTTTCCTGATCTCTCCATCTCTCCTAATGAGCAGACACTCTTCTTAACCTTAACGTCTTACAGCTAATTACCATCGGTTTGTCACAGCTTATACAGATGGAGCTCACTCATTCCCCTCAGGTTCAATATAGCACCTCTTACAAACTAGTGTGAAACCAGGCAATGAACCTATGTTTGGTGGATCTTTGATAGACTTTTTCCCAAAAAGTTTACCAGGTTTAAAATGTTCCACCACAGAGCGGATGCAAAAAAAAAAAAAGATGAGTTCTCTTATGACACATGTATTTACACGTTAAAGATTGTAAAAAAAAAAAATAGTAAATGTGTTAAAGGTATTTAAAGGGATAGTTCACAAAAAAAATAAATAAATAAATAAAATTCTGTCATCATTTAAGCTTCCTCACATCATTCTGTATAGCAGAAGAAATAAAAAAAATGTTGGTAACCAAACAGTTTTGGTTCTTTCTTTTTCATCTTTCTTCTATGTAATAACCAGGTTTGTTTTGGTTAGCATCAACTTCCACTGTATGGACCAAAACTGATACATTTCTCAAAATATCTTCTTTTATGTTCCACAGATAAAAAGAAAGCCATGCAGATTTGGAATGTAATGAAGGTGAGTAAATGACAGAATTTGCATTTTTGGGTGAACTGTCCCTTTAATAACAATTAAGAAAGTACCCATAGTTTTAGAAATACAATAAACACTTAGTAGCCATAGTCCTAACATACTCCACATGATGAACCCTGGCATTAATTATTGTTTCAGATTTGACAGTGCGACTCTGACTGTGTGTTAGTCAACCTGGGAAATTTCCCTCTGCGATGGCCAAAATCTTGATTTGAAACAGAATGTACAGCATCTAACCCCCATAGCTTTAACACGGGAAGTAAGCCCACTCTAAAAGTGCCTCTCAAACAATAGCCAGGAGGGCTGTGCAGTGTGCACTGGCCGGATATTTTTATATGTACAAATAGGACTTCTGTTGATGGAAGGAAACCCAATTGGGCATCATACAGAAGTGGAGAGAAGCCTTAAGAGAGAGACATACAGCAAGAGCTAGAGAGAGAGAGAGAGCTCATGTGTGACCTTGACCACCAGCATAAACAGCAGCATCCTGTGAAACCGGATTGCATTCACAAACCGGATTGCATCAATGGTCAGCAGGTAACCAACAGGAGGTTCTTAGGTTCAGCTTTGTTTATGAAAAATTAAGGGAAATCAACACCTTTGCTCTCTTGTGATCTATGCCTTGTGTCCACTCCTTATCAACAGAGATAATGAACAAGTGTGTGTGTGTGTGTGTGTGTGTGTGTGTGAGTGAGAGGAACACAAGCTGTTTGTCATTAATTAAAGGAAGCTTAATTTAAAATTTAAAGGAAGTTTGTTTAGGCCTACATACTATATGTGTGTGTACTGTGTATATTTATTATGTATAAATACACACATACATGTATATATTATGGAAAAATATGCTAATTTATATATAAAATAAATTATATACAAGAATGTATGTATGTATGTATATGTACATGTATGTATGTATATATATATATACACACACACACACACACACACACATACATACAAATATATTTTTTAAAATATATACATATATGTGTGTATTTATATATACATAATAAATATACACAGTACACACAAACTTTTATATTTGAATGAATCGCGATTAATTGTTTTGCAGCCCTAGTAAATGTATGTCCAATTTTAAATCTTTTTTGAGATGACAACATATAAACCCTATGAAACCCTAAACTGACTATAATACGTTTACAGAAGACTAGATTTAAGTTAAGCTTCACATTTCTGTCTTTAAGTCATCCAAAAATAGGCCTCACTCACTTCCATTGTAAGTGCATCATTGTAACCTTTGTATTTATTTCTTAAAGAAAATAGGGAATAAATTGAAATTAATTCTTTCTTTTTTTTTCACCACAAATGGCGTTGTCTAATCTTAATTTACATATAATCCAGAATATTCCTGTAACTGCAAAGACTAATGCCAAACCCCAAGAATGGATCTACTGTAGGTGCTCGTTCCTTCAGTTTCCTCAAGGTGGAGCAGGGCGAAGGAAAGGAGAATCTTGCAAATGCACAAAGAATTCAGTCAGTTAGTAGGAGGTTTCTGGGATGGATGAAGCCTGTTTGGGGGGAGTGCGTGAGTGGAGGGAGGGATGGGGTTGGCCTTGGCTGCGCTCGGCGGGGTTTGATCAGCCTGGCTCAGGGCTAATCACACTCGCGTTGATTAACAAGCTGCGCAAACACACGGGGCATGATTGAGCTGCCCGGGTAAAGAAAATAACCGGCAATCTACGAGAAGCCCAGGACACACATGCCTTTCTCTCGTCTCTCCTCAACCCTAAACAGCCTCATACATACACCCACACTTCAGAAACAGCTCGCTCCTTGCTTTAGTTCCTCTCGTCAGAAATCTTTCTGTCCTTCCCAATCATTTTTCACCCCCACTGTTTTGCTTTGCTTAAATGTGCAGTGCAAAAAGCGCTGAGGTAATCACATACTCTCCATAGTCTATCATATGGCTATTCATAGTGGTGCTCCCTCATGACTTTTTTTTTCTCAACATTGTTGACTGTAACTTGGCTTGTCTAAAGCTCACTGATCACTCTGGGGCAGCGCTCTGTGGACATACACCCACACACACACATTAGATTTCTACTTAAGCATTGTGTTTAGGTACTTGTGGGGGGTTAAAAAAAAGAGGGCGCACCTCCGCCTCCTCACTCTCCTTCACACACACACTTACCCTCCTGCTTTTGCAAGCTGCAAATGAAACCAGATGGACTCATTTATTGCCAATTAGCTCCAACGCTGTAAGTGAAGCCTCACCTATACAATTTAAACTTTTTTATTGAAACCTCCCAGCACCTCTAACACTGCATCTCAATAAGAGGGCCTAACATCTTTATAACCTCCACCACCCACCAGTGCCGGGAAAGAAAGAGAAAGAGGCTGGAATCTGTGAGGTTTCTTTCCAGGCAGATTTAAATGTATACAGAAATATATACCTACTGTTGGCAAAGATGAAGAAGTCTCATTTGCTTACAAGACTGCGCTTATTTGATCAAAAGTACATTGAAAACTAAAATATTATTACCATTTAAAATGATTGTTTTCTATTTTAATATACTTTAAAATGCCATTAATTTCTATGATGGCAACGCTGACTTTTCAGCAGCCATTACTCCAGTCTTAAGTGTCACATTTGCTTAATATTTTTGTGGACATCATGAAACCTTTTTCAGGATTCTTTTATGAATTTAAAGAGAAATGTTTAGAAATATTCTGTAACAATGTAAAATAAAAATAAATGAATCTCAAATTAATATTTCATGGCTATGTATTTATTTATCTGATTTATTATCCCTAACATATCTTTATTTGCTTAGTGTTTATTACATATCTAAAAAGTTTGTTTTGATTGGATTTATATACACACGTTATAGTTATGTGGTTCTGAAATGTACAGAAAGAATACGGGACAGCATTGAAGACTCAAAAGGTCTTTACACAACTTTACACCCACGTTAGTTAGCCAACAGGAAACGGCTAAAGAGGGGTGAACACATGTCATTAATCCATGGAGCCACACATTTGGAGTTCCCAAGAGGAGGATTTTCCATTAACATGTCTTTTTAGTCATTTAGGCCAGATGTACACTGAGAACTCCATACCGGTTTCAAAAAATAATGCTTTCTTTTCATTCTTGTGGCATGCTGTTACTCAGTTAATTTGTTAACTGTAATGATGTAAAGGTTGAGGAGCAGACTGTTAGTCTTTCTTTAATCTAAAGGCCATCTGTATGCATTCATGCAGCTCTAACAGTTGAACTTAGTGGAACCAAGGTCATGGGTTTGATTCCTTGGAAATGCCCAAATTTAGGCTAAATGTATGTAGTGATTTATATTCGGTCATTTTTGATGTTTACTCTGTGGCTTTGCTTCATCTACCATGTAATTTCCTGTTGATCTCACCATGGGTACCAAACAATTTGATGTTCAATGTAATGAATAGGCATCCAATTGCTTTCTATTAATTGTCAGATGCATGGCAGCTGGTTTTACAGACTTTGAGACTGAAACTTTGAGTTCCTCACATTCAAAGAGAGCAGAGCAATAAAGTCTGAAAAGTTGCACATGTAAATACAGCCCCTTGCATGTTTGCTTATTAAATATTTGGGCTTGATTGATTTTGCATTCAGCTAACAATACATTGTAATATTGTCATTTCTGCTTAACACATTTCATAATGGTGTGGTCCATTTCCACACAAAATCAGCATGAAAAATATGGGGGAAAAAGGTCCACCTATTTAATCTTTGCTCTTTAGGGTTCAGTTTTGTGGAATGCTAGCTTCAGTAAGTAGGGAACATTAAATGTTCCATATACAATCCAATTAAGTATAGGGCCTACCTCTGAAACCTCATATTAGACACACGCACCTCATGACTTTAAGATGTTACATAACTCTGACTGACTGTCCCTTTATCAAATAATATACTTGTTTTTTCTCCGTTCTGAATGTGTCGATGGACATGAACCATTAGCCTCATGTTCCATGTGACGACTTTCTTGTTTTATTTTTCTCTCCACCCTCTCTAAGCAAAGCCATATGTCTGCTGACTTGCATGTCACATGGCTCAATGGCACAAAGCTCCGCCCACCTCCTAACATGTCCTGCCCCCTTTCTGCTCTTCTCCAATCAGTTTGCTGCTAACTGCAAACCACTGTGGGGGTCATTGTCATTTTAAAATCATTTTCTTCACCGTATTTTTATCAATGCTACTCTTTTGTTAGAAAATGTAAGTGCTCAAAGAGAGAATGAAAAGTTTGTTGTCATTTACTCATGTGATTTCAAACCTGTGGAACACAAAAAGAGTATTTAATAAAAAAAATCGTTCACTGTTTTTGTCTATAATGAGACAGCGGAGTCTGAAGTGCAAAAATTGTACCTTTAAGGGTCCAATAGCCTGTCACCAGAACAGTACCCTTCAAAGCACTTATCTGTACCTTGTTTACCACTAAAAAGTGCATATTACACTGAACAAAATTATAAACGCAACACTTTTGTTTTTGCCCCCATTTTTCATGAGCTGAACTCAAAGATCTAAGACTTTTTCTATATACACAAAAGGCCTGTTTCTCTCAAATATTGTTCACAAATCTGTCTAAATCTGTGTTAGTGAGTACCTCTCCTTTGCCGAGATAATCCATCCACCTCACAGGTGTGGCATATCAAGATGCTGATTAGACAGCATGATTATTGCACAGGTGTGCCTTAGGCTGGCCACAAAAAAAGGCCACTCTAAAATGTGCAGTTCTATCACACAGCACAATGCCACAGATGTCGCAAGTTTTGAGGGAGCGTGCAGTTTGCATGCTGACTGCAAGAATGTCCACCAGAGCTGTTGCCCGTGAATTGAATGTTCATTTCTCTACCATAAGCCGTCTCCAAAGGCGTTTCAGAGAATTTGGCAGTACATCCAACCGGCCTGGCAACCGCAGACCACGTGTAACCACACCAGCCCAGGACCTCCACATCCAGCATCTTCACCTCCAAGATCGTCTGAGACCAGCCACCCGGACTGCTGCTGCAACAATCGGTTTGCATAACCAAAGAATTTCTGCACAAACTGTCAGAAACCGTCTCAGGGAAACTCATCTGCATGCTCGTCGTCCTCATCGGGGTCTCGACCTGACTGCAGTTCGACTTGAGTGGGCAAATGCTCACATTCGATGGCGTCTGGCACTTTGGAGAGGTGTTCTCTTCACGGATGAATCCCGGTTTTCACTGTACAGGGCAGATGGCAGACAGCGTGTATGGCGTCGTGTGGGTGAGCGGTTTGCTGATGTCAACGTTGTTGATCGAGTGGCCCATGGTGGCGGTGGGGTTATGGTATGGGCAGGCGTATGTTATGGACAACGAACACAGGTGCATTTTATTGATGGCATTTTGAACGCACAGAGATACCGTGACGAGATCCTGAGGCCCATTGTTGTGCCATTCATCCACGACCATCACCTCATGTTGCAGCATGATAATGCACGGCCCCATGTTGCAAGGATCTGCACACAATTCCTGGAAGCTGAAAACATCCCAGTTCTTGCATGGCCAGCATACTCATCGGACATGTCACCCATTGAGCATGTTTGGGATGCTCTGGATCGGAGTATACGACAGCGTGTTCCAGTTCCTGCCAATATCCAGCAACTTCGCACAGCCATTGAAGAGGAGTGGACCAACATTCCACAGGCCACAATCAACAACCTGATCTACTCTATGTGAAGGAGATGTGTTGCACTGTGTGAGACAAATGGTGGTCACACCAGATACCGACTGGTTTTTGGACCCCCCCGGACCCCCCAATACAGTAAAACTGCACATTTTAGAGTGGCCTTTTATTATGGCCAGCCTAAGGCACACCTGTGCAATAATCATGCTGTCTAATCAGCATCTTGATATGCCACACCTGTGAGGTGGATGGATTATCTCGGCAAAGGAGAGGTGCTCACTAACACAGATTTAGACATATTTGTGAACAATATTTGAGAGAAATAGGCCTTTTGTGTACATAGAAAAAGTCTTAGATCTTTGAGTTCAGCTCATGAAAAATGGGGGCAAAAACAAAAGTGTTGCGTTTATAATTTTGTTCAGTGTAGTAAGATAGCAACAATTTTTGCACATTTTTTTCTGATAGTGTATGGGCAGAAGCATTAAACATAAAAAATGACCTACTGGATAAGATTTTCAGACTCATAAAGAATCCACACAAGTTCTGTGAGGGAGGACACATTGACGAAGCATTGAAGTTATTTGTGTCCAGGCTGAAGGAAACACATCCAGTTAATTTGTGTGTGTGCTGTTTCAGTGGACTGAAAATGATGAGGAAGAGGTTATTTTCAGTGCTCCTCATTGAGACTGGCGCTAATTGTCCCTGCAATGCTAATCAGTTCCGCCAATCCCAAGTGGGCCAGAAAGAGAGACCAATTTTCCTGTTACTGATCTCAAGAGAGTGTGTGTGGGTGAAGGTATGTGTTTGAATTTATATGTGTGTCTTTACATTTATGTATGCGTGTGTGTGTGTGTGAATCCACAGATTCAAAGAAGTGTAAAACACCTAAAGATTTCCCCTGGGAGTCTCAGTATAGGTGCTTGATGAGTAGGTCTAGCTCTTGTGCTATTGACATCTTTTAAATTCAATTTTAAATAAATTATTTCAGGAGGGGGTGTGATTTAAATAACCTTTTACAACCCATTTTAAACTAAATCATAAACTAATTCTTAATGGCCAACTGGGGATTAACCTGATCTAAGAAGTGAACTGTTCTGTGGTAGGCCTGAACAGCACATGACCAGATGGACGAGATTATTTCTGTTGTGTTTACAGTTTCAGTTAGAGATTGTGCATGGGTGCAACTAACATTAAATACTTTAAATGTGTAAACACTATAGCGACAATTTCAATCTGGTCAACCAGCTGGATTCTCCCTGGAGGATTTAGCCCAGCGAGTGCAATTTATGTCTGACAAACTATCACAACACATTACATGTGACTATGAGCTACACAACACACCCGGTGGCTACTGCACAGATGTTAGAATCACAATGGAACTATATCAGGTTTCTGTATTCAGTTTTATGAAGTCCCTTGAGTCATGCTAAAATGAAATTGTTGGTCTTGAGCATGTTAACAACGCAATCAACCAACTTAACATTTAAATTAAAGTTCTACATACTATATAGAAATATGTAAACAGATGAAGACCATCTTGCTCCATTACTATATCCTCATATTTAATTACTCATAAAAAAAATAAACAAAAGTTGCTAGACAGATGGTGGAAATAAGACCTTAAAAAGGACAGTCATTAACAGACTGGATTTCTTCACTCAAAGCAAAACATAATTCTTAGCGCTGAGGACTATCATTTATGGTTATGTATGGTTACAGTCACTAGTTCACCCATTTAGGGTTAGTGTTTGCTCTTTACCCATTATTTACACTCATGTCATTCCATATCTGTAAGCATTGTGCATTTCTTTCTTCTGTGGAACATATCCTGTGTTTTTTTGAATCACTTTTACTTGTCTTTCAAAAATTCTTGAAAATATCTTTTGTGTTTCGCAGAAGAAAGTCAGACAGGTTTGGAATGACTTGAGGGTGAATTACAGAATTTGTATTTTTAAGAGAACTACCCCCTTTTCTGGATGAGGAGTGCTGTGGAGACGTGGGAGGGGTGGAGGGCTGGAGGGGGTGTCAGCAGCCTTAATCAACAAATGACTGTAACTATTGTCAGCTCCTGCCCCCCTCATTAAAACATTCCCCAAACTGCCCACGTTGCCCGTAAAGTCCCCTCTTTATTTTTAGGTGTCTAATTAGGGGCCTTTGGCTTAGGCTTCTCACACTCTGTGTCGACTTTAAAGGGGTAATTAGGGAGATTATGTCTAGGCTGCTGTGAGAGTTTAGGGAAAACAGACCAAATGGATGGATGGATCAGGCTGGAAGTTTGGAACAGGCAGAAGAGCATAAGGTTGCGTTCCTATTCGGCACCAGCTTGGCATTGTGAGGCTGGCAAGACAAACATGTCCCACAAATCAGACCCAAAAGACAAGCTATGAATAACCACGTTTTCCATTACAGTTCTTGAAATTGAAGTAGCAAACACTTTTGTGTAAATCTTCTGTATGATAAATTCCTTTTTTGTAAGTCATTTAAATGTAAAGTGAATTTATTAAAATAAATGTGAAGTAGGGCTGATTTAATAAATTAAATAAAGATGAAAAATAAACCAATGAAATATTTTTGGAATTAATGGCTTAGTACATTCAGTTACCATTTAAGCTTTGGGTTCATCAGTTCGTTTGTGTAAAGATTGGTATGGACATTGATTTATGCAACGGTGCTTTTTATTCATCTCATTTACACTCCTCCAAAACAATACACCACTCCTTTCTATTTTTGTTCCATTTTGTTCTTTATTTCTCAGACTAAGTTTGAGAGGAATCTGTTTTTACTGTTTTTAGTGATATATTAATGCATTTTAATTTATTTCTTTAAAAGTAAGTCATTGCAACATTGAACATTATGCAAATGAAAAATGCTAAATGATATCCAGTATAATATTATTTAAAATGAATGCGTCTCCTGTTTGGTGTCAGTGAATGGCACTTGAGCCTTTCTGATGGCACTGTAAGGGAACATAATACAATAAAGCTTTGGAAAAACTGAGAAATGTGATATTGAAAGTGTAATTAGCAAATCCAGTAGAAATTCCTTGCTTGTCTTAAACAGCATGCATGCTGTTTTCAAATACCCAGATAAAAATTCCTAGCAATTTCCTTTAAATTCCCACAGGGATGTCTGCAGAGGCACTCATTACAAATGCATACACGGCCCTTTTTAGGAGACAGCTGAGTAAGGCTAAGATTTGGTGCAAAATCTGAGGTCCATTTCATTTCTAGCTCTAGTCCTTAGAGAGTGAACTTATACATTATAAATAAAAGCCATTTCTGGCTTTAGCATGGAGGGAATCTTTACTAGAGACAGACAGAAAAACAGAGGGCGAGTGGGGAGGGTGGCACTGGACCAGCATGGTGTAATGGAGTTGGAAGTGTCTTTAATTACACATGTGGCTCTGTGACTGTGCAAGTGTGAGGTGAATGAATCTGCTTGAGAGAGATAGAGACACACAGTCAGAAAAATCTAAAGTATAAACCATAACAAAATATATATGCATCACTTATCAAAATCATAAACATCTAAAAAAACAAAAAAATCTAGAAAGAGAAACAAAATGATTCTGTATGTATATAGAAAAGAAAGAGGAAGCAGAAAAACAGGGAGGGAGAAAGAGAGAGGAGTGCTGCTTGGTGTGGGCCCCGTGCTGTAAATTGCATCTGTTCCTAATTAGGGAGTGCTAATGAAGGCCCGTGTTCATCCCGGTCCCACTGAGAGACGGGCTGGCTCACAGCCTTCATCAGAGAGAAACTAAAAAAAGCGAGCGAGAGCGACTTTAATATCATTCGGTTGCTTAACACAGTACCAACTTTATTCTAAACAAAAGACCGAAAGGAAATAAGACAGTAACTGCAGACAAATTCATCTATTTGGATGCAGATTCCTATAGAACTACTTGGGTGATGGTGTCTTGTGTCTTTTAGGCTTACACACTTGGCTGTGTAAGTGTGTGCATGCACGTTTGTAAGCAGCAGGCGTAATTAGCAGGGATTTCTCAGATAACGAGTTTTTCCTCCAGCAGCAGGGGACACGGTAAGGTCAGGCTGAGTCGGACATTCCCACACCCTGCAGTGAATACAGGTGGCCTTCCTCTTCACCACACCCTCCATGGCGCACACATGCTCACTCGTTTTTGTTGATCACGAGCTCGTTGCTAGCATAAATTCACCATCCCAGAAGGGCAAGTCCATTTCAGTCTTTCAAATACTTTAAACCCGGACAGTGAAATTAACTAAATGAAATGAGTTCATTTTACTCAAATGTTACTGAAAGTTTATCGTACTTCACACTTTAAGAAGAAAGGGTACAAAAGCTGTCACTGGGGTGTTCGAAAAGGTACTAATATGTACCTTGAAGTACTCTTATGCACCGTTTAGGGGTAAACAAGCTACGAAGGTGTACCTTTTGAAAGGGTACTGTCCCAAGGGACAGCTTTTGTTTTCTGAGAGTGAATGAAAAAAGTTATGTGAGCTCAATAATTGATTATATTACTGAATGAGTTGCAGCAGATTTCTAGTTAGGGTCAGAGTTTGTATTTTTGCATAAGATCAATGCAGAGAGAGATATGTTGATGCGTTGCTGTCTATGGAGGATCCGAATTTCTCAGAAACCTCTCAGATTTCATCAGAAATATCTTAATTTGTGTTCTGAAGATGAACGAAGATCTTATGTATTTGGAACAACATGAGAGAGTAATTAATGACAGAATTTTCATTTTTGGGTGAACTATCCTTTTAACATGCTTGTGTAGTACAAAATCAAAATTGAAATTTCTACTAACTTAATTTATAGTCACATTTAAAGTGAAGTGACGAAGTATGGTGACCCATACTTATTTAACCCATCCAAATTACTGTGCACAAACACAGTAGTGAACACACACAGTGTGGAGCCATATTGGGGGAGAAGTTGGGGGTTCGGCACCTTGCTCAAGGGTCTCATCTCAGTCGTGGTATTGATGGTGGAAGAAAGCGCTGGTTATTCACTCCCCCCCACCTACAATCCCCACCCATTCCTGAGACTCGAACCCGCAACCTTCAGGTTACAAGTCCGACTCTCTAACCATTAGGCCACAACTGCCCTCATTACCATTGCTAAGCGAAATTTTGTGAGGGAATTCAAGTCATTTCAATAAGAATCTGTGGAATTAGTTTCACATGAGGCCAAAAGATTTCCCCACACAGGTTTCACTCATTTTCAAGCTTGTTGTGTAGACCAACAGAAAGCTGCTTGGTTTGAAAGTGACTTCTGTGTGAGCTGTACATCGTACGTTCGTAATCTCTACGCTATTGACAATAAATGATAGACGTTTTTTGGTTGCAAAATTTGACCGCACCCTTCATCTATGAGTTTGAATTGATGTAGCTGATTACCTCAAATGTTTTGATTTCTGCTAACTTATTAGGGTTTACATTAAAGCTTAGAAAAAACATCAGGAAGTGGTCTGGAAAGGGTCAGTACTCCCTGACTAGAAGCACCATTTGACCAGAGGATGGAATGCAACCAATGTGTACAGCTATTGCTGTGGCCCTCTCACAGTCCGCAGTAAAGGTATTCAACTCACACAAAAGGAACAGCTTGTGTGCTTCCCCTCCCAATTACTGACCCTGACAGGGGTAAACAGAACTCCCCTCCAATCTCTCCTACATCTCCAACCACCCAGGCCAAGCTGCGGCCCTTTGATCAGCCTGGAGCTCATTAATGCTCTTATCTGCTTTAATTAGCTCCCAGGGTCACGGCGGCCCCTCTAAAGCCGATCCTAGACCAGCTGTTCAAGAACTCAGCATGCCACGGAGGGCGGATCTGGGTGGAAGTTCCTTCCAAAAGCGGATACAGGATCAGTTTTTCTGGCTGCAAGTTCAATCGTGAAGCTTTATGGGTGTGGAAGTGGAACAGGACCTGGATCAGTAGCTTTTGATTTTTCACTAGTCATTGCATTAGATCTGACAGGGTCAAATGTAATTCCATATACATTATTTATGTTTTAATATGTCTGCATTTGTGTAAAGCATGACAAAATCCTCATTAAGGAGTTATTTGGAAGCTTAGCTCCAGATTAGGTCATCCCACCCAATGTTACTCATCGGCCAAGAGCCGCATGCTATCAAGTTTCATGAGACGTCTCATAATGAGGTCCATTGACTATAAAAGCTTACAAAGTTACTCAAGTGTTCAGCTGTGCTGCTGGAACTGAGGACAAACATTTGTGTCATTTAAAATGTGTTGTGTTCATGCATACATGTATACAAGCAGGTGTCGGTCCATTGTTGTATAAACTAGCACACAGCATGTCTCTACTGTACTCACAAGAGAGGGGAATAGTGCATCAAAAACCAAAGCAATTAATCCACAGCATGCTCTCCTGCTGCTCTGTAGGACAAACTGCCTTTGAGGCAACTGAAGGTAACCCAGACAATTAACTAGAGAGATCAGGTCTGGACAGGGCCCCCAGATGCAGAGACACAGGGAACTGAGAAGTACATTTTGAGCTCTGTACAGTACAAATTGTGAAACATTATTATTACAATTTAAACAAAGTGTTCTCTATTTTTAATATATTTTAAAATGATATTTATTCTGGAAAAGCTAAATTTTCAACAGCCATTACTCCAGTCTTCAGTCACATGATCTTTCAGAAATCGTTCTAATACTGATTTGGGACTCAAGAAACATTTCTTATTATTATCATTTTTTAAAACAATTGTGCTGCTTAATATTTTGATAAATTTTTTGTGCCTTTGCTGGATAAAAGTATTAATTTCTTAAAAAAAGAAGAAAAAAAAAAATCACACTAACCCCCAAACCCTTGAATGACAAGTCTGTTTAAGTCTGTTTAAACTAAAAAGTCTAACTATATCAGCTACAGAATTAATTTAATCCATTGTTAGTGCATACTGATATTTGTGTTGTTCTGTTACTGTTAGAAATGATGTCACTTCCTGGAAGATGATGTCATGAAATGGCTTGTATAAGGAATTTATTTTACAAAGGACTAACAAGGATGAGAGCACAGGAAAGGCAATAAAATTATTACTAAAGAAAAGATAGGCGATAAAAAAATCTATATATTTTGTTTAAAACATTTTGATTACCTTAAAGAAAAATGGGGGAAAAAATGGTATGTTGATTAAAAAATTGCCTTTTTTTATTTTGAAGTCTAATGCAGCAAGGACATATAGAAAAATAATAAGATCTTCTCAAATCAAAGTATTTATTTAAAATTCACTTTCAATATTTAATTACATTTTGATTGACGGGGAAAAAAATCCACAAAAAATATGCTGGGAAAAAGTGCAAAAAATTATTGAATCTTGATGATGAATCTACACCAGCAGTTTTAGCAGTTAATTGGATTTTCAGTCTGTTTATGATGATTAAAAATAGTTTTTCACCTCTATTGGGGCATATAACATTTCTTGTATATACAGCATAAGAGCGACACAGAGCAGAAGCCACACAAGCGTTCAAATATGCACACACATACATGCTACCACTGAGGTGAGTCTACACATTGCTCCTGGCATCTGCAAGCACCTGTAACTTTGTGACAGTGTATCAATAATGATTCATTTCATTAACAGCAGACGTGTCGGGTACTCGAATGTGTGCATGCAGCATGTGCACAAAGTTATTCGTAGAAATGAATGTGGGTTGTTAAAAAAAATGAAGCGAAGACCCTCTATGTTGCTAATTCATTTACAGATTTAATTAGATGGATGGAGCCCCTCGCAGTTATTAAAACAGAGGGGAGAAAATGTTGCCAGCACCACAGCACTTTTTAATTATGACTCCAGATCCCTGCTTGCTGACGTCTGGGGAACTGCTTAATTAAAATCCTCATTATTTTACTTTTAATTAGTTCCCCCCTCTTTTGTTTCCTCTCACCATATGGCCATGTTCCATGGTCAAATCAACTTAATTGAGCTAATTAAGCTGATCAGTTTAATTATTCAAAGTCTTCTGATTGGATGGAATTGCTGTCCAGCATCCATGCACCCCCCTCCCCCCCTTCGTCACCCCCTAATGAAGCATTTTTGTCATTCTCTTCTCCTCTCTTGGAACTGGCTGTCTCCTTCTTCTCGGTAATGCTCAGATCACGCTCATTTATTTATCAGTGACGTACAAACTACATCCAGTGACCTCACATCCACTGCTGCTGGGACAACAGTGTCTACTGAGCCTATTTTCGTATCCCTGAGGTGCTTTGCTGCCACATAAATCCCTTTAAGATGAGCTGACAACCAAAAATGTAGGCTACTTTGGCCATCAGTAAATTATATCCTCACAATATTTATCTGTTAATAAATACAGACACTTGCTCTCTGGTGTTGTTTTCTGACTCTGACTGGACTGTCTGAGTAAAGTAGGCTATTTATGGCCATTAGGAACAAAAACTGCTCTGCTAAGTCTTCTAATGAGGGCCACTAATGAGGGCTTACCTGTCTTCTGTTTCTGTCAGTAACACCTCAACCCTTACCTTTTATTCTTCTTACTGATTTATTTTTCTGTTTAAAGAAAGGATACTGTTGTGTCCTAATCAGCTGCATCCACGCTAACCTTATTGATACATCTTATTGATCTCTTTCTTCGTACTTCTGCTGCGTCACGCCAGGTTGCCCCGCCCACACTACAATCTCATTGGACCGAAGTATCGTTGCACAATGACGAGTATACGCTGCTTGTAAAAGCTCAGTTATCGTTACAGAGGGAAACATGACGTCTTAAAAGCATATCCTGTGTGGTGAAGAATTACAGAAGTAATGAAAATGAAAATACGACGTTTATGTTCTTGGTTTTATGCTCTTCAGCTCAGTTGTGGTGCGTTGCGAGCGGATCCACTGTTCTGACTGGCTGCATTTTGTGATTGATTGTGTCGCGTCACACCTCATTTCGCGTGAGGTGTATACATCCTTTGTCCAAATACCCACACTTGCAGTCTTTGCACCTGACCACTTGACTACTTATATGACGTATTTTCTGTATTTGGCTCAAGTGTCCAAGTGTGGATGAAGACCACAAGTGTGTGCAGTCTCAGCCTCAGACGTCACGCCCACGGACTGTTGGCTCAATGTCTGATGGATACTGCACACAAAAGTGGAAACACTTCTGGAGTTTCAAAGTCGTCATCGGATTGGTTGAATCAGAGATTATCTTGTTATAGGGAGATGAGAGGGTCTGTATTACTTACTATTGGAGAAAGCGTAACGGCTAACTTGGACCACGTGTCCCTTAATAACCAATCACATTACAGCCTTGACGTCATTGAATTTCAGTCAAAGTTGAGCGACACTCAATCGCCGTTTACGGATCCCATAGGAATGAATGAGACGTGCCGTAAACTCGTCTTTCGGCTAATGGTTGCAGGCTTGCCTTTGAGTGGCTTTGGGTTGAATTATACAGGATTTCCGGGAGATGTGTGTGTCGCATTCTTTAAAGTTCCGCCTGGAAACAAAGATGCCGTGATGCCAAACCCCCTCACGAAAGAAGAAAGCCGTCTTGTTTATTGACGCAAAACTGTGCGTCAAAAACGAAGCTAAAATTATATCATCTTTGAGAGCAAGGGGGCCCCCTGGTGTTTCGGGGGCCCTACGCAGCTTGCGTATTCTACGTATAGGGAGGATCGGCTCTGAGCACTTATCAGGATCAACTAAACGCTGGATTTTCAAAAGTATGTGAAATATTTAAAGTTCGCGGCATAGAATCTTTAAAATATGTCCAAGAGTTTTACACACCAGTGTGTTATTGTGGCGACATTTCCACGCCCTGAAACGTGACACTGGATGAAACGAACTGTGATTGGTTGTTTGACATGTCGGTCAAACGGCCTCATGGGCAGGCCTTGGCCAATGAAAGCTGCCATGGATTCCAGACCTTCAGCCGTCAATCTGAAGGTCTGGCTATGCGAGACTACAAGTGTGTGTAGAACTTGTCATTACTTGATGGGACGCACTTAGTGTTGTAAAAATGCAAGTGTTTTCATAGCTTTATTTTTATTTTAAATAGCTTACTTTGCATTTTAAAATCGACTTCTAAAAGTCTGTTCAGTATTCCCTATAATGGATGACAATTTAATTTTTGGTGCTTCTAATTAAGTGATAAAAAGCAGTTCCAAATGTTGTACAAAATAAATATCACCACTACTCATCTTTTCACCAATAAAACATGCAAAACTTTGTTTTGTTTTTTATCTAATTAGCCTATTATATTAATATTTAGCTTACACTGGAAAGGTTTCCGTGACCTTTCGCGAGATCTCGGCAAAAAGTCTCACAATTTATTTCCAGAACATGATGCATGATGGGATACACTAAGCCTGGAATAGCACTCCGGAGCGGAATTTGAGATATTGTGGATTTATTGTGCTTTAAGGTCACTGCGCTTTGCTGTTTTTAAGACCCGGGACAGTCTTGCGCACTTAGTTCCTGTTGCGCACACGCTCTCTCAAATGGCCAAGACTGCAAGTGTGGGTATTTGGACAAGGGGACAGGCATTTTACTTATGGAAGGAATCCAGGCATCTAAAATGCTTAACGTGAAAAACATGTTGCTTATTAATGTAGCGATATTAATTATTATTATTAATAAATTCAGTATGCACCTTGATGATGCATAGGCCTACTATATACAGTCAAACACAAGTTTTCTCATTTTAAAAAAAAGTGTGTTAAAATGTGATGTAATGCATTAAGTCAGTCACATTGGAGTGGACTAAATTCAGTATACAACCTATTAATATAGCATACTATGAACAAACGAGTAGATAAACCCAGAATATAAATGCAACACAAATTTTCATGTTCAGTCAAAATAAAATGTCATTATAAATAAAATGCCATTGCGTGTTTTGTGTTTGTATTCTTGCCTGTGCATCTGCTTGCCTATGCATCATCAATAAGGTGTATTGGGTTTATACCGAATTTGATCTTTTAATAACAATAGCCTATAATATTTAATATTCTAATGTTAAGCATTTTAGAATGTCCCAAGGACTGGTTGCACCTGGTTAAGACATGGTGTATATTTTCTTGTGGAGCTTTTACTGTAAGATGTTTTTGAAGAAATGCTGTACAAACAGCATTCAGCATTCTAAACTGATTGTAACGTTTCCTTACCCATCTTCAGTTGCTCTCTCCCGTCTCTCTTTCTCTCCAGTATGCTGTTTGGCACTCTTCTTCACTGCTTCTCTACCACTGAAGCCAAACAGCTGTGGAGTTTATAATGCTGGCAGCTTAAAAACAGAGCAGAGTCAAGTAAGGAGACCTGACCATGGCCATATATATCACAGACAGCCAACAGGATCTGACTCCGTAGGCTGCTGAAACAAAAGATAGATCATAGGCAGGGTATTAAACCAAATGCCTTCTCCTATGACTTAATATACTAAATGACTGAGCATTGGATTAGATTTTCAGATTTTTGTGCCTTTGTGGGACATCTCTGAGTTATTAGATTTAGTACTGTGGCTGTGGTTAGCACACACTCAATGACACATGGACATTATAATGTATGGACTTCTTACAACGTGACAGTGCTCTCATCCACTTGTCTGAGCTGTTACTGAATATGGAAGCCTGTCTCTGCCACAGAATTTTATTTTTAAAAAAAGTTATCATCACTTATTGTACAATTCTGATTTTTTTTCTCGCAAATATATCTCACAATTCAGACACTGCATCTCACAATTTGGAGTTTTTATCTCACAATTTTGTGTTTATATCTCACAATTCTGAGTTTAAATTGGAATTGTGAGATTTGATTGTCACAATTACCTTTAATTATTTACATTTTAAAAATGTTATTTTTCAACCCATTCTGTTCCAGAAACATTTCACAATGCCACAAAACAACTATATATATATATATATATATATATATATATATATAGAGGTGCATCTCAATAAATTAGAATGTCGTGGAAAAGTTCATTTATTTCAGTAATTCAACTCAAATTGTTAAACTCGTGTATTAAATAAATTCAGTGCACACAGACTGAAGTAGTTTAAGTCTTTGGTTCTTTTAATTGTGATGATTTTGGCTCACATTTAACAAAAACCCACCAATTCAACAAATCTCAACAAATTAGAATATGGTGGCATGCCAATCAGCTAATCAACTCAAAACACCTGCAAAGGTTTCCTGAGCCTTAAAAATGGTCTCTCAGTTTGGTTCGCTAGGCTACACAATCATGGGGAAGACTGCTGATCTGACAGTTGTCCAGAAGACAATCATTGACACCCTTCACAAGGAGGGTAAGCAACAAACATTCATTGCCAAAGAAGCTGGCTGTTCACAGAGTGCTGTATCCAAGCATGTTAACAGAAAGTTGAGTGGAAGGAAAAAGTGTGGAAGATAAAGATGCACAACCAACCAAGAGAACCGCAGCCTTATGAGGATTGTCAAGCAAAATCGATTCAAGAATTTGGGTGAACTTCACAAGGAATGGACTGAGGCTGGGGTCAAGGCATCAAGAGCCACCACACACAGACGTGTCAAGGAATTTGGCTACAGTTGTCGTATTCCTCTTGTTAAGCCACTCTTGAACCACAGACAACATCAGAGGTGTCTTACCTGGGCTAAGGAGAAGAAGAAGTGGACTGTTGCCCAGTGGTCCAAAGTCCTCTTTTCAGATGAGAGCAAGTTTTGTATTTCATTTGGAAACCAAGGTCCTAGAGTCTGGAGGAAGGGTGGAGAAGCTCATAGCCCAAGTTGCTTGAAGTCCAGTGTTAAGTTTCCACAGTTTGTGATGATTTGGGGTGCAATGTCATCTGCTGGTGTTGGTCCAATGTGTTTTTTGAAAACCAAAGTCACTGCACCCATTTACCAAGAAATTTTGGAGCACTTCATGCTTCCTTCTGCTGACCAGCTTTTTAAAGATGCTGATTTCATTTTCCAGCAGGATTTGGCACCTGCCCACACTGCCAAAAGCACCAAAAGTTGCTTAAATGACCATGGTGTTGGTGTGCTTGACTGGCCAGCAAACTCACCAGACCTGAACCCCATAGAGAATCTATGGGGTATTGTCAAGAGGAAAATGAGAAACAAGAGACCAAAAAATGCAGATGAGCTGAAGGCCACTGTCAAAGAAACCTGGGCTTCCATACCACCTCAGCAGTGCCACAAACTGATCACCTCCATGCCACGCCGAATTGAGGCAGTAATTAAAGCAAAAGGAGCCCCTACCAAGTATTGAATACATATACAGTAAATGAACATACTTTCCAGAAGGCCAACAATTCACTAAAAATGTTTTTTTTTTTTTTTTTAATTGGTCTTATGAAGTATTCAAATTTGTTGAGATAGGGAATTGGTGGGTTTTTGTTAAATGTGAGCCAAAATCATCACAATTAAAAGAACCAAAGACTTAAACTACTTCAGTCTGTGTGCACTGAAATTATTTAATACACAAGTTTCACAATTTGAGTTGAATTACTGAAATAAATGAACTTTTCCACGACATTCTAATTCATTGAGATGCACCTGTATATTAACTGGTTCCCAAAATTTATATTTTTCTATATTTATGTATTTGGCTGATACATTTATCAAAAGGGACTTACATTACATTCAATGTTACATTTATTCAGTTCTGAACCTTTATTGTCACAGATATTTTTAGGAACAATGTCACATAAACTTCACACAGAACGACACATAATCTATTTATATAGCCTTTGTTTAGGTTGTAGGTTATCACAGGGTGGTTGACCATTGACTTGTAGAAGCCAAACTGGCCTATTGCTGTGATTTGATAGCTGATGTTGTTAAAGAGTAATGTAGAAGTCTACGGCCTGTGCCTCCCTCACTCTGATAAAAAAAAAATATATATATATATATCCCTTCTTCATCTGTTCTGCTTTTCCCCCATCTTCACACAACATGAGGTGAGGAAACAATGTAATTACACCAATTTGCATGTGTTAATTGGATTAATTAGTGAATTGCAAAAAGAAGGGGTGAAAGACTACATGCCTGTCCTCACAGACAAGAGCTTCTCGAAATCAGTGCACTTAAAAATAAAGTTTCTCCTTCCTTTACAAGTTGGCAAAGCCTCGTGGTAGAGCTCTGATTTGAGAAACCGTTAATTAGCTTTTGAATATGTCAGACTAATTAGAAATGCACAGTTGAAGCATGAGCCATTTGAATGCAAAGAGCTACTCGAATGGCCAAGGGAGTTTTTATTTTATTTTTGAGATCCGCTATCCCCTCCTCTCACTTATCAAGATTTGGAGATAATTGCAATTAAGATCATTTGCATAAGTTAATGAATTTCTTTTCTACTTTCTTTAATGATCTCAGGCCACAGAATATTTATGGAGCACCGAATCTAAAGTACATGGACTCAAGATGTCAGGATGAATGGGACACCGGCTTTATGAGAACCTCCAAATGATTTGAGTTGGTTAAATGGTACGACACAGATGTAACCATCTGAATGCAAATACATAATACTGTAAACATTCACCATAATGTTTGCCACACAGCAGCTTTCATTTCAAGCTGTTTTTCCTGATTTATGTTTGCGCTGACAGTGATACCTGTGATTTTATTTTTTACATTTTTGATGCCACAAACCCCAAAATGTGATATTTGACATTAAAAACGGCAATGATTAGATTTTCGCATAATTATTTTATTCTGTCAACAAAATGATAAAAATGAAGTGTTTTGCACGTGATGACGTTAAAAAAAATAAATGACTCTGCCCAATACATATCTACTTAAAATTACTAAACATTTCATAATATAAAGGAAAAAGTTATAGTTTTAAATTTTAGCTTGTTTTTCAGTGTGATCGAACCCTGCACTTTTAAGATTCCACAAACACACATAGAATTCTTCAATGTTAAAAGACAAGGCTTTTACACCGCCTTCCCAACACACACACACACACACACACACACACACACAAACAGCCATAATGAGGGATGTTTGGCTTCCATTTTTCTCATAAGAAACGTTTTTTTATTAATCGTAAAAGTAAATTGGAAAGGAACACCTTGTGATTGCAGGCCAAAGGTAGTTGAAAAAAAGAGAGATGGGTTTAATTAGCTAATTAAATAAACAAGATATGGGGGAAGTTTAATGCCAAAAAGCAATTACCAAAAATGCCATAATGAGAAAACTTCTCAAACCTCAGCAAATCAGATCAGGAAAAGGCAGATTTTGAAATAAATTAAATCTTGAGGAGGATAGCCGGATGAAAGAAAAGAGCGGAAATCTCATTTTTTTCTGTAGTGACGTTCACAAAAATAAACAAGACCTCCCTTTAGCAAGACCCGCAGATTGAAATCACGGCAGGAGAAAGAAAAAGTGCCAGCTCAAATGCCTTTCATTATTCTCTATAACGATGCAGACGCAAGAGTTTGTGTTGAAATCTGGAGGTAATGAACCATGTTTTTGGCCAAGGACTATTGGAGAGCCGTCTCGACTTCCCATGAGTGTCCAACACACCAAGCCAAAACCATTAAATGTTGATGTACACTGAGCAGAGATGTCAAGACTGTATTTGTGATGATTATAGTTATTTATTTCTTTTACAGATATCTTATTTTTTGAACGCTCCTATGTTTAAACAGAGGACACAAGGAAACAGGTCAACCATTGAACACGATACAACAGCACATGGAATATGTACAATTTTACTCTCCATCTCTCTCACTCTCCCAAAAGTCTTGGCAGACACTGAATAGCAGTCTCTATTAGAGAATATGCATACAGACATATAATTTATTCTACCAAACCATGGAAAAAAAAAACCATGCTGTTTCCTCTGGAGACTATGACTCTTTCAAAAAGAGCACTTCATACATCATAAACTCGAGTAGACAAAACAATACATCTTCACGTGTCTGTACTGTGCATGTGTATAATTACTTGCTAAGAAGTAAATGACAAAGGAGAAAAAAAACTGGACATAAAAATGTTTTTTTTTTTAGGCACCAAAGATGACAGAACGTTTTCAAAAGAGATAAAATTACACAAAGTGAAAAGGGCCTGTAAGCAAAAGGCAACCACCACTCAAACAAAACTTTGAGTTTTAACAGTCTTGTGATCTATGGATGTCATTTTGTGGGCAAGAAGTGATATCTTTCATAATCCATAGACCCATGCAGTCCAAAATGTCCATAGACCCATGCAGTCCAAAGGTAGCATCCACAACATTTCTTGAGAAACTTCTCAAAAGGGAACAAAATCACCCCATCACCCCAGCACTAATTAGCTGCTCTTTAATAGAGTCTAAGTCTTTCAGGGTCAGGCCATCCCAGCCATAACCAGATGGACCACATATGAGTGATCATTTTCAGATTTCTTCAATTTGAATATGTTTCCCTCGATAGGGGTGATTGTCTCGCAAGTGACCCACAGCACTTGCGTAGTTCTGAATTGTTCTTCTAAGGTGGCTGGATGCACAAAAGTAAAGTGGAAGTCTTGGGTGTGGGTGGACATTCACAATGACAGATTGAGGGGAAGATGTGAGGAAAAATATGAAGAAGGCACGCCGCAAATTATAAATCCATGTTTTCTCAGCACACCTGAGTAAAAAGATCAAATAGCCAATCAGTTTATTTTCTAAATAGGAAAAATAATGCAGTATAGCAGTCTCTCTTCGTTTTTATCTTATGTTTTTCTATCATCTGGTACAAATTAACATTTACCACATTTGTTAAAATTACAGCTTTAAATGCAAGTTGAGGGATATCACTGACACTAATAGGTTTGCAAAAAGATTTATCAATTTGCAGTGTTTATATCATACCTTTTGGTCGGGTAGGAGGGTGTTGCTCTGCAGGGGGGTCAGATGACTACTGAGCAAAGCTCCACCTGGTCGGTCATGTTCACAAAAGATGGTGCCGTTGACGTAGTGAAATCGGTCACCAGGCACCAAGCGATTTCGACATGTGGCACAAGTGAAACACTGTGAAGAGAAGAAAAACAAAGCAAAGGGTTATTTCATTGGACATCTGGTGTGCCATTTAATAAATGTCTTCAACTAAACCAAAAAAACAATTCAAGTTGAGAGGAAATGGAAGTAGTGACATCTTTTATATTTTTAGATATGAGAAAGAAAGTCCTGTATATAAATAGTGCCATATGTAAAGTCTTACAGATAAATAGTTTTCCACTATTAGAAGAAATGGGGGGGAAAAGAGACCAGAGGGACTACACATGATACATTTGCATTGTTTAAAAAAAATCTATTACTCTCCAAGCTCACATTTCTTCAGATACTCACAAATTAGAAATTTTGTCAGGATGTAGTTACCCAGTTTTGCAAACTTATGCAAACATGCACCACTGGGAAACCAAACCGATCCACTCAGCTTAATCAGGGAATGGTTTCCTTTTCCAATCAAATATTATTAAGACAGGTTGACACCTACACCACTATAATTAAGAAGGAATGTGTGGCGCAGTTGGGAAAACGGTTAGTTGATGAGTTTCGGTAGGTGTCTCTTGAGACTATCCTGCTATCAGTGTTTAGCAAATGCAAGACTTCAGCTGACAATTCAAGGAGAAATATATATTTCCTCAAAAAGAGGCTACTTCAAGTCTTTGCAGATGTTTCTATTCCAACCAAATAATGTGAAGTATAAACACATACGTTAATATGAAAATCCCTTTAATTCTCACTCTGGAGATATGGGATGTGGGTCCAAGCCATTGTTTTGCAAGAATTATAGATTTCAGTCTTTCAACTTTTCTAGTCTTAAGGGAGTTGCAATACAACACTCAAAAAGAAGTAAAATTTCATAAATCTAAATATGAAGCATTGATTCAGGCTTATGTTGAGCAATTCCTGCTGGCTTACATGCCAATGTCAAAGGGAATTAGGTAATTGCAATGTACAAAAACAAATTCCCTCATGTTTGGGATTGGTTCATAAATTGTAACTGTGCAAGATTCGATGTTGAGTAATTCGGTCTATGACCTGTCCTGTGACAGATAGGTTTGGCTCGTCTTTTCTCAGATTCAACAGTGAAAATCCACATCAAATCAAATTGCATTTTTTGAAGCTTGTCACGCTACTGTGTTTTGCCAATGTAGGGCAGTACAACAATTTTGTGTCTAGGCAGCAGCTCAGTCTGAACACAAAAGAATTTAGTTAGAGTCTATGACAAATTGCTATCTGTCCATACGCATTATATAGTACAATAAACAGTGTATCACTGCTGTGTATAATGAAAATTAATGACAGTTACAACTTTTCAATATTCTGGTCTTTATCCTGTTTGTTTCTACTAATTTGTTGTCAGTTAAAGCTACAATACAACAAAAGTAGCAACATATCTTTTCTTCTACATCTGTGTGACAAAAGAAAAAAGAAAAAAACAAAACAAAACAAAAAAAAGTGTTGATCGGGGACTTGGTTCTATTCATCAGTAAATGTGAACTTGCAGTCATTGTAAGAAAGGAGCGGGGTATAGGTGGACAAAACTATTGGATAAGTCTAGCATGTGTCACCAGAGAAAAGTCCATCGTTCCACTGACTTATATTTTGTTAAAAAATTGAGCTAAAAGACAAAAAAAAATAAATAAATAAATAAAAAAATTTAAAAAAAGAAACCTATGGACAGATGTATCGTTCATTAATACTTTTTTTTTTTTTTTTTTTTAATACTGACAATGCGTGTGTGTTTGCTAACAGGCTATGGCTCACCTTTAGATGGTAGACGTTACCCTGGGCCCTCATCACCATCTCACTGGCAGGGATGGACTGTCCACATGCACTGCAGGCTCCACTGTGACCAAACAACCTGCACAGCGAGGGGAAAAACAATGATGAATTAAATATATAATAATATTTAAACAGTGATAAGATATCAGTTGAAAGTCAACACATTTAAACATCTCAAATACATGTTTCCTTAAGTGATTTCTCATTTGAGGGATTAAAAAAAATAAATAAATAAATAAATAAAAAAATTCCCATATTGCAAAATGACACAAATCACCCTGAAATTTAAACGTCTTACGCTGATCCACTTCTTTTCCTTCCACAATTGGGGAAATTCATTTTTGCATCCGTAGCTTGAGTGCTTTTGCAATGTGTGTGTTTGTGAGTGTGTGTCTTGGATGGCAGGGCACCAAAGCCCCTCTAGTCCTAGACTGCAGCCTATCAGCTAATCTGGAGTGGCAGTGTAATTGGTGGCAATGGGTGGGGGGTGGCTATAGGAGCCTCTGATCCACCCTTGGCTCCTAATTAGGGTGCACTTGATTACTCTGATGCCTGAGCTTGAGGTTGTTATGGGCAATTTTAGGAGAACACTCAAATGAGTTCAAGTCGCGCTCTTGATGAGCTGAAAAAAAACAAAAAAAAAAAACAAAATGCATCTTCTACACACACTCGGTCTTATATAGATAAAATCCAGATGCACACAAACACGCAACATACATGCATTCTACTCGCACGCATGCACACAAACAACTTGTTTTCATTCAGAACACCTGGAGCCACCATGTCATAGTCATGCTTCAGTAGGAAACATTTCTTCCAGTCCCTCTCTGGGGTCTTTATTGTGACAGTAACCAGACCAGTTTGGCAGCTAATTCTCAACGCCTTCTTTCTCCTCTTCCCCCTGCCCTCTCTCAACCCCTCCTCCGCTATCACTGTCCCAGCTCTGACTGCTCGCAGTAATGAATTTTTGATCTTAATCCAAACAGTAATTTAATAAGAGACGGCAGAAAGGAGCCCTGTTCTCCCTAATTAATGCACCCTACTTTTATCAGACCTCAGACTCCATGCTGTGTCATTTGGTAATGAAGCTCTGCCCTTTTGATTAGCTGTATTATACATATTTAATACACTGCAGATTGAGTACACCTTACATGCGCTCTTAAAGGAAATATCCATAAGACCACCCTTGACACCCTTGAGTGTTGTAAGAGATATGTCCTTTACTAAAGAGTTTTTCCTTTCTCAGTTGAGTTGTTATAGAACCAAAGTTGTCATAAAACAACAACTGATCATAGGTTGTCTGAACTGGTAAAAAAATAAATACAATAAAAATAAAAAGATAGATACAGTATATACAGGTGCATCTAAATAAATTAGAATGTCGTGGAAAAGTTCATTTATTTCAGTAATTCAACTCAAATTGTGAAACTCGTGTATTAAATAAATTCAATGCACACAGACTGAAGTAGTTTAAGTCTGGTTCTTTTAATTGTGATGATTTTGGCTCACATTTAACAAAAACCCACCAATTCACCATCTCAACAAATTCGAATACTTCATAATACCAAAAAAAAAAAAAAAAAAAAAAAATTTTAGTGAATTGTTGGCCTTCTGGAAAGTATGTTCATTTACTGTATATGTATTCAATACTTGGTAGGGGCTCCTTTTGCTTTAATTACTGCCTCAATTCGGCGTGGCATGGAGGCGATCAGTTTGTGGCACTGCTGAGGTGGTATGGAAGCCCAGGTTTCTTTGACAGTGGCCTTCAGCTCATCTGCATTTTTTGGTCTCTTGTTTCTCATTTTCCTCTTGACAATACCCCATAGATTCTCTATGGGGTTCAGGTCTGGTGAGTTTGCTGGCCAGTCAAGCACACCAACACCATGGTCATTTAAGCAACTTTTGGTGCTTTTGGCAGTGTGGGCAGGTGCCAAATCCTGCTGGAAAATGAAATCAGCATCTTTAAAAAGCTGGTCAGCAGAAGGAAGCATGAAGTGCTCCAAAATTTCTTGGTAAACGGGTGCAGTGACTTTGGTTTTCAAAAAAACACAATGGACCAACACCAGCAGATGACATTGCACCTCAAATCATCACAGACTGTGGAAACTTAACACTGGACTTCAAGCAACTTGGGCTATGAGCTTCTCCACCCTTCCTCCAGACTCTAGGACCTTGGTTTCCAAATGAAATACAAAACTTGCTCTCATCTGAAAAGAGGACTTTGGACCACTGGGCAACAGTCCAGTTCTTCTTCTCCTTAGCCCAGGTAAGACACCTCTGATGTTGTCTGTGGTTCAGGAGTGGCTTAACAAGAGGAATACGACAACTGTAGCCAAATTCCTTGACACATCTGTGTGTGGTGGCTCTTGATGCCTTGACCCCAGCCTCAGTCCATTCCTTGTGAAGTTCACCCAAATTCTTGAATCGATTTTGCTTGACAATCCTCATAAGGCTGCGGTTCTCTCGGTTGGTTGTGCATCTTTTTCTTCCACACTTTTTCCTTCCACTGAACTTTCTGTTAACATGCTTGGATACAGCACTCTGTGAACAGCCAGCTTCTTTGGCAATGAATGTTTGTGGCTTACCCTCCTTGTGAAGGGTGTCAATGATTGTCTTCTGGACAACTGTCAGATCAGCAGTCCTCCCCATGATTGTGTAGCTGAGTGAACCAAACTCAGAGACCATTTTGAAGGCTCAGCAAACCTTTGCAGGTGTTTTGAGTTGATTAGCTGATTGGCGTGTTACCATACTCTAATTTGTTGAGATAGTGAATTGGTGGGTTTTTGTTAAATGTGAGCCAAAATCATCACAATTAAAAGAACCAAAGACTTAAACTACTTCAGTCTGTGTGCATTGAATTTAATACACGAGTTTCACAATTTGAGTTGAATTACTGAAATAAAATGAACTTTTCCACGACATTCTAATTTATTGAGATGCACCTGTAGTAATCAAAGAAAAAAAATCTTGACAAGGGGTGCATCAGGTACTTGAAAAACTATGGGTGCTTCAGAGCGGGAACAAAATGTCAAAAAAGAAAAGTGGATCCTATTGCAAAATACAAAAAAAAAAAAAAAAAAAAAAAAAAAAAAAAAAAAAAAAAATTAAAAATCCACATATAGGCACTCGCATAGTTAGCAAAGTAAAAAGTCTTTATTCTAAGACAGGTCTTTTTAAGATGTAGCCACCAACATGTATCAGCCCAAGCAGGTCTTCGTCAGGGTGCTAACTATGCGAGTGTCTAGATGTGGATTTTTTTGTATTTTGCAATAGGATCCAAATTTCTTTGACAGTATATAATATATTGCATTATAAAAGTAACAACAATAATTTTATTTTTAATTATTTTTTTGTAGTTGAGCCAGCCTTACATGCTAAACTATTTTTAATATTATGTAGGTGTAATAATAATAATAATAATAATAATAATAATAATAAATATAATAATTTTATACAATTTTTAAATAGTTTTTATAATACAAATTTTATATACATTTATATAACATTAGTTATTTTATTTATTTATTTTTTTTACTTTACGTTCAAAGTTCATATTATAGTTTATATTATTTATTACCAGTTCAGTCAGGCCCACATTCTAAACTGTTATTAACAATATATAGTTATATTAATAAAGTAATACATATTAATAAAATAATAATATGAATACATACATAATTATTTAACAATTTAATTTAAATTTAAATAAAATAAATTAATATAATTAATATTAATAAACAAACAATTCTAATAATATATACAGTGTATAATTGTCACGAATGCTGGAGCCAGGAACGAGGAGACACGGTAAATACACAAACTGAGAGTCTTTAATAATCCATCTAGGGAACATAGAACACAAGAAGACATTCAAAGACCGACCAACACTAACTGAAAGGACTGGGGCTTTTAAAGACAGGACAATCAAAGAACTAAGGAGACACACCTGGAGCAAATTAATACAATCAGACAGGGGAGAAACTGGGTCACAAGGAACACATGGGGAGCAAAAACTACAACAAAACAGTCCAGGGGCGTGACATTACTCCCCCCTCCCGGAAGGTGCGTCCTCGCACCGTGGAACAACAGAGGGGGGGGAACGGGTGGGAACAATGGCGGCGGCTCAGGAGGAGGACGGACAACCGGGAGGGGGCCGGCAGACAGAGACCAGGGAGGTGACGAAGGAGGGAGGAGCCAGGGAGGAGACAGGAGGGACTCGGAGCAGGAGGAGCCTGGCAGGACCCAGGCCACAGCCATGATGATGGCCCATGGTGGAGCCGACGGAGGGAGGAGCCATGGAGGAGGAATGGCCGCCGACTCCAGGGGGCCGACCAACGGAGGCGGAGCAGGTGGAGGAGGAGCCCGAGGTGGAGACGGAGAGCCGACGAGCCAGGGTGACGCCGAGGATCCGGGGGGCCAGGGTGGAGCCGAGAGCTCTGGCGACCGAGGCAGAGGCGGAGCTCCGGAGATCCGCGGCGGAGCCAGAGCGACTGAGGACCAAGGTGGAGCTGGAGGGAGGAAGGAGCCCAACGGAGCCGGTGGGATGGAGTGACGAGGCGCAGCCAGAGGAGAGGAGTCCCGAGGCGATGGCGGGTCGACGCCCGACCAAGGCGGAGCCGGAGGGACGAGGGAGCCTGGTGGAGCTGGTGGATCGATGGATGACGGTGGAGGCGAGGGAGCTAGGAGCCGAGGTGGAGCCGCTGGGTCTACGGGCCGAGGTGGAGTCTGGGCCTCGGAGGCTGGAGGTGGAGGTGAGGGATTCTCCAGCCACGGCGATGGAGGATGGCAGACCCGCGGAGCTCGCACCGCATTGATGGAGGGCTGAGGGCGAGCAGAGGGGCTGCCAGACGACAGCGGTGGAGGAGGCAGGAGCGGGTGGGAGGGTGGGCATTTGAGATCCTCCGGGCTTCCAGGGGTTAACTCAGGAATGGGAGCCGACACTGTGGGGCGCTCTGGAGGACGCTTTCGGGAAGCGGGCACAGGGGGGTGCTCGGGAGGAGCGGAGCTGGTTGGAACCAGCGGAGACGGAGAGAGGATAGGGGAAGCGTCGACCTCCAGATCATGTTCCCAGTCTAACAGATCCCCTTCAAAGTTTAGCAGCCCCAGATGTATCATCATCTCACCCTCAGCCGCGGTGCAGGGGGCGGAGCTCCACTCCGCGCTCACACCGTCCACGGCTGGCTCCCACGTGATCAGCTCTCGCACCTGATCTGACGTGTTGGGCTCAACTTCCGGGATGATCTTCCGCTCAGTCGCTCGGCTTGGCGCTGGCTCGTGGATCGTAGCGGGAAATGGCTCTCCGTCATCGGTGGGCTCGGGCTGGTGCTCCGCACTGCGGGGAGTTGGTGGGCTGGGCTCTGGGTCAGGAGTGGCACTGGCGAGATCCCCCTCGGCACAGACGGTGAACGGGGATCCGTGCCTCGCCAGTGTCCACTCCACGAAGGCGGCAAAATCCTCTCGAGGACCATCCTCGGACGACAGCGCTCTGCACGCGGTGTTCAAGCTTGCATTATAGAATGTGCAGAGCGCGCCGTCCGGGTAGCTGGTGGCGTTAGCTAACATCAGGAAAAGTCGCGTATGGTCCTCGAGAGATCGGTCCTCTTGCTCCAGCAGGAGGAGGAGGAATTCGGGCCGGACGTAGGGATCCATGGGGCAACACAACGGAAACAAAAACACTGATAGAAAACGGAAAACAAAACGGAGGGTGGACACGGAGGTAACTGTTTTGGGTCGGTCTTTCTGTCACGAATGCTGGAGCCAGGAACGAGGAGACACGGTAAATACACAAACTGAGAGTCTTTAATAATCCATCTAGGGAACATAGAACACAAGAAGACATTCAAAGACCGACCAACACTAACTGAAAGGACTGGGGCTTTTAAAGACAGGACAATCAAAGAACTAAGGAGACACACCTGGAGCAAATTAATACAATCAGACAGGGGAGAAACTGGGTCACAAGGAACACATGGGGAGCAAAAACTACAACAAAACAGTCCAGGGGCGTGACAATAATCTTATATTTGTATATATAATATCAATATATTAGATGTACGTGTAGTATGTACATACACATATATTAATAACATGGGACTGACTGAAATGTTTGTCAGTTGCTTTAAACTCAATCTGTACATTATCTTACAATTAACAATAACAACTCTTCTGTATCTATAATATTTATTTTAAATATGGCAGGGCTGCACAATTTCTTTTCGATTTTGGGATCTATGAGAGATTGTTTTACTTTTCAGCAGGCATCTCTGGCACTTCTACAGCAATCACATGCAAAAAACAAAAAACAAAAAAAACAAAACAAAATTATATATTATATATATCTATCTGTGTGGCAATGCCAAATAGTCAGACATCCCTGGTTGAGGTCCAAACAGACCAGTGTGGGTCTAACAGGCAACAATGTCGTGCCGTCATGGACCAATGCATCACTGCACACATCCAAACACACAGAGGTCAATTTCAAAGCCTCAGCGATTATAAACAAATCTAATCTCTGCACCTCTGGAGCCTTCAGCTCAAAATATACAAGGGAATAGAGGCCAAATTCAATCAAAGAGCTATGTAATCATCATACAGACATACGAGCAATCAGACCCCAGTGAAAACCGCCAGAAAAATAAACGAACGATTTTTAGGGTTTGCAAAACAAGGTTATGGTTGTTTTGTAGACTGGTCAAACTTTATAACAAAATGACAATTCTGAGTTGACTTCTAATTTGATCACCGACCATGTGGTTAAACAGGACGGCTTGAGTCTAAAGTGGTGTATGGCACATGAAAAGCATGTGGGGAGTCTTTGAGGAATATGGCTGCTCCAGATGCCATGTTAATTGCACCCACACATTTCCTGTCATGATCGGTGAACTTTTCTTGTCCCTTTCTTGTTCAGTTTATGCAGTAACATGAGTTCCTATGTGTGACCTCAAAAAAGATGTTTAATATCAGTATGACAGACACAGTCATCCCTTCAAAATCTGCTAATTTCAGATAAAATTATTTTTCACAAATGGACAAATTAATATTTGGTTTACTCATTTAAAATTTGTGATGAACTTAAAATGATAATTTTGTTCAAAATAAATATGAAATAATAAATAGAAAAACCTTGCACAGCCAAAAGTCGTGCAAGATAACTAACATAATAAACTAAAAAAAAAAAAAAAAGTTTATGCAAGATTTGGTAGTGTGTGGGGTTTTATCTATTTTCTTCAGTTTAGGACAAAATAAATATCCTTCTAAATATCCTGTGTCTGGTAAATCAGGAAAGGAGATTTGGCAAATGATATGAAAGAACGATCAAGTTCACAAATCGAAGACATTTAAAATCCACAGATTTCCTGTCCTTCTTGTGCAACACATTACGACTCATGCTGTGACCAGAAACATTATTTATTTGCTCTTATTCAGCATTTCTTCATCAGTCCAACCAAATCCCCAACTGCCCATTTCTTTTAGTACCTGATGTAATCGTTCTTGCAGAGGATCATTCCTCCTTTGCTGAAGCAGGTGCTGCCGATCTCTCCCAGCTGAGCCTGGCAGCATGAGCACTTGAGGCAGCGTGTGTGCCAGTACCGATCCATGGAGAAGAGCAGGAAGCGGTCCGAGATCCGACCTCCGCAGCCTGCACAGGAGCGCACTGCCCCGCCACTGCCTCCTGTTACCGCAACGGCGGCAGTTTCCACGCGGCTGTTCACCATCGCCTGTCTGTGGGATAGAGCGGAGAAGATCGTAATTCAGCAGATGTGGCCCGTGTTATCCAGAGGCATCGTTCTACCACTATCAGAAGATCAGCCATTAGAGATGTTCCTCCAAACCTCTTCAAACATATCACCATAATACATTCTTATCATCCTGAGGAAATGTCATAGCAGAATAATGGGACAGATATATTTCTCGCCCTGCTGCTGATTGCATTTTCAATGTCCCCATCCAGAGACAAGAGAAAAAAAAAGGATAAAACTGACTGACCAATTGGGATTATAAGACTAGGAAAATTACTGTGGTACATAAGCTAGTGCTTGGGTTCCCAGAATTCACAGAAACTTGAACACATAATGTGGTTATATAATGCTGTTGTTGTTTTTTACTATTTACCATTTTATTTCTTTCTATTGTGGCTGTGGTCACCTTTAGGTTCTTGTTTTGTAATGTTCAAGGTTTTATTACATCTAAAATTATGTCCGTTGTTTACCACCATTTTTATAATATATTATTATATTTCTTTTTTGAATGTGGAATATTCATGCTTATAAAAGATTGACATTAAGTTATGATTACACAGAGTCAGTTATAACATTTAACTTTCTCTATGTAACATGGTGCAACCAATTGTTTTCTGTAACATTTTTATACTGGCTAGGAAAAAAAAGAAGAAAAAAAAAAAAAGAACTTGTGGTGCTACTGAAATGAATGAATAAAGTCATTTCGGTTGCACTTTATTTTACAGTACGTACACTTACATATACTTACAGTGTACTTAAAGTGTACCTAGCTAAGAAAGTACTGGTAATATAAGGTAACTACATGGGGTTGGGTTAGATTTAGGGGTAGGTTTAGGGTTAGTACCTAGTTATTGTAATTACTATAATAAGTACATAGTATGTACATGAGTAACAGGAATGTAAAAAAGTGCTACCGTCATTTCTTTAGGGCATTGCTAAACAACCTATGACACTAAGGACATTAATAACAGTGTTAGGTTGTCGCTAAACAACCGAACAATGTTATTAATGTGATATTTTATTAACAATAGTTTGTAACATTGTGAACAACACATTAAATCTGTATTAATAACAAATGCATTCAAAATATGTTTGTACAAACATAATGGTGTTGAAGTACCTCAAGAAAAGTCACAGTTAAAAGTTGAAAAAAAAAAAAATAAAATCTTAAAGTGCGATGTTATTGCCACGGAACTACAATAAAACTCATGCCGCAGGCAATTCTATGGAAATGATGTAGTCCACAGATTTTTATATCTGCCTTAACATTATCAGTTTATATCTACAGCTCATTTCCAGAACGTTCACTGCAAATATGAGTGGAGATCAAGCCCAGCTGGAGGCAGTGCAGCTCTCAAATGGCAGTAACTAGAACCATAAGGACAAACTGAAGTCTGTTCCCTCTCAGAGTACACAATCTCAGAGTGTGAATGCTGATCCGAGAACAGGGGTCATATCTATGTGGCGTCTCTAAATAAGAATGCTAATCTAAATCATGTTATGTTTTTCACCTTTCTTTTTTTTTTAATATGTCCTAGTTTGTAGTCAGTATGCCTTGTGGTAAACAGCCTTCAACCAACATGAGAACTCAATCACAACACCAACCACTGTTGATTATGTTTTGCAAATGAAAGTGCAGCTGATTTGTCATTCCCGGTCTGAAGATTTTAGTTTGAGTATGTTTTCACTTATGTCGAGTGTATTCCCTTGATGAGTTACTGTTCACCAGCCGTTTCCCTGCAAGCAAGCAAACTATTCCCGCTCTCAATAAACAGCCTTATGCAGTTCCAGAAGGATGAATTCAGACTAACCACCAACCATCTTCACCACACACACATACTAGTACAGTTTTAGTATGTCTAGGTTCAGGCCTACAAATGACCTTTTCTAACTTTATCTAAAATAAGCACGAAGACTGTGATTTGAGAAGGTTAGATTGCCTAACTAAGCAAAAGACTTTCAGGCTTGAGGCACAATACATTTGCTCGAACACATTTGGAAATGCTTGCACATTTTATTTCTAAAAATAACTTTGTATCTCTGCATTGTTTTCTGAACAGACACAAAGCGAGCTTCACTGCTGCATTTGGAGAACCTCAGCAAAATCCAGTGAGGACCAGACGGTGCAGTTTGCGCTCTTTGGAAGGCAGCAGCAATGTGAGGAAGAGGTTTTGGACATCTGGCAGAGGCTATATCACTTGTTATTTCCTCCCTCTGTTGTTCTGAAGGAGAGGTCAGTCGGCAGCAGACTGGAGATGGAGGCCAGGTTAGAGGTCACAACTGAGCCCTGTTGATTGGTAGGGTCGACCAAGGGTCAAAAGAGGAGAGGAAAGCAACAGGAAAGCTCTTTGTGCTTCGCTCTAAAGGACTGGGAATGCTTTCCTCTGGTCCTATCCGTCTTCTTAGCCTTGTGCCGGACATAAGATATTGGCCGCCACGTGTTTTCCCACAAACAGAAGCATGAACATCAGGTACGGTAGGGTCACCCCAAAAATGAAAATTCTGTCATCATTTACTCACCCTCATGTTGTCTATGAGACACAAAAAAAAAAGATATTATGAATAGATCTTTTTTGCCTGTACTTTTAAAATATCTTCTTTTGTGTTACATGGAAAATAGTAAAGGCTGGATTACACTACACAACTTTTGCCCAAATTTTTGCCCTAATTTATAGTCTGGACGAGCTGACGCTGGTTGCAGAAAGTCAAAAAGTTGACAGATTTCACAGAAAAAAAAAATCGCATAGTGTATGATGGCCACCAAATCTTTTAGCTTCAGACTATGATTCTATCCATTCTGAGGATATCAAAGTTGAAATTGAGCTGATTTTTGTTTTCATTTGTCATGCATCTCCTAGCAATGAGGTGAGTGTTCTGTATAAATTAGTTTTGTTCTGAAAAACTTGAAAGTCTGCTAGCAATTTAGTCATTTAGTTTATTATCCCTAGTTTTTCCTCTGTAACCATTTACACATTTGACAAGTTTATGATGCCTAGTGTTTTAATATCATTTTAGATTTTAAAGTCATGTAGTGTATTCCATCCTAAAGTCATAGAGTTTTGGAACAACAAAACAGTGAGTAAATGACAGAATATTCATTTTGGGGGGAACTATCCCTTTGAATTTTGAATGATACATGGGATGAAACATGATTTTGGTGAAAAACCTTACACGCCGTTTATGCAGTAAAAAGAAAAAGGTGGAAATCCTGAAGCCAAGCATTAGCAATCTTCATAAAAATAACCAGGAAAGAGAGATCTTGTGTGCATATGTGGTTTACATTCCCTCAGCTTACCTGATAAAACTGACCAAGCAGGTCTAATACAGAGAGCTGCGTAAGCATTTTCACAAACACGAGTATCCTGAAACTGACACGAACCTACATGCCTGAATTCTTATTGGATAATTTGCCAGGCAATGGTTTAAACCAATTTATGACACCCTCAGCTCTAATCTTTTCATTGTCATGTCAGAGTTGGGCATATTTGTAAGTCGTATATGAACTATGAGCCTGATGTCTTATTAAATGCATTGGGACCAGCTGTACAAGATTATAAACCTGAACCAAAAGTAAATTTATTCAGCGCTACTACACAAACAGATTTTGCCTCAGGACCTTTTCTCCATAACTGACACCAGTAACAAGCACCATACACTGTCATTCCCACACACCTGCAGAAGTGCCATTCCAAAGCAGGTTGCCAAATAACTTTGCAACAGCTAATTTCATGAAAATGCAAATCCCCCATTTTTTAATCATCCCTTTCCTGCAGACCTGAGAGCGAGAGAGACAATGCTGCCGAATGGGACCCTGGGGGAATATCACACGCTTTGAGGCTTGGCTGTTTCAATACAGAACAATTACATTATCCCTCTAATAACTTAGGTAAGTTAATCCTTCACTGGAAACGCTTGGCGACAACCTTTTTTAAGCTATGAGGCTTAATGTAGTGTGTTATCACAGAGTAGCAGGAGTTTGTGACGCTATAGGCCTACATCTTTGGCAGTCTGCATTGTGTTATGACCAATTCCTGACTTAAAAGGCAAGCCAAAATATGGCATACAGTACATACTGCTTACACAGAATGCAAAGTTTGTTTAAAGGTCACTGCTAACTTAAAACAGGCAAATCTGGGCAAATAGGTAATATATGAGCGCAATTGTACATCAATGGGCAGATTTATCAAAGAATTTGATATATGCCAACATTTTTGGCAACGGGTGGAGAATGTCATAAAAGACTCACTTTAACTCTATTTAAACTCTAACTAAAGAGTTTTTTTTAGTGATTTATATCCTATGTGAGTTTAATATAACAACTGTTTAAAAAAAAAAAAAAAACATAAATAGGCATAAAAACATATGTTCAAGTCGGGTATTCATCTTGTTTTCCCAAACGTATAAACTGAACTGGTCAACCAAGTCCTCCAAGTTTCGAAGTGAGGAGCTACTCTGGAAATAGACTAAACTCTTTCTTTCTCTCGTTATTTAAAGGCTGTCATCAGAAAGGTCAGAGAGGGGGAGGCTCGTTCAGTTCCACTTGACTAACGGGCTGATTGATGAAATAAGAGCCAAAAACAGAAGCTAATGAAGAGAAACACAATACCGTCGCTGTCCGAGCGCAGACTGATGGATTGGTGTCGGCTTGACGGAGCAAATGATGGGTCTCCGCCACGAGACAAATCACATATCATCAATTACTAGCCTAATGGTGTAGGAGACTTAAGAACACACTATTATGTTTTATGGTCGCGCCTCAACTTTTCCTTTTGTTCCGTCTGTTGAGAACTAACCGCACGGTCGCCATAGAAACTCGGTAACGCGAGAGAACGACCGTATAATTTCGTTATTTCAATATTAATTGACTTATTCTGTAACTGTGAATTTTTAGTGTCATAACACGTCGCTTAAGACAACATATAACTGCGCAAAATCCCAGTGTGAGTCGCTGATAATTAAAATAAATGAGTATAACGCCACGGTTCGCAGCCTCTAAAAATAGTAGCGAGTCCAGTGAGCAAATGACCAAACCCTGGTTGGCACCACCGCAGATTAGCAGTATATCCTTCTCTTTTAATAATGCGCTCTGGGGCCATATAACTACACGCTTCGCCGTTTCATTAAAACGGGTCTCTTTTTAATTAACACTCCGCGCACAACTCCCCATTGTGCACAATTCTCCGCTTCAGTGACAGCATACATCAAGGCGGTGTCTCAAAAAATAGTGTGCTGCCTACCTAGACTGCATTTTACCAAGACCCCGACCGAGCCCAGCTGTCTAGGCTGGCAGCTCACTATGATTTGAGATACAGCCTGCGAGTTACTGTACAGGGGTGTTGCAGCAATGTAAAGTTTGGTTAAACAAGATTGGAAAAATAACAGAAATGATACTCATAAAACTCTAAATAAACTTTAGTTTTTGGTCCACAGCTCAAGTGTGGCACTTGCAACCCCAGTGTATTGTGACCAATGGCTTCTACTTACGCTTCCGATGGTTTCTGAGAAACGCAGCTTTGGTAAATGTGGAGTAAACTGCGTTAGATAAAAGCTGCTAAATGACAAATAACTACAAATGTACGATAAAATACAACAAAATGACATCTTATTAGGAGTTAGAGGTTGTGAGGTGCGTGTTTGAACACGCACAGATTTAAGTGGAAACTGTTAAAACAGAAACCCATCGGGACACTAACCATATTGAAACTTATCTTCACTAATTCGCAATCTTTACTAACATTAGATGTTTTTACTCACCGTTGTTTGTACGGAGTCTGGAAAGAAGTCAAAAGCTGGTGGTATGACTCTCAAAGTTATTTCGCGGTGAGAGACTGGCTGTCTTTGTATATGTATTTTGTTGTCGTCCACTCAAAAGTCGCTGAAGAAAACGCGCTCTTGATAATCCGAGTGTCGCGCGCCCTCACGAACTTCAAACCCGTCTCTTCAGAAGCGCTCCGCTCCAACCGTCAAACTCATCTTAATGTTGAGCTCTACACATCATCTTTGTGGCGCTTGCTTCAAACTAGAATGTATTATAACTCGCTTTCTTATGACTTAGTGTCTAAACCCTCCTAAGAGCTGCAAATCTTGTTTCTGGCATCAGTTTAAACTGAAATTACACATGAACGAACAGCGAGAAAATTTTAAAGTCACTCCTCTGATGACGTACCATAGGTGCAACCCCCACAGCCAATGAGCGGCGAGGGGCGTGGCATGTGACAGGATGATGGATTGCTGTTTGGGCAACTTTAAACTATTTGAAGCTAATTTAAATTGCCCATAATCACCACCGCTGAGTTATGCTGAAAGCCGTCTTTATCTACAACATTTAAACCTGCTGACGACTGGCGTGCCCACGTTTAGGTGTATTAATTATTCACCTACGCGCGTACATAAATAGACAGTTTTCTATAGCATCAATCTATAAATAAATCGACAATAGATGCAAAAACAGACAGTCTAAATAACAGATGTGCTCACGCGAGAGGAAAACAGGCAGCTGTTAAACTGAACAGTACCACGTGTCTCACCTTATATCTGCTGCGTCTCTCGGCACGATCGAAGCTGAGAACATCTGGCCAAGATGGAGAGCCAATTACCTCTGGCGCCGTAAATCTTTATTTAACCAATGCAATACTGTCCAATTTGTCTTGATTTACCATTACAGGCTTAAATGAACTAGCCTTGGCCTCTCACTTACAGGCAGTGCTACCACAAAGAAATGTTGTGGCTTATAATGTCAACTAAACACACCTGCGAGGCCAAATCAATGCTTAACTGTTAATGGTAATAGCATAATTCGACAGCTGTAACACAGTCTTATAAATGTCTTTGATATCTTTGTTATAACTAAGTACTATGTTCATAGTTTAAGTTGCATGAATGTTTCTTTTTTAACCTGACCTATATTATGCAAATGCATTATGTAATACTTGATGTACTACATTTTTATTTTCATGTAGGAAGGACAATATCACATTTAGCAGATTTTTATAAATAAATAGATAAAATTATAATTGTATAAAACGATACTTGTAAGACTCCCTGTCTAAAACTAACAAGGAATCAAATTTCAGTAAGATATAAAACTATTACTCAGATAAGAACATTTAAAAGTATGTATCAAGGTCCTAGTGTAAGTTCACAAACATTCATTTTTATCATAAATGGGGCAGAGCCAACAGAACTTTTTCAGGATGTTCACACAGGAGATGTAAATCTTACCCTGGAGGACCAATCCACTGCAGAGTTTAGCTCAACCCTGATCAAACTCACCTGTCTGTGATTTTCTAATGATCCTGAAGCATATTCAGGTGGGTTTGATTAGGGTTACAGCTAAACTCTGCAGGAAAGTGGATCTCGAGGTCCAGATTTGAGGAGCCCTAGTCTATAGCATTCAATGGTGTTATAATTCCTGCTCATGAATTAAGGGACTAGCGACATCTAGTGGAGGATTCTATGATCTATTTTGTTTGTACTTGAGGCTAGAACTACAGACATAAATAAATAAATAAATACATTTAAAAAATTCTAAGTTTGGACATTTTTTAATCTCTACTTTAGAATGAGAATATATTATGGAATTATTCTGTCTACTTTTGAATTTGCTCATTGTGCATTTTGCTACGTATTTCCCAACAAAATTTGCAAAACTAGTATCATGTTAGTATCATGAGAACACAATTAAGGGAATATTTAAGGGGTCACAGAAGGATCTACCAGTTCTATTCTGATGTAAGGCAATGTCATTTGTTAAAAAAAGGGGGGGAATAGTGTGATTCTATTCAAATCCAGACTCTGCATACAAAGACATCAAAGCAAGCAGCTCTTAGACACACACACTCTGCCTTGGGGATCACCTGAGCAGACTGGTCTTTGATGAGACACTGTGGAGTCCCCTGCCACTCTTACAAAGGTAAATGTATCCACCCCTCCTTTTCCCCAACCCCCTGGTACCAATCTCCCTGGTGGCCCCATTGTTTCATAGAAACTCAACCCTTTGCATGAGAAAGGAAATAGATGGAGAGAAGACCATGAGAGATGAACAGGGCACATCAGTATGGGTGAGAAAATATCTAAGCCAGGGAGGGAAAGAGATAAAGAGGCTGACAGGAAGAAAGGGGGAAAAAACTGTGAGTATTTGAAAATCAGAGGACACTGGGGTATTATGGATAACCTCTCTCTCTCTCTCTCATGAATGCTACAAACAAACTTGAGGTGTTTTCGACATCTCAAAAGGGATTTTATGTATTAATGTTGAAATTAGACAAGAAGGGTAAATTGTTATTAAGTGGTCAGTAGCTAGAAACAATCTACATCTGTCATTGCTATTGTTAGTTGTTAGTCAATTCAAAACATTTTTTTCCTTTATGGTAGTCTTGCTCAGTTATATGCCCATCCATAAGTACCATCCATAATTATTCATAAATTCCATTGGAATGTTGAAGGATAATGTTATAATAACATACTATTGCATTCAGATTGAATTTTTATCGTTTATCACAAATGTATAGGCCCTACAATAAAATGGAGCTAAGTGGAGATTGACTCATCCCGGTTTTATGTATAATGCAGTGACAGAATATGATAATAAATAACAGTTTCCACTCTAAAGTTCTTTTTTTTTGTCATTTTAGCCAATAGAGGGCGCTAATATTGGCATTTAAACTGAAGCTATTCAATAGATGAACAAGAACGTGAATTCATATCTTCCCTATTTTAATAAACTTTTTTATGCGTATTCAAATAAAGAAGTAACGTACAGAAGCTTAAATACAGAAAAGTTTTAAAAGAAACACTTAAGACTGGATTAAACTACACAGAACATACCAATGAAGACTGTGACTGTGTGTATTTAATAGATTCTGCCATAAGCGGTGGTTGTTACCCGACATACAGACAAAACGTGCTGACTAATCAAAGAGTGACAAATGTTCACAGTGTGTGTGGCTCAGATGTTCTGTGAGAGTGTCTGTGGGATTGTACAGCCATCATCACATATTTACGCCTGCCATCCTGCACATTCTCAACACATTCAGACATTTCCTGTTCCCCTGTCATGTCAGTGCTGAAAGTCTCAGATGTCTGTGAGAAAGTGAGAGACAGAGATAAAGCAGAGAGAAATATAACAGTGGCAACACTAAAGTCATTTAGAACAATTGACCTGGCCATGTTGTGTGTTCTAACAGAGGTATCAGTGAATGTTTTTAGAAGACACATCTTTTTTATGATTAATGACATTATTCTATTCTATTCTATTCACATTTTTGTCAATATCATACACAAAGAACACAAAGCCAAAACGTAAAATGTAATAAATTTTATTTACAAAATGAAACTATTGCAATTATACTTAATGTATTTGCTCCATATTTGTTATTTGCCATTCACCTCAGAAAATTGAGGTTTGAATATGACACTTCACAAGAATTGAAGTCTGCTAAATATTATAAAATAGAAATAAACAAAACGTCATATATGTACAGGGGGATTAATACATATTTACACTATATACAGTAAATCAGTTTTTTTATGAATACAAAAAAAGGGCATGAATATTGAATTATTAATATATGTGTGTGTATGTGTATGTGCTATATATGGATTATACTATGGCATGTTTTACCTCAAACAACTGCTTTACAGTCATAATTTATCCCCTGTGTCACTACAGCATACCTGATAAAACCGCAATGACAAACCTGTTTCTAAGCTTTATACATATTATTGCTATATTGAGACTGCTGTTGTATTAATGAATGCTGGGTTAAAACATTTCCACAGAAAATTTGGTACAGTAGGTAGAAAGTGAGAAAATGCTTTTGAATGTGCTCTTGAGCTAACGTCAGTGTGTGTATGTGTGTATATCATTTGGCAGATTGAAGGACTCTGTTTGTGATGACAGGCCTTGTCTGCTGTTTCTTTGACTGCAGCTGCAGTGCTGTATCCACATGACGTTGCGGGTAAAGTCGTCTCTTTCCGGCTCGGGACAGTGAAAGTGTAGAGGGATTGTACGTGTCACAGAGGGAACACACAAGCGACCGTCTGAGCAGGATCCACATGAACGAGGCCGGTAGCGGCGAGCAGTGAAGCATCCTGCAAATACAATCTGCACAGGTTTCGGTGATCGTGTGGTTCTCTGACACTTCTTTCCTTTCTGAGTGAAGGAACGTAGTGGAGGAGAAAGAGAGAGAGGGAAAACTACTTCAATAACAGAACAGAAGCCGTTGATCAAACATCAAAATGAAAATATCAAAATTATTAATATGATTAAAATGATAAAAATCTAAGCAGATGATATGTATACATTTATTTGTTTTGATTTTTATTTTGTATGACATTTTATATTGTTTAAAAATTATACTGTTTAAATTTTATATTTATACTCTTTATGGTATACACAGATAAAGTTTAGATTTTACAAGTATACACATTTACAAGTTTACAAAGACACAAATATTACATCTGTGTTATTTTAGTGTATTTATGTTATTGTCATTTCAATTTTAATAATTTTAGTACTTTTTTTAGTACAGTTTTTCATCTAATATATTTTTCAGATTTATTTAGCTAAAACAAATTGTAATAGTTTTAGTTATAATAAATGAAATTTATATACATACATACATACATACATACATATATATATATATATATATATATATATGTATGTATGTATTTTTTTTTGTAATTTTATATTGTTTAAATATATTTTATAATGCTTAAATATTATAGCCTATTACAAAGCTGAAAATATTTAGAAAATTATAACTACTAAATATTGTTTTATTATTTTATAATGTTACATTTTAAAAAAAATACTAAAAAAAAAAAAAATTATATCTGACTACAGACACCACTTACCTTCAGTGATGGTGCAGAGTTGATGCCACACTCTCGTATCTGACAGAGCCTAGTTTCACTGACGAGCCGACACTCAGGATTACTATTGGTTACACGGCTGGACACGCCCATTCCACAGGTGGCTGAGCACAGGGTCCAATCAGTGACCTGCAGTAAGCAGGTGGGTGGAAGGATGGGGTCGGATTTAGAGGATGAAATCCACTCTAAGAAAAAAAAAAATTAAAATAAAAAAATAATGGAATATGGTGAATAAACTTGTAATTCCTAAACTATGAGGAACATAACAAATCCATATAAAAATAGCCGGTGTTTACAACCATGATTCATTTTTTTTTTCTGTGCGCAAAAGTCAGAAAACCCTGCTGTACATCGTTTAATAGAAATGTATTTTTATGTCATTTGTTTCTTTATCAGTTTTTTTCTGTAGGCTACATTACATTTTAATGCCAGTTTTATTCGTCTACCTTGATAAGGGGCTGTTGTACTGCTGTCCCAAGAAGTAGATGGAGCTACAAGTAACTCGTTGCCTGTTAGGTCTGTGTGTTTTTGTGGATGTGCGTCAGGCAACGGCTCCACTTCAGCAATGCGGTTGTCATCATCGCACACCCACTCCTGGCAGCAGCGGCCGCGCAGTTTGGTGAGGCGGCGGCGGGGACAGCGCCAGTCGGGTAGAGAGATGTGGTGAGGGCACAGCGGGACGCAGCCGACTACTCCATCAACACACGTGCACTGATGCTCACAAGTTGGCTGAAAGTCCTCGCCGTGCTGATAGACCCGTCCATCCAGCTCACATGGGCGACCCTGAGCCTCAGCTAGACAGAATTAACAGTAATATTGCTTGATTAGCATGAGTGCCATGTATAATAAATATTAGACCAGATTAGGCTAAGTCCAGTAAATCACTTTAGACCTTTTTAAAAATGTTTTTATCTAATATTTATATCTTATTTCAGTGAGCTAAAACGATTTTTAATAGTTTAGTTTTAACAATAACAGCACTGTCTAAATATGTGACCCTGGACCACAAAACCAGTCATAAGGTTCAATTGTTTGAAACTGAGATCATCTGAATAAATAAGCTTTCCATTGATGTATGGCTTGTTAGGATAGGGCAATATTTGACCGAGATACAACTGATGCAAAAACATCAAAATATTGAGAAAATCATCTTTAAATTTGTCCAAATGAAGTTCTTAGCCATGCATATTACTAATCAAAAATTAAATGTTGATATAGGCCTATTTACAGTAGGAAATTTACAAAATATCTTCATGGAACATGATATTTACTTAATGATTTATGGCATAAAAGAAAAATCGATCATTTTGACCCATACAATTTATATTTTTGGCTATTGCTACAAATATACCCGTGCTACTTATGCCTGGTTTTGTGGTCCAGGGTCACAATGTCTTTTGTTCCTCTTACCTCTACACAAGCCTCTGTTAGGGTCTCCATCGGCCTTTAGGTGGCAGCGCAGTCCTTTGATGTGGTCGCAGGGCTCGGCAGGGCTGCAGTCTTGGTTAAACTGCTTGGCACAGACCCGACAGCACCCACATGAGTCCAGAACCGAACTGATACCAGGAGGACACGAGGGGGGCGAGGAAGGACAGGAGCATTTCAGTGGACAGCCTCCCTGCGCCTGAGAAAGCACAGAAGGAAACAAGTAAGGACTGATGTTGAAATACACTAGCCTATATGAGACATTTTTCTTTCTTCCATCCCATAAATCAAGAGATAATAAGTTGATTTCACTTAAAAATGTAAAAAAAATAATAATAATAAAAAATAAAAAAAATAAATAAATAAAAAAAAAAAGACTTTAAAATGCCATCGTTTTGCAATAAAGCAGATGATTTATTGCAGTAACCTCCTTAGCCACTATAAAATCATTATAAATAAATTCTGCCTCTATATTAGACCACATACAAGAATAGTACTGCCTCTGTAAGCCAAAACCTGACACAAATTAGGCGAAAAAGTGGATTCAATGCCCCGTCACTCCCTGTACTAAAATGCTGTAATAGATGCTTAATATAAAGGTTTTATCTGCAACCAAAAACTGACATTGTGATTAGGAAATTTTTATGTAGAAAAAATATAACTCCCTTAAACACTGTTTGTTTATTAGGGTAATAAAAAAACAGTGCTTAAGGGAGTGTGCAGTTATATTTTTTTCTTTATTTAGTCTACTCCTTAACTTGCACCTCAAAAGGTGTGTGTTTGTTTTACTACTTTATTATACCTGTGCGTATTATAACAGTATTCCAATTATTGATCAATAAAAGTCTCAAATCATAGTTTACAGAAGAGAAGTAAAACTTTTTAATGTCCCCTAAATGGTTATGGTAGTTTGCTACATTTATTTTCAATTATATTAAAGTCTACCTGAATGCATTCAAGTTCAAACCATCAAACAGAGCACAAAAACTCACCTCCGCAGCGGCCCATAACAGCAGCACCAGTGTGATGAAATGTCCTTTCCTTAGTGTGCTCCTCAGCGGGGACATAGTTAGTTTCATTCAAAATGTTTCAGTTTGTGCTCTGTTTGGATGAGTTACAAAGTAGTGTTTCAGATGTTCAAAAATTGCCTTCTGATTTACAGCCCCTCTGTGTCTGTCAGTTCAAAAAGAATTTGACTGGTTGGCAATCCACACTTGCCCCTTTCTCTTGAAACCTGTTTGGGAATTGGTAAATGCATAAAACTGTAAAGCTTTGCTCTCACTAGATTCCCTTAGAAACTGCCACTTTTATAGACAGCTGTGCACAGCCAGCCCCCTCTGACATCACACACACACACACACACACACACACACATAGATTTGACAGGTCACTTTAGACATAGAAAGAAAAGATATAAATTTTATTTTCCTTTCTCCTTTTTCCTTGTCTCTTTTATTATGAATTAATGGTAAGAACAAACATCTTTAGATGTATTACTATCTTCTTTTACCTTCTCTAACTATCACATTAGACAGACAACAAATGAAAACTAGAGCTGGAGAAATTGCTAGAAGTAATGAAAGGTGTTTGTGTCTGATTTCAGGAACTAGTCTGGGTTGTTGTGAAATACAGGAAAGGTAGTCTAGCACATTTTGGTCAGAGGAGAATCCAGTGACACACACACACACACACACACACAGACACACACTGAGCAATCCTCTCACCTCCCCCGCAGACAGCACAGACAGTTCGTCAGACGTCACTTGCTCTCACTGCAGCGGCGGCAAGACATCACACACACATGGCACATAGCTGCCAGTCCGTTCAGTGACGTACTGCATCCACTCACAAAGTCTGAGTGAGAGAAGGTAAGAAAGAGGGGAAAATCATATGTATGAAAGAGTAGGTGGTGTGGAAATGTCACTGTGTGGAGCTTTTCATTCATTTCTTTGACAAACGTGTCAGAAGAGCAGCTGGAATGGCATTCCCCTGATGAAGCACTGATGTGACACCTACAGGGTCAGGGCTGAAGTCTGATGGAGATGAGTCACAGCATATGCAGAAAATGACTGTAATGACTGATAATAGAGTCATATGGCAGGAATTTGAACAAGTTCAAGGAGACACCAAACAGGTGAATCTTAGTTAGGACACACACTGTAAGGATGTATTTGTGGCACCATGATGCAAATGCTTGACCTTCATGCGCAATTTATGAAACCATCAATGATTAGAAAATGTTTATGGAAGTTAGTGATTTCTAACTTCCATAAACAATTTCCTTTAATAACATAGTTAATAGTTCTGTTAGTGTGTGCATTAAAATCCAGGTCACTAGTTCTTCTCTTAAAGAGATCATACAAAAACAAATTCTTGGCATCATTTACAGACCTTCGTTATACACAAAAGATATTCTCAAAAAGTGTTTTGTTTTTGTCCATTCAACTGAAGTCAGTTTTGGATCTCATTGGCTTTTACTGTATGGACATGAAGAGTTTAAAGCTTCTTCAGAATATCTTCTTTTGTGTTCAAAAAAGTCAGACAAGTTTGGAATAACATGAGCGTGAGTCAAACTTTTGCACTGCATGTGATTAGTTTATTTAACTAGTCTTTAATCTGTGCAGACATGCATCACAAAAGTATTTTTAAACATTTTTTTTCTGAATGTCATGAACATTTCCACCACAGTGTCATCTGTTTTGTGGTTAAAATTTTTTCTCTGTGCCTTATTTTTGGGTCCAACGCAAGTCATAATAAAGCGCTGGTCACACTTTATTTTAAGGTCCAATTCTTGCATTAACAAACCATTAACTACAACTTTTGCCACAATAAACTATAATTTTCTGCTTATTAACATGGTAGTTGTTATAAATTTAGGTAATGGGTAGGATTAGGGATGTAGAATATGGTCATGCACATTATGTGCTTTATAAGTACTAGTAAACAGCCAATATGTTAATAAACATGCTAAGCAACTTAATAGTGAGAATTGGTCCCTATACTAGAGTGTTACCAAAGCGCTTTACCAAGAGAATAAGTAATACTCACATGCTACCATAAAATTTTCATTTTATAGAGTGAAAATAATCGTAAATCATGCAATTAACTGTTTTTAAATTGTCAGCACAATACTTCAGACCAACAAATGAGACCACAATGACATGACAAAACAATTAGGAACTAGAAATGTACACATCAAATCTTGGGTGTCCCATATTACTCAGTATCTTAGGTTACCTTAATTGACCCTTGTTCCTACATGATTTTAAGTATGAGTTTGAGTAATTGTCAGACAAAACAGATGGCCATCCTGAATGCTAAAAGAAGGAAAAATAAAGAAAAAACATATACATATGTTTGTTGATGTCTGGAACATCTACAGTGCATTGCTATGAAAACAGTCAAGTGAGGGATCAGCAGTTCTGCACATTAGCAAGAGAAGCATGTCAAAACTGCACAGTGGGAAATCAGTGTGTATATATTCGTCTGTCTGCCTGGGGACAGAATAATAAAAGTCTTGCCTAAAAATAGAAGTAAAAAAAGCAGTAGAGATTGAACCAACTAATAAACTAATACCATGGCAACGAGTCTGTAAAGCAATGGAAACTACGTCTGCTGAAACTAAAACAATCTCAAAACAGTATGAATCAAAATCACTGAAAAGAAAAAATCGATCTAAAAGACAAGCATTTATACTCGAGGAATACTGACCTAATTCCTTAAATTAAAACCTGTCTTTTTAAAGTGGAAAGTCTCAAGAAATGTCCAGATCACATTTCACCCAAAACCAAAAGGAAATCATACTGTACTCATATTTTGCATGAAACAAACAATCTACAGATTACATTTTATTCAATGTATAATTTTTTTCTCAATTCTCATTTTTCTAATGCATTATTTTTGAGGATTCTTATTATAAAGTCATACAAATGGACTGTAAAAATATTGTAAATAAGTGTTTTGCAATTTTTATTAATACAAATCAGTTAATTCTTAAAGAAAGACAGTACATCAAATGTTACCATGATATGTAAATACAATAAAATGTACATATTATTCAATAATCAAGAGAACTTGGAGGGGGGTAAATGAGTTAATCAAATTCAAATAAAAGTGTTCTAACAGTAGACTTTTTCTTTCAAATAAATATAAAATGTGACCTTGAGACCCTTTCGTGAGATTGTTGTTGAACATCCTGACGCTTAGATCAAACATGAAATTTCCACTCAGTAAATGACTAAGAGTTGCAGCTGGTAAGTGTGTGAGAGGGAAACTGCTGGGAACCGATTTGTGCCCCTGGAGCTGTTTAGCTTTGCTGTTTAATGCAACAACATCTTTAAATGTTCCTGGAAATAATCCCCTAAACACACCAGAGATGGAAAAAATTAAGCCACATGTGCCAATATTAACTCCCCAAATATGTATCTTTCCCCTCTATACATCCGTTTTTCAACACAAACTCACCTTGTATCAACAACACCTCTTTTATGATATTGTTCAGAGGGCAGCTGAAATATGCCACTTTCAGGCCAACATAATCAAACAGACGGTTCACCCGTTGATGAGTCAAAAAAACTGAAAGGGTTCAGAATACTGGCATGAAATACCAGGCATGGTGTGAAACACTTCTAGCAGATACCAAGGATACCTTAGGGTTATTCATGGAACTGTTTGCAGGATTTGACAAATCACTTAAGAATGCTCTACACTCGTAAATCACACTGGGGAGAAAAAAAAAACAAAAAACTTGGAGAGTTGCATATGAATTATTTTTGCAGTTGAGAATTTTGCAAAGGTTACAGTAGCTATGTTAGGTCTAGAGGGAATAGACTCAACAGGAACTCAAACAACCCTTTGTGTTTGCTTAAGAGTATGTGTTTGTGTGTGCACATTCTTGTCTGGATATTTAGAGAATCCTTCAATTTCCAGAGAGTGAAGTTCAGTTTATCGAGTGTTTGCATGTCTGAGTGAATGCACATACATGAGATTGACTGTGTATATGCGGTAACCAGCTTGTGATGGATAGAGAAGTTCAGGTTCCATCTGACCCTACACTGTGCTCTCTGACAGGCTCATGCATCATCACAGAGCCGCCTCTGTTTGTTTGCTTCTGATGAGCCCTGTGCCCAATGTGTACAGAGCATCCCAACTTTCTCCACTGCCAGTGCTGTGCAAAAAGACATTCCTCAAATGACGTCTGTTCAGAATGCTTCATTTCATTACAAAACTGCCACATTGATCGGAATCATTTTTGAGCCAGGTACACTTCTGGAGTCAAGCTGCCTTGAGTAGTCTAAATAAGTTGGTATATAAGATATATACTGATATAAAACTGAAGATATCTGAAGTAATTGTTACTACAGTTGGTAACTAGCTGTGTTCAAAGTCACATACTGTCCAGTAGTCATTTGGTTTGAAACTTACTTCACAACCATAAAAAAGGAGGTTTTTGTAGTATGAATATGGAATGTATGAAATTCATATTGCATTTGTGCAATGTTGTAACTGCCACAGTTGTGTCACTTCAACTGCCATTCACAGCTCCTCTCCTGGTAGTATCCATTGAATTCTCCAGAATCTTGGCGAAAGTAGTAGGACATCCAGGTACTTTTTTGCCTGCTGTTTTCAGACATACTACTCTTTTGAATCACCAGTTTGCAGTATCAAGCAGCAGAACAAGCTATTTAAATTACTACATAATAATAAAAAAAGAAAATAGTGGATGGAGAGATAAGTGAGCAGAAACCACATCTCTAGTAAATGGTAAAAAGTTCATCACTTTCAAGGTTTGCTATAACAAAACCATTTAGATTTTGATTTAATAAGTGATAGAAATTAACAATTTTCATAATTTTAAATTCAGATGTAGTTGTTTGGATTTATTGTTCATAATATATGTGTTTTGTCTTGCTTCCTGAATGTGTTTTGTAATAACGAATGCCCAACTCGGGGTACAAGCTTTCCACATGCACTTGAAGGCAGCCTGTCAGAAAGATTGTATTTACAATTTGATTGCACACGAAGAACACCCCAAAGTCATAATTATGAGTGGGAAATGAGTTATTTTCCAAACTGGGGGCATAACAGTAAGAAAAATGCAGCATCTGTGGTTGAGGTGATTTGAATGTTGTGAGTGTGTGTATGTGTGTGTTTTATTTACAATAACACTAGGCTAAGATATCAAATACGAAGTCTGTAGAAATGATGAATGGGAAAAAACTAAACAAACTCTACGCTAATTTAGATCTACTGTAAAGTATATTTTTATCTGAACCTGCACTCCCCAGATTTCTCGCAGACCATGTGAAAGCGATCTTTGCAGACAAAGACAGAACACCTTTCTAAGCATAACTTATGGGCAGAGTTTGCTCCTCTTCCTTCCTTCAGACCTTTAGCTTTCCTTTCCTGTGGCCTTTCTCTACTCATCTACTGCATGTTACATTGCATACTGTCTGTGTAGGCTCTACGTTTCCAAACTTCATGAACGTTATAAAAAAATGCCTGTGAATAAAGTATTATCAAGCATGCATGTGTATTGTAATAATGTACTACATCTGCTAGACAGTTGGCACTGTCATGTGAGCTATAGAGTGAGTTGTGTTGTTTCCCTGCCAGTCACGACTCCTTACCCATAGCATGTGTATAGTAAGTGTCCATTGGATATGAACATCAAAATCTTCTTCGTTTGTTCAAGATATTTCCTGCATATTCATAAGTGCATAATGTGTATCAGCTGTGTCTTCACTGGCTTGAGCATAGAGTTTTCTGTCCCTTGCATTGCAGCATGTGGCCCCATAACCTCATAAATAGGTCAGAAGTTCAAACAGGTGAAGGTGGTGTTCTCCACAGGTGTGTTTCAATGAGGTTCATTCAGACATTCGCTTCTCATCACTCACGTGAGCCTGTTATTCATTCAGTTTGAGTTCCTTCACTCTTTCAAAATGGAGGTGTTGACAGCTGTAAGGAGAGCAGAACCACCCTCCTCCACTGCCCAAACCTTCAACAACACAACTGTCCTCTGTGAAAGACAAGATCTCCAGGTGTGCAGTAGATATGAGGTGTGAAGATGAGGATTAGAGGCGAGGCTGAGGTAACTGTTGATGGCAACTTGCAGCCAATGTTTTGGTTCTGCTCTTAGAAGCTAAAATATGTTGTTATGACAGTGAGAAACTCAGAAACTTTTTATCTTGCAAAAACCTGGGTCAATCGATATAATTAATAATAGAAAAATGTAAACAGTCCTTAATAGAACACTCAGTAATTTTTTGTTAATGTTATGGCGTCCAGTATGGTAATTGTTTTGGATTGACACATGCAAAGATGATAGATTTAGTTTGCTAGTGCCAATCATAATTGTGATTTTAGCAGTCCCCCATAAATCTTTTATTCATTTTATTAGGCCATGATAAGTGCTGTTCATTTCTAACTTGTCTACAGACTGCTTTGAGCAAGCAGTTGTCTCTTTTATGCTATTTACAGTTTGTATAAAAGTATACAAAAGGTCAAATTAGATTCGCAAAAAGACGTTTCCACTCATGAAAACACTTTTTCCCACATGGAAACGGTGACTCAGGATGCATGAAAAAAAGCAGATTTTCATAATATAATAAAACACAAATGGTATGTTTATGATCTTTTATAAAGGCTCCATGGATAGAGTTGTCATGTATTTTGACTGATTACAGACTTAATGAAAGCAATTGTGGCGATCAAGTGAAATGTTTTATGCTGTGTTTTTTGTCAACTAAAGAACTGACAAAATAAAACGGAAACAGCTGGCAGAGAAAAAAGCACAATAAAATGCAGAGTCCAAACAAACGGTAAGTCAAGCATTTTAGTTATGCAATACATTACAAATATAAATATATAATACAAATAATTTCTGACAAGTTCACATGTCCATTGCTGAAAGTATTAGAGGTTAACAGATTTATGAGATGTTTGAATGCATTGTTAATATGATTTTACCTGTATGAAATACAGAGCACTGATATATGAAAGTAAAATGTTCAGTGTTGAAACTGAGGAAAATCTGTATTATCTGCAGCCAATGGACATAAAATTAGACCACTGCAATCTCTTCACTTAGATAATTATTGTAAATCTGAGATATATTCCAATACAAATTTCCATCAACATAAGCCTTTGGGTGACCTCTTCAGATAGAGATGCCTGTCTGTCTTAAAGCAGAAGCAGACAGATGTCCAGAGACAATGACGGCAGTATTTGTGTGTTCTTTTGGTTGTGGCCTTTCCTGAGAACATCTATTGGAGTGGGCTGGTCGATGGATTTTCCTGTTTCTGTTAAAACTTTCTTGGTTGAACCTTGAAAGGAAATGAATGAGACTGGGGAACTCAGACTTCCTATCCTTCCTGAGGAACTGTGACCTGTGGAAGCACGTGACTAGGAGTTATAGTCATAATAAGTGACGCCCTTTATGGTGAAACGTGAAAATTCTTACAAATATTGGTTGTAACACATTGGCTGAGCTCTGACAAACACATTCTCTGAACTCATGGAAACACACTTTTCAAGAAAATGTTTGAGGAGTTTGGTACATGATTAGCCAAGTTTAGCTCAACTAAACTTGTCATCAACATTTATTTACAACATTTATATACTTGTTGGAAATTTCCATTTAAATAAAACAACAGTTTTGCGGTCTAAAACTCTGACCAAGCCTATACACTTCCCTATTTTTGTCACTGTATTAGTCATCTGAATTTGTGGGACCATGGATTTTATTATGGAATCCAGATACTAAAATGGATTTAATTTAGTCATTTATTTCAGGAAACTCCTAAAGACTCTTAAATGAAGTCATGATCAACTGGTTAAAAGCAACGGCAACAATTACACATCACCCTTTATAAAAACAAGCTTTAGTCTCTGTTCCTTATAATGCAGCATGTGACAAAAGATGTCTCCAGTTGCTTATATCTCACTACACAAAAAACACTCTACATGCAAGTAAAAAATTATTGCCGAATAGTTGAGAAACATATTTTACTTTTGAATTCTTCTTGAAGTCCCATGTAGCATTATGCTGCTGTCTTAATAAAAAAATGATAATAATAAATGCTCTAGTCATGAAAATAACTGGAAAAAATAAACTGCATGTCAGCATCAATATCTGAAGGTTGAGTAACAGCTACACATGTAAAAATTCAATAGAAATAATTTAGAAATTTAAATAGTTTACATGTCACATAATACAGTTCAGTTGATTACAATGCATTTTTTTAAAAATAAATTTTGCTGCTGTTTTGTTTAGAAACTCAAAATGAAGGAGACTGTTGCTTTGGAGGTGAGTTGGTGACTGCTTTAATTATTGTGTTTTTAATCAAAGTTATTGACAACCAGCATTTTCCTGTTGAATTTCATGGGAATCCTACACTGAAGGCCTATAAGCAGAAAAAAAAAAAAAATGTTACTAATTAACAATTATTCCTACAATAGAGATGCCCTACGTCCCAATGTGCATACTATCCACCCTATCTGCCCTAAATAGTATTGAAAATTACTACTATCACATAGAATTTAGGATGGATAGTATGCGCATTGGGATGTAGGCATGGTCTTAATTATATGAGAGAGAGAAGTATTATTAGTATTATTAGTGACACCTGGTGTTGCTGTCATACACTACCGCCATGATACCAAAATCACTTCCACATTTATCAGTCCTAAATGTTATTCAAGTGTACAGATGTGTAGGAATGTTGGTGTTTATCTAATGATTTCCCATTGATAAAGAGAGCTATCATACTCTCTTTCCATATCATGGAAAATTCAAATATATGATTTGTGGTATTTAGAAGGCTAAACTTTGACCTCATTGAAGACTCAGAATAACATTGTTAAATGTGATGCCCTTCGTTAGACTGAAATAGATCCCTGTTATTAAGTCTGGTTTATCCTAATTAATCAAAACTCCAAACCTACTCTTTGTTCACAAGCTAGTATTGTAAACTGCAGCCATGCTAAGTCATATTCAGAGCTAAAGATGTCATTTAAAACGTGAGCATTTGAATGGCATCATTGCCAGAGGGTGAAGAAAAAGAATGAAACTTTACCAATCTCTATATATAGACAACATGGTGTTAGATGTTAATTGCTTTATGAGCTAATATGTGAAGCTAACCTCAACACATTAGATGAGCATCAAAGAAAGTGGGGAAAAGATGTCATGGAAAGTCTTTGCTATTTACCACAATTGAGGTTGACACAATTGTATGGCAAACAATAAAGTGTGATAAAGATGTAAAAAAGCCACACCCACCAGCAGTTCAGTTTTATGGGTCTGTTCATTATGGAAAAAAAAATCTACATGCATTATGTTATAAATCCTTAACTACTATTTCAGGGGGACCACACATGGAGACGAGAAAATATGCTTACACTAATTTATTTATTTATAAATCCATTTTATTTCATAAAGCCCAACCATTAATCATATGTAGCCAAACAGTTTTCCACTTTTAAGAAAATATATTATTTTACTTTAGGCAAATCAGGAAACTGTTATGCTATGGAAAAAAACTTTTTCTGGTCCAGTGAAGCAGTGCATCGTGTTTCACATTCATTCTCACGCAAGCAATACCCTCAAACATGTGAAGCATATGCTATAAATGGAGATGATCTGAGAACATTAACAAACGCATTTGCAAGACCATGAAATTACTACAATATACATTCCGTGTAAATTGAGCAGTTGCACTGTATTGCTACGTGACCACTGCACATGCTTCAGAAAGTCCCACTAATATGAAAATAAACATTATTCATGTGGACTTGTTTTGCGATAAGATGGGCAAGAGGGAGAATTGTAAAGAAAAACAAAACGTTCAGTTTGTACAGAGGTTCAATCTGACATTCTGAGTTTATTCTTCACACGATCTGAGATGCAGATTAATAAAATTGCCATCTAAATGTGCAAAGTGGCCCAAAAACAACAGCCCACAAGCCAACTGAAATCAAACACTGAAACAGCAAAACCATGTGCATTTTTTTGATATCGAAAAACCAATTCTTCATAATTTACTAGAAAAATAAAGAGAAACCCAATATATACTAAAATGTTAGGGATCTTCGGGAATTCCCTATGATTATTAAACAAATACAAAAAATTATTGTTTAAAAAAACAAAAACAAAACGACCTTGAAATTCACATTTAAGGTAGTCAGTGTAATTTATATTATAGATAAAACGAAACCACGCACACAAATCTAGCGTGTGTTCCAGGTTTGCCTACAAATTGACGTCACAGCTGAACGGCTATTGGTTGGCGGAGCAGAGAGAGGTCAAAGGTTAACTCATGGGTTTGGATGATCAAGCGGGCTGCGGAGCAATCTAGCTTTTGTTCGTATTCGCTTGTTTTGTAGGGAATTGGTTTGCGGGTAATTCATCTAACGCATATTTAAGGTAACGAAATTCGTTATTTAACGCACTTAAATCGTTTTAGATTGTAGTCGGTGTTAGTTCACCCTCTGATAAGTTAGACGGCTAACGTTAAGCTAACACAAAGTTTTCGCGGTTGTTCAGTTTGACATCTGATCACGCATGCTAATCAACACAAATCGGTTAATATAAAACAAAATACATTACACCGTCGTGTTGCATCTCTTTAAACTGTGTATTCAGTGTAATGGCCGAGAGACCAGAGGACCTCAATCTTCCCAATGCTGTCATCACGCGGATTATAAAGGAGGCAGTAAGTGTCATCACAGCTAGTTATTATATAGCACGCTTTAAATAGCCGAAAAGCAGCTTAAGAGAAAACCATAGAGACGAAAGAGTTAAGTAAATCGTCTCTTTTAATCACTGCAGTCAGTTATATTGTGTTTATTAGTATGCATTGAACCTGTCTTCCTCGTGTTTAGTTGCCAGATGGAGTTAACGTCTCTAAGGAAGCAAGAAGAGCGATATCTCAAGCAGCCAGTGTTTTCGTTCTCTATGCAACATCTTGGTAAGTCAGGCGTTTTGTTTCGTTATGAGAAGCTATACTCTGGCAACCCACCCAAGTGTAACCTCCACTGTTTTGTTGACACCAGTGCAAACAATTTTGCCATGAAAGCAAAAAGGAAGACACTCAACGCTGGAGATGTGATGTCAGCTATGGAGGAGATGGAGTTTGAGCGTTTCTTGCAGCCCCTTCGGGAAGCACTTGAAGGTAAAGGCTATATGAAACCAAAGAGTTCAGGTTCAGAGATGTATGAACTTTTAAAAGCATCTGACACATTTAATGTGTGTAACTGATGTGTGTAGTTGATGTGCTGATGTTTTAGCTTACAAGAAAGGTCAAAAAGGCAAGAAGGAGGCATCTGAGCAAAAACGTAAGGACAAGGAGAAGAAAAACAGCACAGATGAGAACGACAAGAGTAGAGATGAAGAGGAAGACGAGCACATGGATGATGAGCAGGAGGGAGAGAATGAAGGAGAGGAAGAGGAAGTGGAGAACTGAGAGCAAGCAGGATTTTTATTTGTTCTGTCTGTCCTAGTTTCCATCAACCATGGCAAATAAGTTTCCACGTTAATGGTGGGACAAGAACAAGCCTATGGTACTGAATACAAAAGTTTCACTTTCATTTTAAAAGTCAGACTTTTGTTCTAGGGCAGCAACACTTACTTTTGTACTGAGTCTTTGTATAACTTGCGAATATTTGAGTACGTTAGCAATTTTATCAAATAAATAATTAATTGTAATTTTAAAAGGTTCTCTGGTCGTTAATTTACAGGTGCATCAATAAATTAGAATGTCGTGGAAAAGTTTCAGTAATTCAACTCAAATTGTGAAACTTGTGTATTAAAAAAATTCAATGCACACAGACTGAAGTAGTTTAAGTCTTTGGTTCTTTTAATTGTGATGATTTTGGCTCACATTTAACAAAAACCCACCAATTCACTATCTCAACAAATTAGAATAGCTGATTGGCATGTCACCATAATCAACTCAAAACACCTGCAAATGTTTCCTGAGCCTTCAAAATGGTCTCTCAGTTAGGTTCACTAGGCTACACAATCATGGGGAAGACTGCTGATCTGACAGTTGTCCAGAAGACAATCATTGACACCCTTCACAAGGAGGGTAAGCCACAAACATTCATTGCCAAAGAAGCTGGCTGTTCACAGAGTGCTGTATCCAAGCATGTTAACAGAAAGTTGAGTGGAAGGAAAAAGATGCACAACCAACCGAGAGAACCGCAGCCTTATGAGGATTGTCAAGCAAAATCGATTCAAGAATTTGGGTGAACTTCACAAGGAATGGACTGAGGCTGGGGTCAAGCCATCAAGAGCCACCACACACAGACGTGTCAAGGAATTTGGCTACAGTTGTTGTATTCCTCTTGTTAAGCCACTCCTGAACCACAGACAACATCAGAGGCGTCTTACCTGGGCTAAGGAGAAGAAGAACTGGACTGTTGCCCAGTGGTCCAAAGTCCTCTTTTCAGATGAGAGCAAGTTTTGTATTTCATTTGGAAACCAAGGTCCTAGAGTCTGGAGGAAGGGTGGAGAAGCTCATAGCCCAAGTTGCTTGAAGTCCAGTGTTAAGTTTCCAGTCTGTGATGATTTGGGGTGCAATGTTATCTGCTGGTGTTGGTCCATTGTGTTTTTTGAAAACCAAAGTCACTGCACCCGTTTACAAAGAAATTTTGGAGAACTTCATGCTTCCTTCTGTCGACCAGCTTTTTAAAGATGCTGATTTCATTTTCCAGCAGGATTTGGCACCTGCCCACACTGCCAAAAGCACCAAAAGTTGCTTAAATGACCATGGTGTTGGTGTGCTTGACTGGCCAGCAAACTCACCAGACCTGAACCCCATAGAGAATCTATGGGGTATTGTCAAGAGGAAAACGAGAAACAAGAGACCAAAAAAATGCAGATGAGCTGAAGGCCACTGTCAAAGAAACCTGGGCTTCCATACCACCTCAGCAGTGCCACAAACTGATCACCTCCATGCCACGCCAAATTGAGGCAGTAATTAAAGCAAAAGGAGCCCCTACCAAGTATTGAGTACATATACAGTAAATGAACATACTTTCCAGAAGGCCAACAATTCACTAAAAATGTTTTTTTTTTATTGGTCTTAAGTATTCTAATTTGTTGAGACAGTTAATTGGTGGGTTTTTGTTAAATGTGAGCCAAAATCATCACAATTAAAAGAACCAAAGACTTAAACTACTTCAGTTTGTGTGCATTGAATTTATTTAATACACAAGTTTCACAATTTGAGTTGAATTACTGAAGTTCATTTATTTTTTCACAAGATTCTGATTTATTGAGATGTGCCTGCATATGCCTAATGTGTTTTACTGCAAAAAAAAAAAAAAAAAATAATAAAACCCACAACACCAGATACCTTCAGTTGAATGTCCTTTGTAGCTCCAAAATATGGTACTCCCTAAATACAGTAATATATTCTGCTCATGTAACCAATGAAGTACTTTAACTCAGTTTCCTCATCATCTTGGATATGTCTTCTGGTATCTTTGCTATCACTATGCTATAAATGCTGTTTGTTTATAAGCTTAAACAGAAATTGGAAGCGTTTAAGTTTAAAATGTGACTACATAAAACTGATTCTTTTTCAAAGGGAGGGGGAGGGGGAGGGGGAGGGGGGGGGGGGGGGGGGGGTGAAAGAGGGAAGAAAAAAAAAGTTTACATCTTGGTTTGTGTTTTCTAGCATCTTAAATCCCATTTGACAACCACTGAAAGAAACCAAAACTTGTCATTTTAATCGTTTTATTTTGTCTTCAATCCTCTTTTTACTCCTGCAAGAAAGAAAATGTACAGTTAAAACCAGCAAGTAAAAGGCAAAAAAAAAAATAATTAAATAAATAATAATAATAATAATAATAATAATAATAATAAATACAAAAGTAAAAATCCAAAGCATAATGGCATTTCATACTTACAGCTGGGCATTCAATATTGCCACTGTTGATGTCATCGATGACGTCATGGGGAGGGCGACCATCAATGGTGCAGCCCACAGACTGAGCTGTGCCAAGAATCTCTTTAATGGTACCTGAGAAACAGGACAAGATCTGTTTGTACGGTCATCTAAATAAAAAGAACTCATTCATACATGGTTATAATGCATGTTCCAGTCTTTTTGGCACAGGATCGACCACAGAGTTGATTAGTCCTGCTTCCTAGAGCTGGGTTATTATTAGCCTCGTCTGGACGGTACACGGTCACTTTTACAGACTAGCACAGTGGCAGGAGGCTGATAGATAAATATTGCTCCCAGATACATAAATTCATAAAATACATACCACTAAGTTCCCTGGCAATAGATCTTGGCCTCATGACACGGGCAATGTTGACGATCTCATCGAAAGAAACACTTCCAGAGTGCTTAACTACAAAAGAAAAAACAAACATCAGGACATATAGAATATGCTAATAAACTAAGACCATGTACATTACCTTTCAGAAGTTTGGGGTCGGTGAGACTTGTAAATGTTTTAAGCACAAGTCTCTCACGCTAAAATCTTGTGTAACAAATTTTGAAAAACTTGAATGCATCCTGGCTAAATTCAATTGCACTAAAACATCAAGGAGCTTATGTTTTGATTAAATTATTTAACAGTTATTTGTGTATATTTGTCTCTTCGTGTAAGGCATGTCCATTTTTTGTTGTTAATTGTGTGCTATTTGGATTCAAAACTACTGTAAAATAAAATAAGTGATTTTTACAGTCACTTATAAATTTAATGCATCCAGGTTGAATTAAAAGTTCATTCTTATGGGCCACAAACTTCTGAAAGGCAGTGCATCATACAACATTCTGGCCAACAAGAAATGCACCATATTTTGTTCCAGACCTTTCGGCACAGAGTCACCCATTAAGTTGGCCAGCCCTGTTTCCTAGAGCTGGGTCACTATTAGCCTTCCTATGACAGTACAAAGTCACTTTTACAGACAAGCACAGTGGGAGGAGGCTTACAGTCAATAACTACAAAAGGCCATAACCCACAAAGACACGATTCCTCCAACACAGTGTACTGAGGTGGGGTAAAAAAAAAAAAAAAAAAAAAATATATTACAAAATAATAAAGAAATATAAAACCTACTTACTGTTCTTGACTTTCTTCCTGTCACGGAGGTTCCTTCAGCGCCTTGATGATGAGGGCTGAAGCTGATGGCACCACCTCAATCTGAAGCAACAACAAAACCTGTAAGCATCTACAGGCTAGATGTCCACAAGAGGCAACAGAGGCTGAAACACTTCAAGGGCTTACCGCTGCTTGCCTGTTCTGGATGGTCAGTTTCACAGTGATTCGCAGGCCCTTCCAGTCACCGGTGGCCTTTGCGATGTCATCACCCACCTTTTTAGGGGACTGAGAAAAAGAATAGAGAACGAAAGATTAAGCATACAGTAGGGGTGTGCGATATGACGATTTTTGATCGTGGACGATAAAAATGTCTCCACGATCTGCTTTTGAAGAAATATCGTAGTATCGTGCTACAGTGCACAGTCTATCAGTTACAGTTCTGGCACCTCCGTATGAATATAGTGTACAACGCCACATACATACAGTGTTAACTCCGCAGTAGAGTTACTCTCACAGGACACTGCACTTATTCGCTGTCGCAAAAGTACATTATTTGCATGAGCTTTAAATCCTTGCTGGTTAAATGTTTTATTCGCGTGCTGGTCTGATGTGCACTTTTTCTGAGCGCTGCGTACACCTAAAGCGTGCGCACTAAAGCCTGTTAAACAGCCCCTGATTACTGAACCAAGTTATCTTTCGCTAATATTGTCAAAACATAAGGTTTACATATAGACTCAGTTGGTTATGTCTAAAATGAAAGTAAACAGTTGAGAGAAAAATGGATGCATGGCTGTATATTAGATGCGTGCAGATCTTAAAGGGACAGTATTAAACATGCAGCCGACTGTTCATTAAAGGGATAGTTCACCCTAAAATTTAATTTCTGTCAGTATTTACTCACTCTCATGTTGTTCCAAACCTGTATTAATTTCTTTCTTGTGCTGAACACAAAAGACGATATTTTGAAGAATGTGGGTAACCACACAGTTGCTGGTCCACATTGAATTTGACAGTAAGGAAAAAAAATAAAATACTATGGAAGTTGCTGTGGACCAGCAACTGACAGATGACTTTTTATTTTTGGGTCAACTATTCCTTTAATGTTAATAAAACAACAAAACTCACTCACTATTCTTCACTGAAGAACTTTAATACAGTTGCTTTAGGAATCAGTCCATATAGTGTTTTATTTTTTAGATTGGTTCATTCAAATTTATTTAATGCTCCTGCTAAATACACCTACTGCACCTGAAAATAAAGCACTATTATAAAATAAAGCAGCCGGGTCACTATAAGCCTCCACTGGATTGTTCAAAGTCACTTTTAAAGACTAGGGGTGCTTATTTATGACAGAGATTAGGATCAACAATACAGACTGAACCATGATAGCTATACTTACGAGACCCAAAGGTCCGATTTTGGGGGCCAGCGAGGAAGTGGCACCGACCTCTCCACCTGTGCATCTCATGAACACTAGAAAAAGAAAAGAAAAAAAAAAAAAAAAAAAAGTGCGCTTTATTACTAGAATTCCTACACTTTCATTAAAGAACTTGTAAGACATTACAGATTGATTTTATTTCTATAACAGACATCTTTCTTATCTGACATCACACAGGTGGCAAAAAGGATTACTCCACTCCCAGCCAAACCCTAAGGTATGCACTGTTACTAAAAACTTTTTTTTTGTATTGGTAAGCTTTCAAAAGGTTTAACTGGTCCTCAAAGTTTGACTGGTGTATGCATCTACAGTCTGGATAGGTCAAAACGAGTTACATTGCAAATGCAACACTGACCTCACCTGCTGGTCACTTTTTGTGCTAAAACGTTACACAAAAAGTATTCTTGTAGCTTTAAAAAAAAAAAAATTACGGTTGAACCACTTTTGTCACATGGACTATTTTAATGATCTCCTTTCTGAGCCATCAACGTGGTAACGTTAGTTGCATTGCTTTCTATTGAGGGTCTCAGAGCTCTTCGATCTCATCAAAATTTTAATTTATACAATCTTAATTTGCGTTCAGAAGTTGAACGAAGGTCTTACAGGATTGAAACGACGTGAGGGCGAGTAATCAGTGACAAATTTCGTTTTTGGGTGAATTTTCCCTTTAAAATATCTAACGTTTAACCATTACAGCTTCATCTCAGACGCCCTTACAGCAGCACGTGAAAACGCGCTTAAATCTTTCTATCCTGAGTGCTGTTGTGAAACTACAGCAAGAAACGGGTATTTTATCAAAGACCACAGAGTAAAGGGTCTTTGTGTTTTATATATTCACGTCAAATCGAATCGTTCACAACGCCACATGCACGGAGAAGCTACAGATAGTAAAGATAATATAAATAGCATTCAAAAACACGCCTCTAGGACAAACTACACATACCTTATATGTTGTATGTACACATATTCAGCTTGAAATGGTTCAACGAAACTATACCGTTAGGTACTTTTATGTAGTTTTAGCTTTCTACTCATTTTTAAGTCCCAGCGCGCGAGAGGCCAGGGCGCAGACATGGCCGCTCAGACCTAATCAGAAATCCGTTAACCGTATTCCACACATACCAACTTTAATCTCGTTGGGGTCGAATTTAGGAGGCATGGTGTATCAGATGAAGTTGAGCTCAGTTCTTCAATTGGTGAGGGTGTCGGATGAACCCGGGTTCGGGACGACCGAGAAGTGTTGCACCTTCACCACAAAAGCGACAACGGAAAAGGCCGATGAAGTGACGCGCCACTATTATAAAGGCCACGAAGTATCGCGAGAACTGAACAACCTTTCACACTGCGGCGAGGCATTACGTCATTCACAACGTCCGAGAAGTTGTTCCTGGTTTGTGTGTTTGTGTGTGTGTGTGTGTGTGCTGCCAGAGAGAACACACCTGCTAAATACACCTACTGCACCTGAAAATAAAGCTCTTTTCGCGCACGGTATGTAACATTTGTATAGAGTTTTTGTGGACAACATCCTATTGCCACAGTGCACTTCTTCAAATCTTAACACACATGCCGGTTTTGTGCAGGCCAAAGAAGCAGGTGCTGATGATATTCTGGACATTTCTGCCTGTGAACTTTCAGAGGTGAATTACAGAAAGCCCTAATATCATTATTTACATATTGGTGAAATGTGACTACATAAAACTGATTCTTTTTCAAGGGGGGGGAGAGGGAAAAAAAAAAAAAAAAAAAGTTTACATCTTGGTTTGTGTTTTCTAGCATCTTAAGTCCCATTTGACAACCACTGAAAGAAACCAAAACTTGTCATTTTAATCGTTTTATTTTGTCTTCAATCCTCTTTTTACTCCTGCAAGAAAGAAAATGTACAGTTAAAACCAGCAAGTAAAAGGCAAAAAAAAAAATAAAAATAAAAATAAATAATAATAATAATAAATACAAAAGTAAAAATCCAAAGCATAATGGCATTTAATACTTACAGCTGGGCATTCAATATTGCCACTGTTGATGTCATCGATGACGTCATGGGGAGGGCGACCATCAATGGTGCAGCCCACAGACTGAGCTGTGCCAAGAATCTCTTTAATGGTACCTGAGAAACAGGACAAGATCTGTTTGTACGGTCATCTAAATAAAAAGAACTCATTCATACATGGTTATAATGCATGTTCCAGTCTTTTTGGCACAGGATCGACCACAGAGTTGATTAGTCCTGCTTCCTAGAGCTGGGTTATTATTAGCCTCGTCTGGACGGTACACGGTCACTTTTACAGACTAGCACAGTGGCAGGAGGCTGATAGATAAATATTGCTCCCAGATACATAAATTCATAAAATACATACCACTAAGTTCCCTGGCAATAGATCTTGGCCTCATGACACGGGCAATGTTGACGATCTCATCGAAAGAAACACTTCCAGAGTGCTTAACTACAAAAGAAAAAACAAACATCAGGACATATAGAATATGCTAATAAACTAAGACCATGTACATTACCTTTCAGAAGTTTGGGGTCGGTGAGACTTGTAAACGTTTTAAGCACAAGTCTCTCACGCTAAAAACTTGTGTAACAAATTTTGAAAAACTTGAATGCATCCTGGCTAAATTCAATTGCACTAAAACATCAAGGAGCTTATGTTTTGATTAAATTATTTAACAGTTATTTGTGTATATTTGTCTCTTCGTGTAAGGCATGTCCATTTTTGGTTAATTGTGTGCTATTTGGATTCAAAACTACTGTAAAATAAAATAAGTGATTTTTACAGTCACTTATAAATTTAATGCATCCAGGTTGAATTAAAAGTTCATTCTTATGGGCCACAAACTTCTGAAAGGCAGTGCATCATACAACATTCTGGCCAACAAGAAATGCAACAGAATTTGTTCCAGACCTTTCGGCACAGAGTCACCCATTAAGTTGGGCAGCCCTGTTTCCTAGAGCTGGGTCACTATTAGCCTTCCTATGACAGTACAAAGTCACTTTTACAGACAAGCACAGTGGGAGGAGGCTTACAGTCAATAACTACAAAAGGCCATAACCCACAAAGACACGATTCCTCCAACACAGTGTACTGAGGTGGGGTAAAAAAAAAAAAAACAAAAACAAAAAAAAAAACAAATATTACAAAATAATAAAGAAATATAAAACCTACTTACTGTTCTTGACCTTCTTCCTGTCACGGGGAGGTTCCTTCAGCGCCTTGATGATGAGGGCTGAAGCTGATGGCACCACCTCAATCTGAAGCAACAACAAAACCTGTAAGCATCTACAGGCTAGATGTCCACAAGAGGCAACAGAGGCTGAAACACTTCAAGGGCTTACCGCTGCTTGCCTGTTCTGGATGGTCAGTTTCACAGTGATTCGCAGGCCCTTCCAGTCACCGGTGGCCTTTGCGATGTCATCACCCACCTTTTTAGGGGACTGAGAAAAAGAATAGAGAACGAAAGATTAAGCATACAGTAGGGGTGTGCGATATGACGATTTTTGATCGTGGACGATAAAAATGTCTCCACGATCTGCTTTTGAAGAAATATCGTAGTATCGTGCTACAGTGCACAGTCTATCAGTTACAGTTCCGGCACCTCCGTATGAATATAGTGTACAACGCCACATACATACAGTGTTAACTCCGCAGTAGAGTTACTCTCACAGGACACTGCACTTATTCGCTGTCGCAAAAGTACATTATTTGCATGAGCTTTAAATCCTTGCTGGTTAAATGTTTTATTCGCGTGCTGGTCTGATGTGCACTTTTTCTGAGCGCTGCGTACACCTAAAGCGTGCGCACTAAAGCCTGTTAAACAGCCCCTGATTACTGAACCAAGTTATCTTTCGCTAATATTGTCAAAACATAAGGTTTACATATAGACTCAGTTGGTTATGTCTAAAATGAAAGTAAACAGTTGAGAGAAAAATGGATGCATGCCTGTATATTAGATGCGTGCAGATCTTAAAGGGACAGTATTAAACATGCAGCCGACTGTTCATTAAAGGGATAGTTCACCCTAAAATTTAATTTCTGTCAGTATTTACTCACTCATGTTGTTCCAAACCTGTATTAATTTCTTTCTTGTGCTGAACACAAAAGACGATATTTTGAAGAATGTGGGTAACCAAACAGTTGCTGGTCCACATTGAATTTGACAGTAAGGAAAAAAAATAAAATACTATGGAAGTTGCTGTGGACCAGCAACTGACAGATGACTTTATTTTTGGGTCAACTATTCCTTTAATGTTAATAAAACAACAAAACTCACTCACTATTCTTCACTGAAGAACTTTAATACAGTTGCTTTAGGAATCAGTCCATATGGTGTTTTATTTTTAGATTTGTTCATTCAAATTTATTTAATGCTCCTGCTAAATACACCTACTGCACCTGAAAATAAAGCACTATTATAAAATAAAGCAGCCGGGTCACTATAAGCCTCCACTGGATTGTTCAAAGTCACTTTTAAAGACTAGGGGTGCTTATTTATGACAGAGATTAGGATCAACAATACAGACTGAACCATGATAGCTATACTTACGAGACCCAAAGGTCCGATTTTGGGGGCCAGCGAGGAAGTGGCACCGACCTCTCCACCTGTGCATCTCATGAACACTAGAAAAAGAAAAAAAAAAAAAAAAAGTGCGCTTTATTACTAGAATTCCTACACTTTCATTAAAGAACTTGTAAGACATTACAGAGCGATTTTATTTCTATAACAGACATCTTTCCTATCTGACATCACACAGGTGGCAAAAAGGATTACTCCACTCCCAGCCAAACCCTAAGGTATGCACTGTTACTAAAAACTTTTTTTTTGTATTGGTAAGCTTTCAAAAGGTTTAACTGGTCCTCAAAGTTTGACTGGTGTATGCATCTACAGTCTGGATAGGTCAAAACGAGTTACATTGCAAATGCAACACTGACCTCACCTGCTGGTCACTTTTTGTGCTAAAACGTTACACAAAAAGTATTCTTGTAGCTTTAAAAAAAAAAAAAATTACGGTTGAACCACTTTTGTCACATGGACTATTTTAATGATCTCCTTTCTGAGCCATCAACGTGGTAACGTTAGTTGCATTGCTTTCTATTGAGGGTCTCAGAGCTCTTCGATCTCATCAAAATTTTAATTTATACAATCTTAATTTGCGTTCAGAAGTTGAACGAAGGTCTTACAGGATTGAAACGACGTGAGGGCGAGTAATCAGTGACAAATTTCGTTTTTGGGTGAATTTTCCCTTTAAAATATCTAACGTTTAACCATTACAGCTTCATCTCAGACGCCCTTACAGCAGCACGTGAAAACGCGCTTAAATCTTTCTATCCTGAGTGCTGTTGTGAAACTACAGCAAGAAACGGGTATTTTATCAAAGACCACAGAGTAAAGGGTCTTTGTGTTTTATATATTCACGTCAAATCGAATCGTTCACAACGCCACATGCACGGAGAAGCTACAGATAGTAAAGATAATATAAATAGCATTCAAAAACACGCCTCTAGGACAAACTACACATACCTTATATGTTGTATGTACACATATTCAGCTTGAAATGGTTCAACGAAACTATACCGTTAGGTACTTTTATGTAGTTTTAGCTTTCTACTCATTTTTAAGTCCCAGCGCGCGAGAGGCCAGGGCGCAGACATGGCCGCTCAGACCTAATCAGAAATCCGTTAACCGTATTCCACACATACCAACTTTAATCTCGTTGGGGTCGAATTTAGGAGGCATGGTGTATCAGATGAAGTTGAGCTCAGTTCTTCAATTGGTGAGGGTGTCGGATGAACCCGGGTTCGGGACGACCGAGAAGTGTTGCACCTTCACCACAAAAGCGACAACGGAAAAGACCGATGAAGTGACGCGCCACTATTATAAAGGCCACGAAGTATCGCGAGAACTGAACAACCTTTCACACTGCGGCGAGGCATTACGTCATTCACAACGTCCGAGAACTTGTTCCTGGTTTGTGTGTTTGTGTGTGTGTGTGTGCTGCCAGAGAGAACACACCTGCTAAATACACCTACTGCACCTGAAAATAAAGCTCTTTTCGCGCACGGTATGTACATTTATTTTAAATCTCTTTTTTTGGCTTCAAGACCAGGTTTCAGTAACCATCAGAGTCTAGTCAAAAAGTAACATTTGTATAGAGTTTTTGTGGACAACATCCTATTGCCACAGTGCACTTCTTCAAATCTTAACACACATGCCGGTTTTGTGCAGGCCAAAGAAGCAGGTGCTGATGATATTCTGGACATTTCTGCCTGTGAACTTTCAGAGGTGAATTACAGAAAGCCCTAATATCATTATTTACATATTGGTGAAATGTGACTACATAAAACTGATTCTTTTTCAAGGGGGGGGAGAGGGAAAAAAAAAAAAAAAAAAAAAAAGTTTACATCTTGGTTTGTGTTTTCTAGCATCTTAAGTCCCATTTGACAACCACTGAAAGAAACCAAAACTTGTCATTTTAATCGTTTTATTTTGTCTTCAATCCTCTTTTTACTCCTGCAAGAAAGAAAATGTACAGTTAAAACCAGCAAGTAAAAGGCAAAAAAAAAATAAAAATAAAAATAAATAATAATAATAATAAATACAAAAGTAAAAATCCAAAGCATAATGGCATTTAATACTTACAGCTGGGCATTCAATATTGCCACTGTTGATGTCATCGATGACGTCATGGGGAGGGCGACCATCAATGGTGCAGCCCACAGACTGAGCTGTGCCAAGAATCTCTTTAATGGTACCTGAGAAACAGGACAAGATCTGTTTGTACGGTCATCTAAATAAAAAGAACTCATTCATACATGGTTATAATGCATGTTCCAGTCTTTTTGGCACAGGATCGACCACAGAGTTGATTAGTCCTGCTTCCTAGAGCTGGGTTATTATTAGCCTCGTCTGGACGGTACACGGTCACTTTTACAGACTAGCACAGTGGCAGGAGGCTGATAGATAAATATTGCTCCCAGATACATAAATTCATAAAATACATACCACTAAGTTCCCTGGCAATAGATCTTGGCCTCATGACACGGGCAATGTTGACGATCTCATCGAAAGAAACACTTCCAGAGTGCTTAACTACAAAAGAAAAAACAAACATCAGGACATATAGAATATGCTAATAAACTAAGACCATGTACATTACCTTTCAGAAGTTTGGGGTCGGTGAGACTTGTAAACGTTTTAAGCACAAGTCTCTCACGCTAAAAACTTGTGTAACAAATTTTGAAAAACTTGAATGCATCCTGGCTAAATTCAATTGCACTAAAACATCAAGGAGCTTATGTTTTGATTAAATTATTTAACAGTTATTTGTGTATATTTGTCTCTTCGTGTAAGGCATGTCCATTTTTGGTTAATTGTGTGCTATTTGGATTCAAAACTACTGTAAAATAAAATAAGTGATTTTTACAGTCACTTATAAATTTAATGCATCCAGGTTGAATTAAAAGTTCATTCTTATGGGCCACAAACTTCTGAAAGGCAGTGCATCATACAACATTCTGGCCAACAAGAAATGCAACAGAATTTGTTCCAGACCTTTCGGCACAGAGTCACCCATTAAGTTGGGCAGCCCTGTTTCCTAGAGCTGGGTCACTATTAGCCTTCCTATGACAGTACAAAGTCACTTTTACAGACAAGCACAGTGGGAGGAGGCTTACAGTCAATAACTACAAAAGGCCATAACCCACAAAGACACGATTCCTCCAACACAGTGTACTGAGGTGGGGTAAAAAAAACAAAACAAAAACAAAAAAAAAAACAAATATTACAAAATAATAAAGAAATATAAAACCTACTTACTGTTCTTGACCTTCTTCCTGTCACGGGGAGGTTCCTTCAGCGCCTTGATGATGAGGGCTGAAGCTGATGGCACCACCTCAATCTGAAGCAACAACAAAACCTGTAAGCATCTACAGGCTAGATGTCCACAAGAGGCAACAGAGGCTGAAACACTTCAAGGGCTTACCGCTGCTTGCCTGTTCTGGATGGTCAGTTTCACAGTGATTCGCAGGCCCTTCCAGTCACCGGTGGCCTTTGCGATGTCATCACCCACCTTTTTAGGGGACTGAGAAAAAGAATAGAGAACGAAAGATTAAGCATACAGTAGGGGTGTGCGATATGACGATTTTTGATCGTGGACGATAAAAATGTCTCCACGATCTGCTTTTGAAGAAATATCGTAGTATCGTGCTACAGTGCACAGTCTATCAGTTACAGTTCCGGCACCTCCGTATGAATATAGTGTACAACGCCACATACATACAGTGTTAACTCCGCAGTAGAGTTACTCTCACAGGACACTGCACTTATTCGCTGTCGCAAAAGTACATTATTTGCATGAGCTTTAAATCCTTGCTGGTTAAATGTTTTATTCGCGTGCTGGTCTGATGTGCACTTTTTCTGAGCGCTGCGTACACCTAAAGCGTGCGCACTAAAGCCTGTTAAACAGCCTCTAATTACTGAACCAAGTTATCTTTTTCGCTAATATTGTCAAAACATAAGGTTTACATATAGACTCAGTTGGTTATGTCTAAAATGAAAGTAAACAGTTGAGAGAAAAAAATGGATGCATGGCTGTATATTAGATGCGTGCAGATCTTAAAGGGACAGTATTAAACATGCAGCCGACTGTTCATTAAAGGGATAGTTCACCCTAAAATTTAATTTCTGTCAGTATTTACTCACTCTCATGTTGTTCCAAACCTGTATTAATTTCTTTCTTGTGCTGAACACAAAAGACGATATTTTGAAGAATGTGGGTAACCAAACAGTTGCTGGTCCACATTGAATTTGACAGTAAGGAAAAAAAATAAAATACTATGGAAGTTGCTGTGGACCAGCAACTGACAGATGACTTTTTATTTTTGGGTCAACTATTCCTTTAATGTTAATAAAACAACAAAACTCACTCACTATTCTTCACTGAAGAACTTTAATACAGTTGCTTTAGGAATCAGTCCATATAGTGTTTTATTTTTAGATTTGTTCATTCAAATTTATTTAATGCTCCTGCTAAATACACCTACTGCACCTGAAAATAAAGCACTATTATAAAATAAAGCAGCCGGGTCACTATAAGCCTCCACTGGATTGTTCAAAGTCACTTTTAAAGACTAGGGGTGCTTATTTATGACAGAGATTAGGATCAACAATACAGACTGAACCATGATAGCTATACTTACGAGACCCAAAGGTCCGATTTTGGGGGCCAGCGAGGAAGTGGCACCGACCTCTCCACCTGTGCATCTCATGAACACTAGAAAAAGAAAAAAAAAAAAAAGTGCGCTTTATTACTAGAATTCCTACACTTTCATTAAAGAACTTGTAAGACATTACAGAGCGATTTTATTTCTATAACAGACATCTTTCCTATCTGACATCACACAGGTGGCAAAAAGGATTACTCCACTCCCAGCCAAACCCTAAGGTATGCACTGTTACTAAAAACTTTTTTTTTGTATTGGTAAGCTTTCAAAAGGTTTAACTGGTCCTCAAAGTTTGACTGGTGTATGCATCTACAGTCTGGATAGGTCAAAACGAGTTACATTGCAAATGCAACACTGACCTCACCTGCTGGTCACTTTTTGTGCTAAAACGTTACACAAAAAGTATTCTTGTAGCTTTAAAAAAAAAAAATTACGGTTGAACCACTTTTGTCACATGGACTATTTTAATGATCTCCTTTCTGAGCCATCAACGTGGTAACGTTAGTTGCATTGCTTTCTATTGAGGGTCTCAGAGCTCTTCGATCTCATCAAAATTTTAATTTATACAATCTTAATTTGCGTTCAGAAGTTGAACGAAGGTCTTACAGGATTGAAACGACGTGAGGGCGAGTAATCAGTGACAAATTTCGTTTTTGGGTGAATTTTCCCTTTAAAATATCTAACGTTTAACCATTACAGCTTCATCTCAGACGCCCTTACAGCAGCACGTGAAAACGCGCTTAAATCTTTCTATCCTGAGTGCTGTTGTGAAACTACAGCAAGAAACGGGTATTTTATCAAAGACCACAGAGTAAAGGGTCTTTGTGTTTTATATATTCACGTCAAATCGAATCGTTCACAACGCCACATGCACGGAGAAGCTACAGATAGTAAAGATAATATAAATAGCATTCAAAAACACGCCTCTAGGACAAACTACACATACCTTATATGTTGTATGTACACATATTCAGCTTGAAATGGTTCAACGAAACTATACCGTTAGGTACTTTTATGTAGTTTTACCTTTCTACTCATTTTTAAGTCCCAGCGCGCGAGAGGCCAGGGCGCAGACATGGCCGCTCAGACCTAATCAGAAATCCGTTAACCGTATTCCACACATACCAACTTTAATCTCGTTGGGGTCGAATTTAGGAGGCATGGTGTATCAGATGAAGTTGAGCTCAGTTCTTCAATTGGTGAGGGTGTCGGATGAACCCGGGTTCGGGACGACCGAGAAGTGTTGCACCTTCACCACAAAAGCGACAACGGAAAAGGCCGATGAAGTGACGCGCCACTATTATAAAGGCCACGAAGTATCGCGAGAACTGAACAACCTTTCACACTGCGGCGAGGCATTACGTCATTCACAACGTCCGAGAACTTGTTCCTGGTTTGTGTGTTTGTGTGTGTGTGTGTGTGTGTGCTGCCAGAGAGAACACGGACAATAAATTGATACTGAAACATTTGAAGAAGTCCATGTTTTGATGAAATGATTTAGTTAATTTAGCGGTTAATCGCGTATATTCGTCTTTTCGCGCACGGTATGTACATTTATTTTAAATCTCTTTTTTTGGCTTCAAGACCAGGTTTCAGTAACCATCAGAGTCTAGTCAAAAAGTAACATTTGTATAGTCCAATGAATATCGAGTGATTATAATTTGTAATATAACAAGTGTTTATTTGTGTGTTTCTTGTCGTACTTTGTCTTTGTTGACACTGTTTCTGTGGAAAAGTCAGTCAAGTGTCACACTAACATCCAGCGGCTTTTGTGGATGTTGTGGGGTGTTGACCAGGCAAACAAAACCTCTCTTGCCTCAGGATGTTTCTGTTCTCCAAAAAGAAGAAACCCAGTGAGAAGTCCATAAAACGCCTGGAATACCAGCTATGCTTAGTGAGTTTTTGTGGACAACATCCTATTGCCACAGTGCACTTCTTCAAATCTTAACACACATGCCGGTTTTGTGCAGGCCAAAGAAGCAGGTGCTGATGATATTCTGGACATTTCTGCCTGTGAACTTTCAGAGGTGAATTACAGAAAGCCCTAATATCATTATTTACATATTGGTGAAATTTTCATCAAAGACAGAGGATGAATCATTGCTAGATGTCTGAGCTTCCATCCATATCACAGAAGTTCTTACACAATGCTTGTCTGCAGGTTCCCTCCAGTGCCTTCTCCATATGCAAAGTCCTCCAGAAGAAAGTGAGTCTGTTTCCTGCAGTGTTTTTCTCTGAACCATTGGTGGGAATCAGATCTTTCACAGCAGTTTCCACTTTAATTGCAGGTGTTAATTCTTCATGGAAATGATCTGAGGTCACTTGTTCCTAAAGGTTGCTGCATTGGTGCCTTAGCAACTTTAAAGGTGAGAGATATTGATTGATGACAACAGTGCCAAGCAAATAACCATCTTACACTTCTGTCCACTGACAGCATCTCTGTGTGTCAATTCTTAAGGTGTTGGACCTGCATGAAAATAAGCTGACATCACTTCCTGATGACATTGGGCAGCTTTTGTCCTTGCAGGTATTTTTATTGTATATGAACAAAGCTGATATGAATTGTTTCTTTTTAATGCTGATTCGTAAAAGACCCATTGGAATAATTACTGTAGGTATTGTGTAGTGTTTTTTTTTTTAATTAGTATTTTTATTCAGCAGGAATGCATTAAATTTGATCAAATGTGAGTGTAAAGACCTGTAGTAAAAAACTGTTAAAAAAAAATGTATTTATCAAAGAATTATGAACATTTGTTTCACAGTTTTACAGGAATGTTAAACAGCACAACTGTTTTGAACGTTGATAATAATAAGAAATGTACCCTGAGCACCAAATCAGCATATAGAGATTGATTAATCATTGAAAGTCATTGAAAAATGAATTGATGAAAAGAAAAAACAGCTTTGCCATCACAGGAATAAATTACTTATTAAAATAATTTAAAATAGAAAACAGTTTTTTTTTATAGTATTTCACAATATTTTTTACTGTATTATTAAATTAGACTGCATTACTGTTAAATACAGCCTTGGTGAGTATAAGTGACGTCTATCAAAAACAATTTTTTATTTTTTTGCCAGTACCAAAGTGAAGTGTGAATCTTCTAGAGCAAGGATCAGTTTTCTTTAAATATTTTTTAATTGATAATTAGTATCCTTTATATTTATTGCTTACATACAACCTTGATTTCTTTTCTAAGGTGCTGAATGTAGAGAGGAACCACATTAAACAGCTGCCGGACTCTATAGGGAATCTACGGCATCTACAGACACTTAATGTAAAAGGTGTGTTTTGTGTTTTTAAAAATATTTTTAGCACAAAAAGGTATTCGTTAATATTAATTTTTAAGCACCTTTATTAGAGCACTGATTAACATGTTTCTGGAAGACTTTGAAAGTCATTTAAATGTTCTGTAAAAGAGTTTTAGGGCCTATTTAACATCAAATGAAAGCCTAAACCATTTAAATGAACAAATTGCTTTGATGGATACAGGGAACAACCTTACTGTCATTCCTGTGTCTGTGGGACGCATGAGTAGCCTGCGTACACTAGACATAAGTGAGAACAGCATTAGAGAATTACCTAAAGAACTGGCCAGTGTTCGCACTTTAGAAGTGAGTATTTTAAATCAAAAGTCTATTTTTAAGATGTTGGAGTATATTCGTATATGCTCAAATGGCAATGCAAAGACATCCTCATGTCTTTATGTGTATATGTGGTGTGGCAGAGCCTGATCCTGGATGCACAGGTTATGAAGTATCCACCTGTTTCAGTGTGCACGGCCGGCACAGAGGAAGTGCAGCGCTACCTCTGTTCAGGTATGGATCTGTTTTAAAGCAATACTTTACACAATATGCTTTTATTACTGTCTGATTAGATCCAGACTGATATATACAAGTTGTGCACAATACAGATTATGCACGAGATTTGGTTAAAAAACATAACCCCGTGTGATGGTACAAGGCCATTCTGTGCAGCTGGTTTGTTTAATTGGATTTAGAGATGGGTCTGGAGTATTGCCCTCCATCCCAGTATCTGCTGCCTGTGCTGGAGCATGATGAAGAGAAGCAGGAGGTGGATTGTGTTGATGGTGAAGAGATGGCCTGGCAGGTCAGTCATCACTATTTATCAGCCATTTCAAACAGTGCCTAAAAATATAGTGTGCCATTTGATCTGTTAATGTAACATATTCTATCTGACACTGCAGAGCAAATTCATGGACTATGAGAAAAGAAAGGTATGTTTGATTTGTTTTCTTTTTGTTAATGTTGGATAGTCCAATGAAGTAGTATTTACATCTCATTCTCTCTGTTTCTCCACTAGGAGCAGAAACAGCTGGAAAAGTTGATCTTTGAGAAAGATCTTGAAGAGAAACAGAGAGAGCACACTCAGCTCCTCCTCCTCAACAACTCCCGCAAAGAGGATGTCTTGCTGTCTGTCAAACTGGTAACAATTTTATTGTAGAGTTTAATGGGGTTTACAAACGTATGATACATTTGTGTGATTTACACTACCATTCAAAATGTTTGGGGCAGTAAGTTTTTTCTTCTTCTCTGGTCTCAATGGTCACCAAGGCTGCATTTATTTGATTTTAATATAATATTGTAGAATATTATTTAAATTTAAAAGAACTATTTTCTGTTTTAATAGAATGTCTTCAGTATTACATGATCCTTCAGAAATAATTCTAAAATGTTGATTTGTTGTTCAAGAAACATTTATTATTATTATTCTGACTGTTGAAAACAGTTGTGCTGTTTAATATTTTTGTGGAAAATGTGAGACTTTTTTTCAGGAATCTTTGATGAAAAGAAAAAAAACCATTTATTTGAAGTAGAAATCTTTTGTTTTGTTACATTATAAAGGTCTTTACTGCCACGTCTGATCAATTTAATGTATTCTTTCTGAAGAAAAGTAGTAATGTAACAGGTTGTACTGTCACTACACTTATCTAGCTAATAAAAACACGTTTTCATTTACCATGTTCTTTTTAGAAAGAAATGTCTCTGCTTTTCTGCCTCTCAGGAGCAGCAACGGTTGGAGTTAGGTGTGTCTCAGCAGCAGAAGGCCCAGGAAACAGAAAGGCAGAAAATGCTGGATAAAATGCGTCTGGCAGAGAGCAATATCATGAGTCGCATCTCTGACCTCCTGCTTGATAACAAACGGTGAGGGTACCGTGTGAACCATTTTTGAAACATCTCGCTTTTTCTGTAGCTATCATTATCACTTTAATCATTCTAAGTCCCTTAGTATTCTGTAGTTGAAGGGTGGTTATTTATTGTGCATTTGTGCTTATTTGATTATAGCCAGGCAAAGAGCGCCGAGTTTCTGCAAGCTCTGGAGGAAGACCGGTGAGTGGAAATTACGCGTTGGTCGAACTCTCTAATGGAGTATGGCCTCTTGCCAATAGTGCAACTCTTGCTAAGTGAATTTTTTTCTTTCTAATGGCGCCACTTAAGAACACCTCGGTCCAGATTTAGTGCAAGCACTGAGCTGTTTGGAAAGACCCACTGTTGTGGTGCTTCTACAGCACACAGATTGAAATTCAACATTTACTGTTACATTCAGGTATTTTTGGAGATGTCAGAAAGATCTGGAGTGCTACTTTAAGTTGTTTCACAAACACTGCAGTGGGGTGTTAGTTGTGTATCAGAATCTGTTGTTTGAAATATATACGCTACTGTTCAAAGGTTTGGGGATGATAAGGTTTTTAAATGTTTTTGAAAGTCTTTTATGCTCACCAGAACTACATTTATTTAATCAAAAATACAGTAATATTGTGAAATTATTTTAAATAGATTTTTCTGAAACATAATAAATGCCTTTACTGCCACTTTTGATCTATGTAATGCATCCTAGCTTAATTATAATAATAATAGTAATAATAAAATAAAACAATTACAAAAAATAATAGTAATAAACATTTCCTTAAAAAATATTACTGACCCCAAATTTTTGAACTGTAGTGTATGTAGATGTTAATCACACACGGTGAAATGGTGAAATCTGGGACTTACCTTGATGGTTTTTTTTTTTTTTATTTGAATAGAGATACAGTTATGAATTTGTTGTATTTGTTATTTTTTAGTATACGAATGGAACACCTTACTGCCATCACACAGGATGAAGCCAACTCTCTTAGGAAGAAGGAAGTGGCATGTGAGTTTTAGAAATTACAATTATCATTAAAAACTGCCTTATTGTTTTACAGTTATTTGGTTTTAGATTTATTAGGAAAGTCATTAGAAGCTCTGATAAAACAAGCTGCTCCAGACAAGTTGGTGTTTTGGTACTCATAGTTTGAATTAGACCTGCATGTCCCAATCTTACTTTCCCTCTCTGTCCCCTATTTTCTGTTATATCTGCTGCCTCTATCAGTAAAAAAAAGTCTCGTAAAAAGTGAATAACATTTAAAAGAAACTTAGCTATTTGCAGTGGTTCTGAAAAGGCTACATGTTTGCAGGTGCCATGCAGAGGATGCTGTCAGAGAGCTACTCTTTAAGGTTACTTCAGGAGGCCAGGGAAGCCAAGACACAGATTTTAGTGTCTGAGACCTGCAGGAGGTGCTTCAGTTCCCACCAATACATATGGTTTTGAACTCTGTCCAGCAATTTTTCACTCTGTTTACACCTGATATTAACATCCGTCTCTGTGATCTGACCACAAGTGGTCAGGCGAGAAAACCCCCCCCCACTTGTGTCTTAATTTTGTCATTTTTTCCCCTTCATTTAGTTTGGACTATATGGATAGGAAGTTTGACCAAGTGTTGTCCCTGCAGCAGCTAGACAAAAGCAAAGCCATTAGTCAGATCCTTCAAGAGGTAACTATTTAAAACACTAACCTACAATGGACATGAATTGAAAACTGTTATTAAAAACTAGTTTGCTCTCCATCCATTCATTAACTCCACAGGCAAAATACATTAATGAACTACTGTAGATATTACAGGTGGTGCATTGTTGGTTTAGTAGGTCTAGAATGATTAACACTAATTGGCTTTTTGCCTGCAGGAGGAAATGCAGAAGGCCGCCTTTGAAGCCCTCCAACTCCAGAAGGACAGTGTGCATGCTTATATCCGTAATCAGGTATGCTGATTAAAGTTTCCTTTAGGATAGAAGAGCCAATAAGACCCCACAGATACAATGATTTATATCATACTACTGGTTGATTGAAGGAGTTTTAACTTAATCAGCACTGTCATTTATTAACATATACACCACCATTCAGAAGTTTGGAGTTGATGTTTTTTGAAAGAAGTCTCTTATGCTTACCAAGGCTACTTTTATTCGAGTAAATATACAGTAAAACACTAATACAGTCATCACTGTATATAGCGTGCATACAGTAATCACTGTTTTCTATTTTTATGTATTTAAAAATGTCATTTATTCCTGTTCATTTATTTCATTCTAATATGTTGATTTGGTGCTCAAGAAATATTTCTTATCAGTGCTGAAAATTGAGCTGCTTATTATTTTTGTTGTTAAAAAAACATTTATTTGAAAGAGAAATATTTGTAATATTCGAAATGCATTTACTGTGGATTTGGATACATTTAATGTGTCCTTGCTGAATAAATTGATTAATGTCTGACCCCAAACTTTTGAATGGTAGTATCATTACTACCCAATCATTAACAAAGCCATTCGGTGGGCATTTCGTGGTCAGCTTATATAATGTTAAAGTAAGTAGTGTTTCAGATGGTCTTGTGTAGTCATTCTAGTCATTAAAAGTTTTTTTGGTTTCAATCAGCCCATGCTTCTCACATCCCACCTCATTGGATGCAGAACCCAAAAGGTGGCTGTTTTATCATGTCTCCATGGGGCCATTCACACCCCCCCGTATGCTTGTATCCATAGATTAAACTCATAGAGGCAGAGTTAATGCAGTTGACAAAGCTGGAGGTTAAGAGGAGGAATTTGGACACTGAGAACCTGCAGGTACGTAGCAGCAGTAGATGATGTGGTGGTTTCCTGTCAGTGCTTCATCATGGTGTGGAGTGTAGAGAGGAGTAATGATGACTCTGTCATCGCACATCATTTCTCTTCCTTGTTTTTACATTTCTCTTTCACTCTCAGATTTCTTGGCCATTTCATCCCATTCCTATTTAAATATCCTGCTCACACCACCTCTATGAGTTATCACAGCATTCTGGGAGTATGAATCCTTGTGTGGTTTTTTTGTGTGTGTGTTGTGTGTGTGTGTGTGTGTGTGGTAGGAGGTGCTGGCTGACCAGAGGACTGCTCTGACTGACCTACTGCAGCAGTTACTCAAACAGAAGGACCAAAGGGAGGAGGAGCTCAAGATGGTTTTGGTAAGTGATTATGGACCAACTTTCTTGATTTCTCAAAAGAGACATTTGAAATTGGATCAGTTAACTGAAACATTTCACATGCTTCTGTCACTGTTGTAGAAATCACATTTAGGTCATACCGATATTGTCAAAAAATAGCATTTTAAATTTGGTGTAAGAGTGTGTGGAGAAAAAAAAAACATAATACACATTATTATCTGAAGAATACATGTTATCTTAGACAGGGTTTTATTATTTTTTTTGTATAATAGTAAAACAGTTTATTTATTTATTAATTGTTCTGTTCTAATTTTATTTTATTGCAGTGTATTATATTTTACTGCTTATTTTATGTAATTTGTTGGATATTTTATTATCAGATAATTACACTTTAACTTTGACAGCCTTTTAAACAACATTAAAATCCTTTTATTTTCGGTCAAATTTTTACCTCTTTATTATTTATTTATTTTAGCTATTATTCGGTTCTAATTTAGTTTTTTTTTTCCATGGATTATATTTTGCTGCTTAATATATGGCGTTTGTTGAGGCTTTGATATTTAACATTTGTTATTCAGTGTAGAAAAATCAAATAAAGAAATACAGAAAATAAAGAAAAATATAGGCCAATTTGAAAACCCCTGTAATATACCTTACTGATGTTTAAAAATTTATTTTAAAGTTTTAGCATGGTAGTCGCCACTGGGTTAAAAAAATATACAACCTGATACATAGTGTTGAATTTGTGTAGGACTTTGATAAAAGCTGCAGATGCATATGTCTGTTGCTTGTAATTTGTAAGCTGTGGCGCTGAGTTTTTTTTGTTGTTGTTTTTTTCAGGTGGAGATGGAGCAGAAAAGTGAATCCAATCAGCAGAACTACTGGATGATCCAGTATCAGAGGCTCCTGGATGCCAAACCTCTGTCTCTGCGGATGCAGGTCAGAGTAGCTCTCCTATAGACTCAAAGATCCTGTGTTTAAATCACAAAATCATGCTGTCCTCTCTTTTCTCCACAGGAGGCAGCTGTAGATGCGGATCTGGGGAATCTGCTGTGTAAACTCTCTGCTCAACACTATCTGCCAATCATAGCTCACCACCGAATCACTGCTGAGGCCTTGCGACACATGACCACTAAAGACCTTAGAAAGGTCCGCCACATTTCCTTCTGTGTTTTAGCACACAGAAGTTTTAAGTTGTGTGTGTTTCTAAGAATTTTTCATTAGAGGTCTCCATTAAAATCTTTTCTGTTTTACTACAGTTGGGGATCAATGAGGCTGGCGTGCAGAAAGCTCTTCTCCACTGGGCCAGAGAACGCACTCTGTCTGATCGTAAGAACATACATTTTCTCTTGAAGACATGCTATTTTTAATTAGGTGACATTTGTGGATTCTTTTCAGTGATGTTTTGTTTTTAAGTTGTGATTTAGTGTATCATAACATGTTTGACCCTCCAGCATTGCCTAAAACAGCAAAAGAGATGCAGGAAGCTGGTCCATCCACTCCAAGCGCCCCACTTCAACAGCAGCTCACTCCTCCACTGACCCCCAGCACCCCCCTCACCCCCACTGCCCCAAGTCCTGATAGATGGAGCAGTTCCGAGTGTGTGGTGTGCATGGAACATGAGGTAAGGCTAAAAATTCTATTCTCAATTCTATTTCAATATATTTTTAAAAGAACAGTGTTTGTGTGAAATAGAAATTCTTTGTAACAGTGCAAAAGTTTTGCTTTTCAGCAGCTTTGAAAAAAACTGTAATTTCCTCTCCTGTTCTGCTTTGTGTCACAGTCACAGGTGATCTTCTTGCCGTGTGGGCATGTATGCTGTTGCCAGACCTGCAGCGATGCCCTGCAGTCCTGTCCTCTGTGCCGTGGCTCTATATCTCAGCGGGTCCGTCTTTACCATGGCTGAAGCCGGTGAGCGTCCTTCCATGGTCGGGATCACACCTCATGTGTCATTGTTGTACCTTCCTCCCACTTGCTGCATGAAATCGTATTCTGTGAACCTTCAAGCACTTTAGAAGTTACTGGATTTTTTCTTCCACTCCCACTACAACTAGCCAGTCAAAGAGGAACTTATACAGCAAGACATTTGTCTAATAGGATAGTTTTATTGTCATAACCTAGTAACATTACAAGAAATTAACAGCAAGAAAATATTTGATAATGATTCATTTAATTCAAACCTAATAAAAATAGATAATATTACTGTTGAGCTTTAGTATTGCCCTTGATGTACTCGCTCTAAGCACATGTGCCTCTTCTGTATTTTATTTCAACTCAACCCCCCTCAACTAAATTTTAAATATCTGCATGTTCTCTACAGTAAAGCTAAATGTTCTTGCCTTGCCTTCCATGTTATTCTATCAACATTGTAGTACAGTAAGATCAAATCTATCACCATTCAGGGATTTTCACACCAAGGGCAATAACTATAATGTTAAAGTTTTAGTCATCATTCTAATTTTATCAGAATTGGGGCATGACACCACAGCTATAATGTCAACAACACAGAAGAACTAGATCATTGGAATCACTATCACAGCAATTTTTTCCACCTGATGAACCATAAAAAACATTTACAGGCCAATCAGTATCTGCCTGACTTTAAAGAGCTTGAGGATTTAAAGTGGCAGCTGACATAACTGTACAGTATGTGTTTATAATAAACAGATTGTCCGTTGGTGTGGATGCTAATACATTTATGGTTAAAGTTGTCCTTATACTTACTGTTCTTGGTGTGAAAGGGTCTATACCCTGCAGTACCAGATTATTTTAATACTTCAACCAATTAAGTATTAAAGTAATCTTTTAATTTTCATTTTTAATGTAAGATTTTAATTTTCAGTTTAAATTTCACGCTTTAAATTTGAATTTCAACATTTAAATGTTTTGAACTGACTTGGCGACACAGCAGAATTGTAAATTATAGGTTGAAGGTGAAATTTTTCTGAAGGCTCTGTACTTGCTATATAATACTCCATACATTCATTCTAACAAATGCACTGTTAGTCCTTTTTACATTGTTAACTATCCAGTTTTAGCAAATTTAAGTATTGCACACACAATAGTGTTTCCTAAATCTGTGTACTTCTGTGAACCTCTCTTCATCCAAGTGCTCTTATATGCAAGTCTGCTTCTCACTGTACATGTACAGAATGAAAAAAGAACTTAATCTGTCTGTAAATAAATCAATATTCATTTAATTTCTTATTTCAAGAAATAAGCTTTAAGTGTTTATCAGCATTATACAAACTTTTAATCTGTGTGTTGTGTGTGATAAAGTTATGCTGTATGGATCAGACTGGACAAATATGTCTTTTATTTGCTGTGCATCTGCCATTTAAGAAAAAAAAAATGAAATCATCAGAATGTTTAGTAGAAGTTACTGTAGTATAAACTACCCTCTGGTGGCAGGTTATTATTAACTTATGCACACACTGTAGTCTGCTCTTATTTTATTTTATAAGAACTGATACAGTTTGTGGTAATTTTATACAACACAAATGGCACCTTATCTGTGATATTATCAGTGAGATTGAATCTCTGTTACATTCATTCACATTATATGTGCTGCCATTACGCTTTTTCTGTTCTTGTCTACATATTCATAATGTACTTTCTTTTTTATTTAGGTTTTATAATTGTACCCAACCAACCACATCCATTGAAATGCTGCCTATTCATTTTGAAGTGTTATCACACCTGTCAGAGCTCTGCAAAATAAACCTGATAGACAATATGTTCTAGTGTCCTTTTACTATTAAGAGGTTTATTTTTTGCAACAGCATATTGCTGTTTAGATACATTTGTTTATATAAAAAAAATCATAAGTGTTAGTTAGCAATTATGTTAGATTTTGCATTTACTTCTTACATTTTGCCTAGTGTCATTTTTATTTTCATGTTCAATAAATCAATATTAGTCCACAATTCCAGAATTCCTGAAATGTCAATTTGATTAGATTAGTCTTGATTTTGCAATCTTATTTAATTGTAAATATAACCTATATACTATATTAATGTTTTCAAAGAAAAATGATGAAACACTCAAGTAAAGATTACATTTGTGTATCTAGTTAACTTGACTTATAACCTCGTTAGTTATATCCAGTTGTGTCATAGTCAGGACACTTGTTATGGATCAAGTTCCTTCCCTGAAAAACTCCCTGCTTTGAAACACTGGGAAAGGATCAGCTGTCCACTGATTGGACCTTAATTAGCCTTCTTAACTGTGATTGGACAGTACCAATTCCCCTTTCAGGATCTCAGTATGTGAACCAATGCTTATGGTAGAACAGACTGCAATATGCAGGTGTTCTGATCTACAGATGTTCTGTTAGCATAAATGCTTCCTTTTTAATGTTGGCCTTTGTTTTCCTTCTCCATGTTTTTCATTTGCAAACACTCTTCAGTTAACAAGTACTCTTCCTCTACTTTATCTTCATCTACGCCTGATTCAAGCTCCCAAATTTCAGAGAGAAGTTTCACGGGGATACTCTGCAATGGAAAAGCAGGCGTCAGCAAAACCTGAAATCATTGTATAACTGAACCTAAATTGGTTGAACAGTACCTTGATGGTGTTTTGCAGAATCTCAAGCACCATGTGTCCACTGTAAGATTCCTGTGAATCAAACTCTGTCCTAAGAGACTGAAACACTCCATTCAGCAATCGCTTCACCTGCATCAGATACACCAGCTCAGTTTCAGTACACTTCACTACAGCAAAATAAGAGCTTTTAACCCCTCACCTGAACAGCTGTCTCAAACTGCTTTTTATTAATTTGTGATGTCTTACTTAGATTTTCATACTAAAATATTTAAAATGAATGGAAGTACAAGATTAAAGGGATTCTCCGTCTACCTGCTCTACCTGCCACTTCCTCTTCCTGTCTAACAGAGAAAACTGGATGATGCTTGAATACTCTCATTAAAGTATTAAATTATACAGGTTAAAACCTTTGTATACACTCATATCATACACACCTGAACCAGATTCTCCTTTTCAGCCCTCAGATCTTGCATCTCCTCATCCATGTTTTGTATGACGTCCTCCATCTGTTTGCACTTCTGCTTCTCTGCCCTCTGCTGGAGATTGAGCACCTCCTGCTGCAGCTGATGTGCTTGTGTGGTGGAGGAACCCAATTCTCCAGATAAATGAACCTGAAAGAGAGATGATTTATGGCATTATCCTAATCACACCATTCTCCAGCCCCCACCAACAATCAGATCAAAATGGAATCACGGCAACCAAGCAAGTTTAACATAAATTAAATTATAATATACTGAGCCAATAAACCAACATAGCATAATTTAACAAGTCCACGTGTCTTTTGTACCTTTACCTGCCCAGCCTGAAGGCAGCAAGTCTGGCTGTGTTGCTGCTCCATATACCTGCACTCACAGAGTAAACCAAGAAGGTTTAGAAGGTTTATTTATTTATTTATTTATTTTTGCCTTTAATCTGACAGGAAAGCAGGAAATTGGAGTGTGAAGAAAGGGGTGGGACACACCTCTTATTCTTTTCTATTTTGTGGTTTTGTTCATCCACCTGAGAACTCTTCTCCAGAACCTCCTTTTTCAAATACATACTCTCCTAAAACACAGGTGGCATTTAAAAGGCTATTTATTTGCACTAAACATTACAAAATGATCCTTATAATAAACAAAAGTATCCTTGTATTCAAACCTGAATAATTCTCTGAATGTTGTGTAGGATCATGTTTGTCTCTAAGGACACTGAGGAGAGTCTGAAAGAGAAGTGATCCTCTTTTTGCAACTCATCCACCTGAGAACAATGAATCAAATCTTTATTTTGTATTATAATTTATTTTTATTTTTTTACCTAAATAACTATAAGAACTAATTAAAAAATAATAATAATCCATATTGCACCAATATACCTTGCAGGTCAGCTGGTCCACCCTGCGTGCCAGCTTTTCAATAGCCAGCAGAATTTCTGTGTTGTGTTGGCGAGCATCAGACATCAAGAATGATGTAATATCAGGTGCTATTTAATACATAATGTTTGCATTTAGTGAAAAAAAAATGGCAGATGAGTAAAATAAAGTGACACATTTCAGCACGTATTGCGTGTACAAAAGTAATAGGCTCAGATCTTACTTTGGTATGGAATGTGCTGGGATGGATAGACTGAGGCAAATGAATCTAGCTGTGTTGGAAAATAAGGATTGTGTCTGAAGGAATATTGCTGTTGATCCAAAAAAAAAAAAGAAAAAAGAACTTTATTTTTTTTTTTTTTTTACAAACACACACTACTGTTCAAATGTTTGGGGTTGGTAGATTTTTTGATGTAGAAAAATACTATGCTCACCAAAGCTGCATTTATTTGATCAAAAACACAAAAACAGTAATACTGTGAATTGCTATAACTCAATTATTATCATTATTATTGCAATACAGGTTTTCTATTTTAATGTATTTAAAAATGTCAATTATTTCTGTAATGCAAAACTGAATTTTCAGCAGTCGAAATCATTCTAATAAGCTAATAATTTGGTGCTCAAGAAAAAATTCTTATCTATGTTGAAAACAGTGCTGCTTAATATTTTTCAGGAAACCATGATGCATTTTTTCAGATTTATTTTGATGAATAGAAAGTTCAAAAGAACAGCATTTATTTGAAACTGATTTTTTTTTTTGTTACAGTGTAACAGTCTTTACTGTCACTTTTGATCAATTTCATGCATCATCTAAAAGTATAAAATTCTTTAAGAATTAGACTAAATAAAATGAAATCATACTTATAAAATACAAAGTTGGATCTCACCTGAAAGCCTTGAGTAGTGTTTAAGTCTGCTTCTGGTGGCATTGCTTCCTGTTTCTGAGCGTCATCAGGTTGATACGACACTACAACAAAATCCAGTACATGAAAGCAAAGATCCGGTCAGATCTAATATTATAGGAAGAGTTAACTAATATTGAGTAGGTGCTTATTTGTGATTCTTTTTACACATACAAGATGGAGAACTGCATGGCATTGGTGCAGGTTTTGGGGAGTGGGAATGTGAAGGAGAGGGATCACAAATCAATCCACTGGTATCCTGCACGGAGAGACATAATAGGGTTTATTGTTGCGCCTTTGCTTCACAGGCCATTCAGGAAACAAATTTGAGATTTAAACAGCAATACATTCATGCAGTATGTGTAATGTAAACAACCTCTCCAATCCTCCTGACCTCTGTTTCTGAGTCGCTGGGGTCAGGCTGAGCTGGAATGGCCCCAGTGAGAAAGGGAAGCATGGGTTCACCCATCTTGGCTATACATGAGATTAGCTTGGATCTGGAAGCACCTGAACTCTACAAGAAAGAAATATATTTGGAGCTTCAGCATTTTAGCCACTTCAGGCACATGGCATCTGTCTAAATGTTAAGGTAAATCTTACTCACTGTCAGGGATACAGATTCCACCTTCCCCTTAGGTGCTTGGACTCTGAATACAAATGATCAATAACTTGCATAAATTCATAAAAATCAGCTTACTGATGTGTGTCTTAAGTTAAAACACCTGTAGAACAAAATCTTTACATTTAACCTTCCAATATGTATACCATTTAAAAAATCTTTTTTTTCATCATTTTTTTTGTCATTTTCTGTTATTTTTTTCCTTTTTTAAGCATAAAACTTGCTAAGTGGTGTTAGATTTATGCCTAAATCTCGAAAATAAAAACTGTTTGTCAATTGGACAAGACAAATAAACATCATGTTTTGACATCTCTCTCTCTCTCTCTATATGTATATACATACAGACAGATAGATAGAGATAAACAGATAGATAATTTTAAAATGATAAATAAGATAAAAAATACTTAAGATAATTATTTTACATTATATTTTTTGAAGATGGAATAAACTGTAAAGTTAATAAAAATATTAACAATTGCAAAGGTTATTCTGTCTGTACACACTTTGACTCTTCTGTATCAGTGACCGATTGGCTGGTGTTCTCTTCTGGTTTGCTTGGAGATGTACTGAAGGTGTCAACTGATCCCCGACTATGTCGGTCTTTGGAGAATTTAACCTACATGTAGATAAACATACAAACAAAAAAGGAGTTAGAGAGAGATTAAAGATGTTTGCTGGTAAATTAAATTATATTCACAAGGTCAGTGCCTTACTCTATGAATCTCAACATCATACACCAGAGTGCTGTTTGCTGGCACATGGTTAAGGATGCCCTTTGACCCATGATTCATACTAGGAGGGACGATAAGGAGCCGTCGACCTCCTTTCTGCATGCCAAGCATCCCGTCCTCCCATCCCTGTGAGAAAGAGCAATGTAAGAGCTTGATGGCACAACAGCTGACAGAACCAACATTTTTCTGTTATACATTTCTTTAAAATGATAAAGAATTGTTGTGTTCAAGAGTTGCTCACACTCTGAGCTTTGCCTGCTCCAAGCTTTACTCGCTGCAGCTTTTCTTTGCCCAAATTGGAATCAAATACCTGAAGAAAAAAAAAAAAAAAAAACAGACCGAGACACTGAACTTTCACATTTATAGATCTCCAGCTGCACAGCAAACATGCCAGACAGACTCATTTAAACTGCCAGTGAACTGATTAGTTCAATGAGTGCATGACTTCTATTGAGCTGCGACTAATCAACAAGAATGTGCACAGTGAGCTGCTGTGTGCTACATGTGCTCGTCTACTATTTAAGAAGTTTTAGTTAAAAAAAAAAAAAAGAGCATACTGTGTACACAGTTTTAATTCCACTCAGCATCATTTACTAAGAATAGAAACTTCTCTAAAATTAAAAAGATGCAATAATTTTTTTAACATTTATTTATTTTTTATTTTTATTTATTCATTTTTATTTTTTGATAAAATGCAATTCATCTGTACAAAAATACCATAATGCATTTAAAAAGTGCTCTTTGAATATGATAACAATTACAAAATTGAGAATAATAACCTGTCCTAGAGAATAGTTCTGTAAAAGCCATCCAGAATAGGCCACCTCCACCGTGTCCCCGACATCAACAGCTTGACCTTCTCCTTGGACCAGGTCCTGAGTGACCAGAGAGTCTGACATAGCCTCACTGTTCCACCGGGCCAAGCACACCTGAGAGAAACACGCTCAGAGGTCACCAAATACATAGTGCATCTGAAAAAATTAAAGATGTTTGCATTATAGCAATTTTGCAGAACCCCACAGCTTTGAAGTAAATAAGAGGCACACTTTGAGAAACAGAATAATTTATTCCAAAACCAGAATGCATCAATCTTTATTAAACAAACAATTCAGTTTAAGTATTACCTCCTTACAGAACTCAGGCCTTGACTTTGATGAGTCAAACATTAAAGACCAGTTTTGTTGTTGGTCATCATAGAAAGTGACATAGTTACAGGGCTGAACCTGTGGACAGGTATAAAGAGCTGATGAGTGCAGCATCTAACACAACAAAACACAAGAGAATAGAATAGAATAGAATAGAATAGAATAGAATAGAATAGAATAGAACACTCACTGTAAGGACAAATCCACGATGGATTCGAGCCGTACTGATCTGCTTTTGTTTACTGTCGTACAACAGAATCTTGTACTATAAGTGCAGATAGAAAAAACTAAAATAAATAAATAAATAAATAAATAAACGATAAAAGAAAATGTGCAGTTAAAAATAAATCTACTTAACCCTTGTGTGACCTTTTGGACATTTTTGTCCTTTTCAGTTTAGTTTTTTTGATCATTTTGCCTGTGTTATTGGCAGCTGCATAAATTTTGGCACAGGTGTGTATTTTTTATTGGGATTTTACTATTTCACCCCATTTCCTTTAATAAATCCTTTTCCTTAAATAAAAAGTTTTGCACTAGGTACAAGAAATAGTTCCTCTCAGGACCTTTCGGACAAAAATGTCCCCATTGAAACCCATTAAAACTGCAATTTTTAGTCGCAGTGCCGTTTAACTGTAAAATGATGCAATTTTTGTTAATAGGCTTTCATTCTGTTGGCAAGGCTTCAAAATTTAATTTTTTACTATTGTTTACCAGATGGTGCCATTTGTTTCAGGTTTGGTCTATAAAGCAAATACTCGCTTTATTCCTGTTTTCTGCTTCTGCATATTATAGAGCCAATTGGATAAATAATGCAGCTATAATTGTGTGGGTGTGTTGGTATGGATGTCAGAGTGTGGTTTGTATGTGTGTCATAAAAAAATTGTGTGTGTGTGTGTGTTTGTAATATTTGAGAGAGAAAAACTCTACTGCAAATCACAAATCCAACCACTGTGTGCACCAGCGGAGTTTTGCTGGCATCTAATGGGTACTGCGCCCAAACAAAATCTTACTGAAAGCTCATTTTTTTGAGATATCAACCTCAAATTTGGAACACAACTTGTTTAGATTTATGGCTTTGATTTTCTAGCAGGTTTAGAGTTCAACATGTTTCATAACATATATTTTATATAAAATATTGTTCATGAAGCATTTTCTTAAACTTCTATAACCTTTTTCACTTTTTAAACTTTTTTTACTTCAACAATAATCTGTCATGGGTCTTCTTTAAAATGAGATCAAATTTAACTCTGTGCTCCCAAGCTTCAAATTTTTATGACCATTTTTTGACACGGACATTTTTGTCCACTATGGACATGTGTGTAACTTTTTTTTATTGACGCACAAGGGTTAAATGTATTTGAAATTCATTTATTTCATACTAAGTATACTTCAAATACATTTACATATTTATCTACTTAAAAAAAATACCCTGAAATTGTACTTTTATTATACTAAACTAGTCTACTTAAATTGGAACAACTAATTTTGTACTTAATGTGCTTCAACTGTGTGAAAGTAGTGCTGCAGTCCAACTCAATATATACGGAAGTATATTTGATTGCGTTAAAGTGGAACTATTGCAAGTATACTTCAGGTACACTGAATATGTCAGTAAATATATTAATAGATTTGAACGACACTTACGAAATAAATGTTTTTTTTTTTTGTTTTTTACTAGAGATAAGCTTCTGTTAATTAGCTTCTCTTACCTCTTTGGTGACATGGTTTCCTAAAACAGCAGCTCCTATCTTGCCTTGCTTTACATATTGTCCATTCACACTGGTGGAAAATCAAAGCTCATTTAAAAAATGTGTGAACTAATGCTAATTCAAAGTCTCATAAACATCCTTTAATTGCCATATTTATACTAACAAGCTGAATGCATGAACAGCTGTAGCAAACAGCACAGCTGGAGCACATGGAAGAGGGATGGACTTCTGAGCAGGCGGGCCTTAAGAAAAACACTGATTAAACCATGAGTAATTATGTGCACACATTAAGATTCAAAATGATCAGAACATGAAACTGTGCCAAAAAAAGGCTCTGCGACTATTTGTTGTAACACCTACCTAATATGGCGCAGGACTTTTTTGGCTGTTTAGGGGCGGTGAATTGGAAGGACTCATTTCCCTGACTCTGTGCTCGGTCCAGACCAAAGAGAGAAGCCAACTTTGCCCTATAAGAAATGCAAACACACCCACACGTTATAGCTATACATCTTTATAGCACTAAATGTAAATCATTTTTAATTTAATGCATACATATGTAAAAATCTCACAATGTGAATGTCACATGCAACCTATTTTAAACTTTATCACAATTACCCATTTAATGTTTTACAGCTTTCAAACAGCCTTCCATATTCATCTAATCTGTTGCGATTTTAAATTCTAATGAATGTTTGAAATGCATCAAAACAAGCTATGAGTTCACTACTCAGTTGAAAACCATCTATGTAGAATTTCAGTCAAAAAAAATCATGTTATGTGGAATTTACACAGCACGTTTTGACAAAACATTGGACCCATCCACAGATGCCATTTCTAGAATAGCCAGATGCAGCCTGTTGAAAATACACTGTCAACAATATTTCAAGTGAAAAGTTTAACAGTACATGCTAATATTCTAAAATATTATTTACTTTAAAAATGACAATAAGTTACTACATTGATAGCATACACACAAAAATCACCGGACCAGCATGGATCAGAACTACAATTACAGAACAAGGTCCTGTCTAGCATCTATGATTAAATCCACATGAAAGAAGACACATTAGAGCTGTTTGCACTGACCCTTGAACCTCCCTCCACAGATAGTCAGTGTCCCATACAGCTGACATGGCCGCCAGCTTTCTGTCACTGAGGAACAGGCTAAGAAGCCTCAAAAAAGGTGTGTATATTTATATAAAAATCTTCCTCCTTTTTTCTTCTGTCTTGGTACTAAAGTTGGGATCAGCTACAGTGGGTACAGATTTGAAGCAGCCTGAATGAAATGCACTGTAATTACTAACATGTGAATTAAATTATTGAAGGAGGAGCCTCACCTCATCAACGTGGTTTCAACAAGCGGGAAAAAAAAGGTTCTTTTTTTGCTCTATATTTCTGTTAAATGAAATCAGAACACTTAACATAAATTCCAGTCACCTTAAGAAAAAAATGGCACTTTGTCCTTTTAAACTGAGTTTGGAGTTTAAAACCTCCCTCTTTTCTCAAACCCCCTTTCATGTAAGGACGCTGACACAATGTCAAGTTGTTAAACCAAAATTTGAGGTAAAGAAAGAATAAAAAGAAAGAAAGAAAGAAATTGGCATTATGGTTTTGAAATTATCTCTTAAATGTGAGAGTTCAGAATGTACCTAATCTACATTCCTTTCATCAATAACATTTGATATGATTCAGGATAAATGTGAAATTATCCTTATAGTGTTATAAGGAAATTTAAAAAAAAAAAAAAAAAAAAACTGTAGAATTTCTGTGCAGGATATGGAGTAATCTAAGAAAATTAAGAGAAAAAAATGCTATAATTAAATAATTTAAGGAAAATGACACCTTAAACCTCTCTTAAACGAATGTTATTTTGTTAGCTATATTAAAATTTGACAACTAATAAGAACACTTTTCACATTCAATAAAGCTTGTACAAAATCACAGGTTGAGCTTAATGAGACACAATGAGACTATAATACAATAAACAGATTCACTTCAGGAGTATCGTTTTAAAAAAAAAAAAAACAAGAATTCTATAAAAATAATTTATTTAAAATTATATTAAAATATGTTAAGACTTGTTAATTCAAAGATTAGGCTATGAGTGCGACAACAACATGATATATTCTTTCATAACACTTACCCACTTTTAGGACACAGAAAGTCTTCATCGTTATAATCAGGAATAATGTCTTTAACTTTCTCCATACTATAATTTCCGCTGCTTTCTGTGAGTGGCTTGATGAGCGCAAACATTCTGTACTTGTGCGATATGATGAGCACAGGTAAGCGCGAGGACACAGCGGCTCACTGATAACCATAACACACACACACACACACAAACACACACACACACACACACACACACACACTTGTTTCGCTATCCTTGTGGGGACTTCCATAGGCGTAATGGTTTTTCTTCTGTACAGACCGTATATTCTATTGCCCTACACCTAAACTTAGCCCTCACAGGAGACTTTTTGCATTTTTAGATTTTCAAAAAACTTCATTCTGTGTGATTTATAAGCTTGTTTAGCCGTGGGGACCTCAATTTAGGTCCCCACCGTGACACGAGTCCCCATGAGTCTGTGTGTATTCAGGTTTAAGTCCCCACCTGAATAGAAAAACAAGTATACACACACACACACACACACACGTGCGACAAATAATCGGGGAGCAGTTGGAGACTCCTAGGGGTCAGTAATTTAACTGCAGCTTTGAAAGATTATTGAAATATGAATGAAATTAAAAACTCGTTTATCTGATCCATGATGCATATAACAATATGTAATGTTGTAAAATTCATGTTTAACGAAAGGTAAACCAGAACATAAATAATAATTGTTACTCATTTCTTATGTGTATTACAAGGCATAGAGTCCAGAGTTGAATAGGTCTATTTCTTACCAATAAATGTTTATCTTGTGTGTGTCCATATGTAAAAATCATTGCAGTGATATTTTATATATTTATATATGCAAAATTACATAGACATATAGAAGACAACAAGAAATGAAAAAAAAAATAATAATATTTCGCACAAGGGCAAATTTTGATGAATAATCACTAAATCTAAACAGAATTTAAAATGTTATTAAAGACTTGATATTTATTAAAATGTGTTAATGTGCAAATTTACAACATTGTACAAAGAACTAAGAAACCAATGCTTTGCAAATGTCACTATTTACATTATGGCATTAAATAAAAAATTCTGTATTTAATTACATTTAACATCTAATATACAATAAAGAATCACATGAGCTTTTTTTTAACCAGAGGTTCACCATAATGCACATAATTGGGTACATTTTCTCAATGCAAACAAAAAGAAAAAACAAATCAGCAAAAACTGTTGAGAAACCTAATTGAGCTGTTTGTTTGAACAAATAAAAGCCAAAGCACATAAACATATACAAGTTAAGGACTATAATTTAGTGTTAAGGCTTGTCAAAGACCGCAGTCCAACGGAGTCCAGGCAACTCTGGTCTGGACTGGTCCAATTCTAAATAAAAATCTCTTCTGTCCTTTTGAATGCTGTTGTAAACTCAAATGTCTTGACTGAACTGGTTAAAAGATCAAGTCTAATTGACATAAACATCTTTAAAGCTTGGCTTTGGGCGTCTGCTCCAGCAGAGTCTTCATGTCTGACAGGGCGTCCTCTAGTGCTTGGGCCAGACGTGCTGCGTTAGTGTCCTGGCAGCTGTTGAAAGCAGAGACTGCAAAGTTAATGTGGGTATCCATGGGATTGTAGCACACACCATAACCGTCTGGTACCACCGGGCCGAAGCACATCACACAGTCGGTTTTTGCTGGCACCTAGGAGAAAAATTAAACAATACAATTCAAATTATGATTTTAGCAGATTTGAAGAGTCATTGTTGTCAGCTGATCATCACCAAAAATGTGTAGAGTTACTGGCACACTACATGCATGTTAAACAGGGTTTGTTCAACAAATAAGGGTTTATTAACATGCACCTAACCCTGTACCAGAGAGCTTTGTTTGACAGTACCTGGCTGGTGGAGAGGTTGTAGTGCAGTGCCACGGCATATGAGGTATCCATGAATATCTCAGGCAGGGCGGCCAGGTCTTCAATAGCCTGCAATTTCAGTCCGAGCAAATGTCTGTCGATGGCTTGACCTCGGATGGCCTGCACATCCACACACGGGATGGAGAATGAGGGATATATTTAGTGCAGACCAATAACGACTGACACACATACTTTCTGTCGATCAGCTGAACATCACCAGCATGCATTTACTCACCATGTCTGTGTAAGCTCTGTGCACTTTAACTGCTTTGTCTAGCAGAGCCACTTTCTCTGTATTCTGTCAATCAAAATGGGATTGTTACATTTTCTTTCATGCTGGATCAAATGCAATTGGAAAATAATAAGATGGTTTTGATATTGATAATCAAAAAGACAAGCTTCATAGCAAAATATTTATAAAGCAGCCTATTTACAGTCCTGATGTATGATGTTGCATCATGATGCATGATCTAAACTACTGTTCAAAAGTTTGGAGTTGGTAAGATTTGTAATGTTTTTGAAAGAAGTCTCTTATGCTCATCACAACTGCATTTATTTAATAAAAAAGTAAAAATTGCTATTGCTTTTTAAATAGCCATTTTCAATTTTAAAATATATTATATTTTTTAATTTACTCCTGTAATGGCAAAGCTTAATTGTCAGCAGCCATTACTCCAGTCTTTAGTGTCACATGATCCTTCAGAAATCATTCTAATATGCTGATTTGGTGCTTAACATACATTTCTTCTTATTACTATAACCAGTGTTGAAAACAGTTTTGCTGGATATCTTTGTGGAAACACTGATACAGTTTTTCAGTATTCTTTGATGAATAGAAAGTTAAAAAGAAAAGCGTTTATTTGAAAAAGAATTTTATAACAATGTGTGAGTCTTTATTATCATATTAATTTCTTTCCAAAAACATGATCTTACTGACCCACAAACTTGGGAACTGTAGTGTAATGCAAATGTGGACTCAACCAAAATGTCTACTAGAGGTGACCATACATGTTTGGCTGGGTCATCCATGGCCTTGACGAATTTAGCAGAGTCAATGGATGTTGAGCGTATAGTGTCAGTTCGGCCCAGTCTGAACATGCGGAGGGAAGCGCTCTCATAGGTAGGACAACAGCGCTTGTAAATCCTGAAACAGTGAGTCTGTGAAATAACTGAATAAGCTAAACTAATCATTAACTTCCTAATAATAACAGCACGATGTTACAGTTAAGAAATAAATACAGCAAACACCATTAATAGCAGTGCTGGTGAAGTTTACCTGTAGTACGCCAGCTGGAGAGCAACCTGAATAAAGGCATCAGGGCTCATCTTCTGCAACTTTGGGAAATCTTTGCCAAAATGGGAAAACACATTGACTTTCATGTCCAAGTCATGTACCATTCTGCAGAGAAGGAGAAGAGAAACCTTCAAACTTTCAACATTTAACATCCTGCAATGTTGTTTGTCCAATAAAACAATCAATCTAAATGTTGGTAATAGAAAGACTGAGTGGAATGTCTCGATTTCTTACATGTTCATGTTTTGTTTGGCCTCCTCGATGTCCTTTTTGATCTCTGGGGTGATGTTGAATCGAAGCTTCTGTGGCATACGCAGCGGGACCATTGGGGTACGAACCATCTCTGACGACTTCCTGTACAAATATGTGGTAAATCTTATCTGCGTTAGCCATACTTACAATCTAGCCATGGGAAAACAGCTTTTGATCACTGTTAATCTTACATGTATTCCACCACATGGTCGATCAGTGACACGATGGGAGGGCCCTCAGCGGGGGCGTGTTCATAGATCAGCCCACATGTCCCGTCCTCTCCAATAATAAACTAGAAACCATATTAATCATCATGACTGTATCAGGATCTTGATACATTTTATGTGTCAACATCAGTGATTTGGGCTTAATTTCTCAGTGAGAGTTCACACACATCAGCTCACGGGTCTCTAACCTGCAATGTTTTGTCAAACCAACGATTTCCGCTGTTCCACCTGCTTCCCCCTCCATGCAGCATCTGAACTCCAGCACGGGTGCGGTACATGTCATCAGACGCACGCGGCATGGGAGCATCCAGACAGACTGTAAAGATACTCTTCTGAATGGCTCTCACAGACTCCTTATTTGTTTTATCTGAAAGTGACACAAAATAAATTAAGAATCGCCTTAAATTTAACCCTAACCCTACATCTATTTTCTTTTAATGAACTGAAAGCCTGTAGAACAGCATTTATTTGAAATATAAATCTTTAATATTGTCTGAAAAATTATAAATGTCGGATCAATGTGTCCTGGCTGAATATATGTATCAATTTCTTTCTAAAAAGATCCCAAATAGTATAGTATATTATCCCAAACTTTTGAACTGTGGTGAGCATTATATATAGCTTTTCAAAGATTTAGTTCCTAGCATTGTTGACACTAATATGTCTAGCTAAGTGTTGGCAGTGCCCACCCTTAATGAGGTTGTTGTAAGCTTTGCCCCAGCTGTTGCGGTGGTTAGAGGTGAGGATGCCAATAGGCTCTTTGTTGGACTGTAAAGAGGAGTTCCAGATCTTCTCCAGCTGAATGTAGATCTGGTCTACGGTCAGTGGCGTGGCATCACTGTTATATACATCCAGCACAAAGAACTGCATAATGAGAAAGAAAAAAACAACCAATAAAACAGTAAGTTGTATAGTACTAACATGGTGTTAACAGATCACAGTCCTGAATGCAAGAAAATGTATTTAATGCATTAAATGTCTTTTTTAAAAAAAGAAATGCAAAACATACTTTTTTAATATTTCTTAAATTATTTTGTACATTTGTTCTCCAATTTACCTACCATTTGAAGTTAGATTTGGAACAGGGACTGTTATATTTTGTAACACGGACTGACCTGAAAGTTGTGCACTACAGTGATATGTGTGGGGGGTCTCTTGTCTAAGGCGTAGTTGACCACGTTGTCCCTCTTTGTTCCAGGGATCCGGCAGGACGAGAGCACTTGATAGTACTGGTTCATACAGAGTGGTTTTCCACCCAGATACTCCACTGGCAATGTTTCACTAATCAAAAAGGAAAGACATTACATCTGACTGGACCATCTGAACTTTATACACTCATGAATTTAACCAATAGTAATAGTCATGTTATCTAAACAGAGGACTGAATGACTTAAGACTGCACAGGAAAAGAAATGTGTCACTCACTTGTCAATCATGCTCTTGAAATCTAAAACTCCAGCAATTAATTTTGCTGCATATCTGTGAGAAACAAATACTTTTACTTTCTTACAGTCATTTTAAACACGTTTAACATCAACATACTGCAAATGAACAATTCTACTGTAAATACAGGGAGCCTGCTGTGACTTGTATGACTTATGATATTGACAGAACGCATCTTACTGCTGATCTGTGACCAGTTTTAGCAGTCATATGTGAAAGCTGTCATTATAGTTAAAGTGGGGAGACGGGCATTAGGCCAGCATTTTTTTGAGAGCAACAGTTCGGACTCTCTGAATTGCAAAGTTCAACTTTACAAGAGAGGGTTAGTCTGTATAAAGGTCACCATAGTGGTAGCTGAAAACAACTGCCTCACCGTGCAGTAATGAGTGGGTCACTGCGTGTGGATTTAATTCATGTGAATGACCGTTGAGTAATATTTATAATGTGTTAAAGTTCCTGTAACTGGCAGTAGCAAACACCAAGGTCATGGTTTTGATTCCCCGGGAGCACTAATACTAAATATAAAATGAACAAGCAAAAAATAATCAGTATTTTTAACTCCACTGGTAAACATTTTTTTTTTTACCTTTTTTTTTTTTAAGCATACATTCAACAAACTGTTTGTAAGGATTATAGTTTAAACAAAAAAAAATTGCCAATATATTAAGAAAAATAAACTAAATTCATAATGTATGAAATATATCTAAAAACTATTTTTATTATATTTATTATCTCGAGTTTGCTTGTCGATTTTTAGATAATTCACTGGATAATATGCATATAAAATATATTTATATGTTAAAATATAAACATTTTATATTTTTTAGTAATATATATATATATAAATAAATGAAATACAAAATACAAAAATAACGACTATGACTTCAGGGTCATGAATATCTATAAATATATTCATGTTAAAATACAAATACATTTCATATTTTAAAGTAAAATATATCAATAAATACATAAAATACAAAAAGTGCATGCCTTTAATAAGTTTCATAATTATCTATCCATATACATATATTTATATGTTAAAATATAAATGTTAAATTTTAAGTAAAATATATTTACACATGAATATATAAATAAAACATTTTAAAACATTCATTGTATGACTTTGTAGGCACATAACACACTTTTAGTTCTAAAGAACGATTATAGACCAACTAAATGACCTGTATTAAAATTCGTTGACTATTCCTATATGAATCCACACTGGTCTGACCTCATTTGGCCTTGACGGTCACTGAACTCCATTTGGGGAAGGACGACCCCAGGACTCGAATGGACGACAACAGGCATCCGGTAGTCTAGGTAGGCTGTTTGTAACCACCAGTCAGAGAGCTAGCCGTGGAAATGACAGAGTAACAATGAGACATAAGAAGAAGCCCTTTAAAAGAGACACTAAGCATCACCTAAGTTTTTACCCAGTTCTCCGTCTTCTTGGCTCGTTGTTCCAGGCCCTTCTGCAGTCTGTCTCCTACGCCGCCCGGCTTCTGAAACTCCTCCAGCAGCTGCCGGGTGTGATCCAGCTCCTCCGGGTCCACGATGGGCGTCAGGGCAGTCAGATAGCGTTCGCATGTTTGCTGCAGTGGAGGTACTGGAAGCTTAGGCAGACCCTCCTGATGGGCAAAGTAGCGACCTGCGATCCGTGTCACTGACACTGGCTTTACCAGGCCGGAGGGTTTCACCATGCCAGCCTTGACCTAAAAATATCCCAGATGATATAATACAGCTGGTGTTATATATCAAGATAATAGAGAACCTTTTAGTTCTTAATGACTGATATGTTGATAGTTAAATTAATTTTTTTTTATTAGTTTCTGTTTAGATAATATGATAATTTAGCATTGGTCTCTGTCTATATTATCATATTAGTACCCAAAAAGTGTATGTACACGTTAACAAGCTAATACAGTCCAACATTTATAAATGTCAGGAAATGTTATCTGTAATACTCAAATATAAAACACGAGTCAGCACATGTCTGTCAGTAATGCAACATGTAATAAAATTCTTGCGCTGTCATTAAAAAACTAAAAGCTTTATTAGATATCATTTACACGATGTGTTAGGTACCTGCTTTAAGTATTTAATCGACTGTGAGTGAACATTGTTTCTATGATTGCCGTGAACTGTATCAGCACTTCCTACTGTCCTTAGCACTACCGCTATCTAAACCATAAACAACATGAACGTCAGACAGCTGCTTGTTTATGTCAAATAAATATTTCGACCACGTTCAAAACCCGGCCATATGTATTGGTTACTCACCATCGTCCTTGCAAGAATGCCCAACATAACTGAAGTTCACTAAAACGCCCCCAAATCAAGGCCTGAGAGGAGGAGGGACAGACCCGATCAGAGTGCAGTGAGAGAGAGCAGCACGAGCGCCGCTCGAGACACAGACACACTGCAGCCCACACCCTTCTGCTTCTCCATCTGAGACACAGCTGACCGACGCGAATAAAGATTAAGACTTCAGTTAATTATCTGTTAACTAAATTCCACATTTATAAACCAAATTGCACTCCAAGGTCCAGAATTTAATATCCCAATACCTTTTCTCCCAATTGAAAATTGTACTAAGGGTTTCATTAACTCTGCTTTTACTTTTCTGTAAATGTATGCGAAATTGTACGCATAATGTATGTACTTACTAAATAATAATACATCACAAATAACAAACATAATAATTTCTAAATAAATAAAAATCGCTGATAATAATTGCGTAGTTAAGAATACGTCCTTTGATTCCTAAAATTGAAATTGTGAAATAAAAAACTACATTTACATATTACGCATGTTACAAATCAAACAATAGATGCAGTAACATTTTCTCACATTCACAAATGTAAGCTCTCCTGCAAAAAAAATAAATAAATAAAATAAAAAAAAATAAAAAAAAGTTTTTTTTTTCTTTTAGGAAGGAAATTGAGCATTATATTGATACTATACGATTTTCTATCAAACAAAAAGCAATTAAAACGGTGAAAGTTTGTAAACGCTTTAATATTTTATATAAATTTGTATTTGTATACAGCCCCGCTAGACTAGTGTATAACTGTTTGACATGAAACTATATAATTTACAATGTTTATTGCTTATATCATAATGTTTGTAAAATACATGTAATTGTTCTTGTTAGTAAAAAAAAGTAGCATTTTCTCACATCAAGGTACATTCGCTGATCAAGTTTTTTTAATTTTATTTTTTGTTCTATGTTTTACGCGAAAGTGCGGGTGAGAGTTGAAGGGTCGTGTTTTCAGGTTCACACAGTAAACATGGCGGAGACTGAGCAGCCGTCAGGTAATTCATATCAATCAAACCTTCATTTATAGACGGAGAATTCAAAAGCGAAGATACCTGTGATATCTGCAGATTATATATGCTGTTGTTCAACACCTGAAGGGGTGAAAGGGATGCGCTTATGTGCAGGAAAAACGCTTCATGTAACGTTAATGAATCGATGAGAGTCTGACCGCTCTTCGCCGTGGCGCATATATAGCTTATTACGCCTTTTCTGCTAACAAATGACCCGATATTATTACTTATTTGCAGTATTAATGTACTTACAATGCTGTTTAAAATATATTTTAGTGAGAGTGATGGACATAGCGGTTGAACACATTTAGTTTTAAACTCAGTTGGGTAAACCTACTCTTTAGCAAATGAAGTTGTCAGTTCTAGTGTAGCATGTTGATTTATTCTAGCGCTGTCAAACGATTAATCGCATCCAAAATAAAAGTTTTTGTTTACATAGTATATGTATATGTATGTGTACTGTGTATATTTATGATGTATATATAAATACATACACATGCATGTATATATTTAAGAAAAATGTTACGTTTATATATTAAATATATTTATATATAATTTAAATTATATGAATATAAATATATACATATAAATACGTGTATATATTTTCAAAATATTTGCTGTATGTGTGTATCTTTATATATACTTAATAAATATGCACAGTACACACACATATATTATGTAAACAAAAACTTTTATTTGGCATGCGATTAATCGCAATTAATCGTTTGACAGCACTTATATTCTGATATGTTTATGTATAATGGGATGTTGGAAAGTTTTTGTAAAAAAAATAAATAAAGAAAGAAAAGAACAATATTCAGATAATTTACCATTGACAGTATATTCTGGAAACTAACTTTGCATATAAATGGGATATGTTTTTTAAGAGAAGTAGGAAAATTTTCTCTTTAGGACAGTGTTATAGGTTCATATTTCCTGATCAGAACCAACTGAAGTCTTTCAGGTTTGGGTACACCCTCAGACTACCTTTTATATTGTCGTTGGCCTTTGTGAAAGGGAATTATTATAAGGGTGATTTGTTGCAACTGGCCCCTTATTCTTCCCACTATTCTTAGAAAGGAAGTGGAAATATATGTATGAAAACAAATTAAAATTAAAGTCAGTTGGTATGCCAAAAAAAAGTCAAATCACAGAACGCTGTGTTTAGACATTGTTACATTTTTATTTTGATATTTTTACGTTCTTTCATAACTTTTTTTTAAACTTTATTTGTACCCCAGCTCTTAATAAACACACACTGAGTTGTTGTGTTCATTGCCACACAAAGTCATGAAGTGCACTTATCAACCCACAAGAAATACAAATTCTGCCACTGTGTAATTAACATTTAATAGTTAATACGTTAGGTGAGATGTGTGAGACTACTATTTCTTCTTCAATGCATTCTGTCAGATTACCATATAAATGCTTGGAATTTTAACCTTATGTTTTGATGATAACAGGTATTAGTATTTTTTGAGGTCTGGATAAATGATTATTTTTGGACCTGACATGTCCTTCGAAGATTTTTTTTAAATAAATTATAACCAGTTTATTAAGTTACATGAAATTTCTAAAAAAAAAAAAAAAAAAATGGAATTACAGAAACCACTTTTAACAAGTAGCTATCAGTTCTTATTAGTTTCATTTTTAGTATTAATATAATTTTAATTTGACACTAAATTTGGAGGCGTCCATCATATCTTTTTTGTCTTTTGCATAGGCTCCTCCCATGAGGATGACAAGCCTCCCAATCCTCTCAGTTTCAACTTCATGGTGCCAAAGAAGGAGATCAGCATGGTGCCTGATATGGGCAAATGGAAAAGATCACAGGTATGTTGTACAACCCACTTAAGAGCAGTTTATCTGCTACTTTGAGAGATGAAAAAAATAGCTCATTATCAGTCTCTTTCCCCAGTATCTCTGGAGTTTAAAGATAATAATAGGAATCTCTATTGTTTGACACACATTTTGTTGTGTGGCTAGTTGCAGCAGCACCATTACATTTTAAAGAGACAGTCCTAAAAAATAAGTCATGAGAACCTCTGCATATATGACTCCTGTTAAAGGTGCACTCAGTGTTTTTCCTCATTAGAAATGTGTAAATACAGAAATGAACATTTCTGGTCTGTAAAGAGCTGTTTTGTTCTAGATTGAGGGCAGCCTTGTTGAAATCACACAACCAAATGACTTAAAATTTCAGTAAAACAAATCGCAACTTTTTTTTTTTTTTTTGCAAAGGCATAATAATAATAATGACAACAATAATAATATTAATTATAATAATTAAATCAATAATAATAATTTTTAATAATAAAATTCATCTCCCTTAAAAGTCATTAAACCCTCTTTTGCTTACATTTGAGCATGTTTCTGTTTTGTGTAAGTAGGCATATGCAGACTACATGGGATTCATTCTGACCCTGAATGAGGGTGTGAAGGGAAAGAAACTTACATGTGAATACCAGGTGTCTGAGGTGGGTCACTGTCCAGCTTTTCTCTATACTGCTGTATGTTGGTCTGTATTTAACAGATGAAGTGATTGGTATATGTTTTGATCACAATAATGCATGTTCATGGATCAGCTCATAGAAATGTGCTTGCATGCTTTTCTTTGCTGTTAGACAGTGGAGAAGTTGCTTGCTATGTTGGCAACATTAGATCGCTGGATCGATGAGACACCACCACTAGACCAGCCTTCTCGCTTCGGCAATAAAGCTTACCGCACATGGTATGCTAAACTAGACCAGGTGAGTGCCTGTATATGTATATGACCATTGTTTACATCTTTACACTGTTTTAATTTGTTTTGGTATCAATTCTTGGTCAAGCATTGCTAGTTACTTTAAGCATACAGTGCCTTCAGAAAATATTCACCATCCATTTGATTATTTATTCTTCTGTTGTGTTTCTTCAAATTAAAACTGAATTTTTTAGTGCAGTTTTTGAATGAGAGAATTGATTAAGGTGAATTTTTTTTTTTGATGGCAATGTGTCATTTCTGTGCTGTTCGTATACGGTGAAATAATGTAAGAGTGTTTTGTGTGTGCAGGAGGCAGAGGCTCTGGTCACAGCCGTTCTGCCATCAGAGCGTCATGATGCTGCTCCAGAGATTGCGGTCTATCTGAAAGAGGCTGTGGGCAACTCCACCAGGATTGACTATGGCACAGGTCTGTGTGGGGAAACACAAATATAAGTGTTCATTGTATTTCTTATATGTTTGTGTATGTGTGTTTTTCCATAGTTGGCTTTGAAGAGAAATGATAACTTTTCACACTTTTATCTATCACTCATTAATAAATTCAGCTGTCACATCAGAGAGAATAATAAAGACAAAACATGAACTAGTCTTTTAGATTTTGACTTTCAAAACATCAGCTATATGGACTCTTTTTACAGACTGTGATGATGCAAGTTTTTTGAATTTTCATTTTTAAAAAAAATTGTGTATTTATAACACTATACTTTTAACTATACTATTTAACACAGCTGCATGAGTGTTTCTAATACAGTGGCTGAGGGAGTGATGGCAAATTTGACATCTTTCTCTCTTCTGACCAATGTAATCGATCTCAGTATTTTTTTCCTCTTTTGTAAAGTCATAGAGGCACTGTCATGGATTTTTTTTTCTTTTGCTATTGGAGCAAATGGGAAAAATTATATTAGCTGTAGTTTCTGTTTACCAAACTATAACATTCAGAGAACTCTGGAACTGTGAAATGGGTCCATTATATACAAATATCCAAGTAGAAATTTAATGTTGTTCTTCTGGATAATCACTAGAGGGTGCTGTTGAAACACAAACATTTGGATGCTTTTGAGAGTTTAACACGATTCAGATACGGATTTTAAGGATTACAAACGTTAAGTACATTAAACAGTTCTTGTTTCATATAAAGTCTGACATGATTCAGACTGATAATACTGAAAGCGTCAATTATTTGTTAATTAAATGACACTGCTCATGATGTATATTTGTTTTTGAGTGTAGCCAGCAAAGAAGATGCAAATAGAATTGCCTTGCCGTTATTTTGTAGTACAGTGCCATTTTATCTCATCACATCCAATTCAGACTATAAGCTCACCAATCAGGTGCTGTGGTGCTATAGAAGTGCTTCAGCTGTGTAGGGAACTGCAGGTTGCATTATTTAGCATAAGAAATAACCTGTTTCTGTGTGCAGGTCATGAGGCGGCATTTGCTGCGTTCCTCTGCTGTCTTTGTAAGGTGGGAGCTCTGCGCATGGAGGACCAGCTGGCCATCATATTTAAAGTTTTTGACAAGTTAGTGCATCTTATCACTTGACCTCTTATTTTGAAAACTTTAAATCTGTAACTCTGTAACACTTTACTGCACACTAATGCATGGTCGTTGATGGTCTAAAACTGTGAAGAACTCATTTGCATTAAGCATTATGATCTTATTGGCGTAGGTATCTGCAAGTGATGCACAAACTGCAGAAGACATATAGGATGGAGCCGGCAGGGAGTCAGGGAGTGTGGGGTCTTGACGACTTTCAATTCCTTCCCTTCATATGGGGGAGCTCACAGCTTATAGGTAACGACTCCTTGTTTTTTGCCCATTTTATTGATAATGTGTCCTGGCCTGGAGATGCCTCCATTTTTAGTCTTTAACAACAGCAAGTTCTAACTTTTTGGTAGATCTAGACAGACTGTTGTTTTGGTATTATTTATATGCTATTATAATATTTTGTTTACGTTTTAGTAATTTATTTGCTTTTATGATTTTTGTTTCTATTCCTATTTAGCTTTAATTTTTGTTTCAATTTTAGTAATTTTAATACTTATACTTCAGTTTCTGTACATTTCAAATTTCCAGTTTTCATTTTAAGTTTCTATCTAATATTTACATTTAATTTCAGTTTTATTACAGCTTTTAATAGTTTTAGTATACATTAAAATGTAAGAACACTGTACCTAGAGCTAGCTAAATCCAGGTTCATTGTTGTTTGCAGTGACTAACATGGAGACACCTAGTGGTCACGTTGTGTAACTGAAGTGTGTTTGTTCTTCTGTTGTGTGTAGACCACCCAACCCTGGAGCCCAGACACTTTGTGGAGGAGAAGGTCGTAAACGAGTACCACCAAGACTACATGTTTCTGGAGTGCATTAAATTCATCAATGAGGTGTGTGTCATCTGGCGTCTGCTCATGGAAAGACCATTTTTCCTTTCATTTTCATTTTGTTGGGAGGATGAAATTTAGAAAACACACAAACAAAAACTCATAAGTTCCATTCATGTAAATACTTACAATATATAGTTTAAAACTCACTCTCTCTCTCTCTCTCTCTCTCTCTCTCTCTCTCTCTCTCTCTCTCTCTCAGGGAGGTTGTGTTTGGACTCCACTCACATGAGTCATTTCCTTCCTTCCCTGCACGTTGTTGTGAATCACTCCTAAGGCCCCTAGGGCCCACCCCCTCCTTTCTCTTTCTCTTTCCTCTGTTTCTCTCTCCCTCTCTCTCCTCCCTTTCCTTCTCTTCATTCCTCTTTGTGGGGCTAGTAGGTCTTTGGAAAGTCTGGCTTGACGAGAGCAGTGTGTGTGTGTGTGGAGTAAAGCCACACAGCACTGCCATTCATAAAGTGCTCTTTCCCAAGGGCAGCCCACAAGCCCCTCTCTCTCATAAACTCTCATGAATAGACTTCATAGTACAGCGATTTGATGATGACTGTCAAATTACCAATACTACAGAAGAGTTAATAATCTTTTGAGAATATTCTTATAATTTTATTATGTTTATTTACTTCACACACATACTACCAATCAAAAGTTTTTAAAAAGAGTGAATACCTTTATTCAGCAAGGATGCAATAGATGCAAAACTGTCAGTTAAGCCATTTATAATGTTAATGTTATTTTAAATAAATTCTGTTCTTTTGAAATTACTGTTCTTCAAAGAATCCTGAAAAAAAAACACGTATCACAGTTTCAGCATGCTAAGATGATTTCAGAAGGGTCATGTGACACTGAACACTGGAGTAATGAAAATGGACTACTGAAAATTCAGCTTTGCAATCACAGGACTAAACAATATTTAAAATATATTAAAATAATTACATTTTAAATTTTAATAATATATCACTAAAAAATACCATTTTACTGTATTTTCGATCAAATAAATGTAGCTTTGGTGTACATAAGAGATTTCTTTCAAAAATATGAAAAAAATCTTACCCACCGAAAACTTTTGAACAGCAGTGTATTTTGATTTCCTCCGTAATCAGAAACATTGTTTATTGTATAAACTCTATGAACTTTGATTTTCAGTTGTAGTTTAGTAGTGTTTTTACTCTTTTGCTAATAGTAGTGCTAAATTCTGTTCATTTGTTTGTTTGCTATTTATTTTCTAGTAACCTTTATGTTTCTACAACTAATTTGAAGAACCACTTTCAAACGATTGTTATATTGGTATTTGACAGATCTGATCTGTGGTCAGCACAAACATAAGAATTTATTCTTTTCTTCTCCGAATAAAATCAATTTTTATCTTAGCAACTTTCCACCACAGTTAAAAGTGAAATATCTTATTCAAAGTGGAATTGTTAGGTTTCAAATTGCTCCATTAAATCCAGCTATAATGCTGATTGCACTGTATATCTTAAGTTTACTATCATCTTAATCACAAAGCATTTTTCCTCTTTTAGATGAAAACAGGCCCTTTTGCCGAACACTCGAATCAGCTTTGGAACATCAGCGCTGTTCCTTCTTGGTCCAAAGTCAATCAAGGTCTCATACGAATGTATAAAGCGGAAGTAAGTATCATGGTATTGTAAACATTTTTAAATGTCAAGCGCAAACTTGGTGTGACAGGGACTCCTTATATAGAGTGTGTAAATGGTACATTGGTAGTTAGTACACTAAACCCTGTTTTATCATAACTGAAAAGAAATATCCGAATAAACATTCTATTCAGAAAGCAGAATTGCAGGCTACCCACTCACATAGTCTATATATGACATTTATATATGGGTCATTACAAACGGCAAGCCGTGGATTCACAGTTTGTGAAGTTTTAAGACCAGAGCTGAAAGAGTTAATTGAGCAAGCATGTGTGTTCGAGGGGAAGAACCGAGTGCCCCACCCCCTCATCCAAAGCCCACATCCTGTGCTCCCTCCCCCTTCTCTGCGCTGAGGGGCCAGTCTGTCTGCAAATTCCCCTCCTCCTTCCCTCTCTCTCTCACCCTGTCTGTTTTTCCCCACCCCCGTATATATCACACTCTCGTTCTCTCTTTGACTCCATCAGCCAGGGACTGTTACTGATGTCTTTCAAGTTATATACACGTTAAAGAGATGGGTTTTTTTTTCTGAGTATGAAAGCTATTCATATGGATATATATATATGAAAGGTGTTAATTCTGTATCTGAGCGACATTTCAATGTACTTTTGTCTCAATTTTATTTATTTCTACATTGAAATAGGCTAGGCATACTGAAATACATGTGTAGTTTGAGGATCCTATACACTTCAAGAGCTTTCCACAGACTGTTATTCAGCATGGATGCATTAAACTGATCAGAAGTGACAGTCGAGACATTTAAAGCAGTACAAAAGATTTCTATTTCAAATAAATGCTGTTCTTTTGAATGTTCTGTTCATCAAAAAATCCTGAAAAAGCTTTCCCTGAAAATATTAAGTAGCACAACTGTTTTCAACATTTATAATAAACACCAGATCAGTGTATTACACTGTGTCCTAACTACACACGCCGCGATGCTGCAACGCAATAAAAGGTATTTTTTCCAAGTTAATCTGAGTTTTTGTCCTAATCAGCCGCGATGGCAACACGCAAAATTTCTGTTTTAGAAACGGTTTCTATTTCTGCAACTTTGCGGCTGGAGCAACAACACACAAACTATGACATTGATAATCTCAGGTACTCATTATGTGCTTTATTCAGTGTTAAAAGTGTCTAATGTGAGTTTGAATATCATTCTGCTTGACATTTATAGCCATACAGAAAGCAACAATAGATAGTTTACCTCAGATCTTGAAAATAAATTAAAGGAAAGATGTAGGCTTTGTTAAACTGTGAACTCAATGCAAACTAACAAGCATATTCCATAACAAAGATGGTATCAGTCACTCAGTATGTACTTTTAAAAATGTTAAAAAGGTTTTATATTTATGAATTAGATTGTAAACTTATCCATTTCGTTGCGAGTGCAGTGCGCTTCCAGAGAAAGCCCGCCCGCACACGCTTTTGATTGGCTGTGACAAACACTCAAATCGTTTGTTGCTGGAATCTTGTCGCGTCGAGTGTAATTAGGGCACGGTGTTAGAATAATTTCTGAAGGATCATGTGACACTGAAGACTGAAGTAATGGCTGCTAAAAAAATTCAGCTCTGCCATCACAGGAATAAATTACATTTTATAGGCCTGGTTACACAGACAGGGCTTAGACTAAGCCAGAATTAGGCCATAGTTAAATTAGGACATTGAAGTAATTTTTATAAATGTGCTTAAGAAAAAAACATTACTACTGTGCATCTTCAGAAAAAACAAAGGCACTGATATAATTTAATGTCAATCAGTGCAAATTTCTTTTAGTTGAAACAGCTCAGACTTACATTTTAGTCTGGGACTAGGTTTAAGCCTTGTCTGTGAAACCGGTGGATAATAATTTAAAATAAAAAAGGTGTTTAAATAATATTTCACAATAATTCTGTATTAGATCAAATAATTGCAGCTTTACTGAGTTTAATATACTTATTTCAAAAACATTAAAAATAGTCATTCTGACCCCAAACTTTTAAACAGTAGTATATGTGGATATATATCCTCTGTATATAGTCTTATTCTATTTGGAGACCATAGCATTAGACATTTTCCTGCTATAAAGTTGACTGATACTAGCAAATTCTTTCTTTGTCATCCTCTCACAGTGTCTAGAAAAATTCCCTGTCATCCAGCATTTCAAGTTTGGCAGCCTGCTCTCCATCCAGCCAGTCAAACCATGAGAGACAAGAAAAAGAATTTGCACCTCATCAGAGAGCACAACCAAAAGTTCAACTTCAGATGAAAACGCTTCAGTCCCAGTTAACAAACCTAAATATGCATTCTCATCACCAGAAATGCTTGGTCTTACTCCTGAAGATCTACTTTCCTGGAGAGTTCAGTCCCAAACCTACTCTAATACATTCAACCCTAAAAGATTTCAGTGAACCTGAAGAACTAGATTAGCAGGTTCAGGAGTATTTGAGTTGAGTTGAACTAAACTCTGCAGGATGGTAGATCTAAACAGCCCTGCTCTTCACAATCTACTAGTTCTGCATATGAAATCCCACCTGTGATATTCCTCTTAAGTGACGCAATTTGTCTGTATGGTTTTATTTATCTATTCCCTGCAAGCAGGAAGTTGAACTGCTACTTAGACACCTGCAGTGAGCTCTCAACGCAGTTATGCACATACATTTTCATCTGGATTGGCATTTATATTTATTTATGTGTATATAAAGAAAGAGCTTGTCACGATGAACGGTTGAAGGCTTGGTTTTGGTTTAATGGATTCTATTTCCTGTGTGCAAAGATCTGAAGCCAGTGAACAATAATGTGTGTGTGTGGGTTTGTGAGTTCATGAAGCATCAGTGTCTCAAAAGGCACTTGTAGTGAACTTCTTGCTGTTCATTTATCAAAGATTGCTGAGGCGTGTGGTGTTATGAATGGTTTTGATAAGTGTCATTTTTACCTATGTAAGACATTAATAAGTTGTCAACCACTTTAGTTTTACATTTTTGGCTGTGCTTGTTTCTTTCATTTTAACTTAACTGAAAATGGGATGAGTAAAATGCCAGAAAGACCCTTTTAGTTTCTAAACAGCCACATGTAGGTAATACAATAGTCTTCCGTTTGTTAATTTAAAGCAATGAATTTGGATCCAGCGGTTTAGCATGATGCAACATTAGTAAAGTATATTTAATTTCTAAACTTCATTTTGTGTAAATAAATGATTTCAGTTTGTTTCAGAACCAACACAGAGGGCACATCATAAACAGGGTAAAGCCTGCATGTTAACATTACTGAAATATTGGTGAAAAGCTTTTGTTACTCTTTTTACCATTAGAATCGGGCAGTACATCTGTGAACACTTTTGAAATATTTATCCTTCACAAAGTACGTTTTCATAGATCTGCACCGTGTTTTCAAGAATCCAGGCTTTTTGTTTTACATGGGTTAATATGGAACTAATGGACCTGGGCGGCCTTTCCTTAAACGCTTTGTAGGCCTAAGTAGATTCTTGAAACCATTGGCACCAATGATCTACTTAGGATTACAATGCTTTTGGGAATCACAGCCCTGGGTGTTAAATGTAACAAGATCATTCCTATAGCTGGATGCCAGCAGTCAGCTGCAAACAATGCTTTAAATTAAGATATATATGTTAAAATGACCTTATTGATTATTATGACTAAGGATTTGCTTAAACCATTTGTTGCAATAGCTCCATATTTTTGTGTAGTCTCAGTTTCAAAAGAATAACCATCATCAAAATCATTAATGTCTTACAATTAACTTTTTGGGTTTCCAGTATTTAATAAAAATTATAATTGTTTGATTGAATGGAACTACTGAGTTAATAATGGGACATAACGCTTACTGTTTATCTGCTTCCCAACCAACACAACTAAGTTTCAGGTTAACTGATCACTAACACTGTGATCTTCTAATTGTATAGAGGCCTACCAGGGTTTACAATTCGTGTTTTCTTTTCCTCATTACAATATACAGTTCACACAAATTTCAAGTATTTAAGCAGTGTGCTGTGATTTGACATGCTATAATTCAATGTAAAGCTGTATATAATTCAAATAAAATGTTTCATTACCTCATAAAGGAAAAGATATGAAAGCAAATATAACAAATGGCAAATTTTTTTTGAAGTTTGTGATTTCAGGTAAAATGGTCGTTGTATGTCTATATATGTACATTTAAATCTGAAATCATGATGCTAAAAAAGCTTTACATAAGGTAACTTTAGGTTTTTTATATAAAGAAACGACATCCCTGACGCAAATTTGGTTCTATGTAATTTGGATTGGTTTTTTTCTTGTCCTTTTTTTTATTTTTTTTTTTTGTCTTAACAAAACCTACATGCAGGCCAGGCCAGTTCACATTCTGTAGTTTCAGTCGAGTCATTTTCGGTGGATGCCAAATTCAGCATCTGCCCAGTCACTCTAGTCCAGCCGCCCCACTGTGAAACTCCGCACAGCTTGCTGAGTAATTGACATGAAAGCATGTCGAATTTACCCCCATCACCCATCCGCCTCCCCCCTTTCTATTCAGCTGTATTCAGACGCAGGCTCCACTGCTGAGTTCAACAGGCGCAGTCGAGATAAGATAAGATTAAAGTCGTGCCTTTTGTCTTCATTAACATTTGATGTTACCACTGAGCCCGTTTCACAAGGCTGCTCATTTTGGAAGGTGTAAACAGAAGTGTATTTAGCACATATATCACGTCCACCGACTAATGAAACACGCGCTATCTATGTTGAATGTTGTGGGTGCGTGTATAATTGAAGGCGCACGGATCCTTTTTCCATCGTGTAAAATGAGAAAATCTGCACTCGCTCTCCACGGTAGCGTTTCACGCGTTGGCCACGCGGAGGAGCTCGCCACACACCACAGACCCGGTTGTGCATAGCCCTGTCAAAAATTAAACGAATATACAAACGCTCTTTTTATAAAATAGATTTGGTAACGCTGGCATAGACACCATTCCCCAAAAATCAGCCAATTAGGGGGGAAAAAAAACGCACACAAATTTCAAACATAACGTTTTACGCTCATTATATAGCCGACATTAATTTAACCTTGTTGGATCATTCAGTAATTTCACAGACGTGTCGCCGCAATGCAAACCAAGCTCGATGCAACCGTGCAACATATTTGCACGGTTTTAAACGCCTCGTCATAATGTAACACACCGCGCAACCGAGTTACCTGCGTTTTTAGCGAGATTTAAACGCGCGCGAAGCAGCTCATCGAAAATAGCCATAACAACGACTTGATAACAGCCCATGCATGTTGGACGTTGATGTGTCGGGTGTACTGCGGTATCTCAGATTGAGAGGAGTCGAGAGGTTTCGGCTGGAGATGAGAGAGAGAGGACAGGGAAGGGAGGGGAGGGGTGGAGGGGTTGCACGGAGCAGCGGATTCGAGGTCAGCCCGAGGTGCCGCTACATAGGCGCTCTAATACCTTCATTCATTGATTTTGAAGAACACCACCATGTGGCATACAGCAGAGATAACACAGTCTGCGAGTTTAGCAATAGTTTCTGGTTAAGAAAAGTGAACACAGTGCCTGCCAACAGGACGTGACGCGTGTGTCAGGCAAAAGTTTGCTTTTAGGGTCCATTTAGGGGTATGGTCCTTACTTCAAAACCTTAGTTTGAATATAAGCTTTACTGAATGATATGCTCTGTTTTATTGTCTTTATGGTGTGTATACGTATACTTTCCTTTTCATTAGATGTTCTATTCTTGGCCTGCAGGTGACAGTTTAATATCCCGCAGGTAATGGCATATATCTAAAATTAAATTTCAGGTGATCCAAAACAATACTGAGAATATTCATTTAGGATCTTAAATGCACAGTATAGGACATTTCAGAACCACTGAGTTCAACAAACGTTTTCCCTTTAGTTCTGTGGACTAATACTTGATTAGAAATCTAACTAACATTTTCTGTTACAGTGAAGTATGGAATATATGGCAAATATATAATGACTTTGATGACATCAGTTGTTGTGGATATGGCAGATGAGACATACTAAGGATGTTGGATTTTGCATGTAACCTTAATGTTGTGTTGCTTAATTGAGTCAAGCTCAATATCATGCGGCCTAAATTTTAAGGCAACTGTAATGAACACTCTTTGTTTATCAAAAAAGAGGCAATGCAAAGTAAGTTTAATTTTTTATTAAGGTTATAAATTTTAAACAAATACTTTCTAAAACAGTTTTACCCGGTGATATACAATTTAATATGCACAAAAATACAAGAATACCAACAAAATATGGAGAATACGTCTGAAAACGTCTTTAATTCAGTACACATAGTGCTTATATAATGTGAGGACGTATGGCTAATTTATGAGATTGCCTTTTTAGAACAAAAGGTCTAAGTTCGTAGAAAATAAAATCAAACCCACAAAACCAAGCAAATGCTGGCATCATGAATTACTGTGAAGGCTTAAACTTCTTCTGAGAGTAAGGGGGCGGGAAATGGTTAACGCTGGAGACTGGATAGTCAACAAAAATACCTGGCTGATTAAATCACGGCGTGCATTATGGGAGTTGTAGTGTTAATTAATGGCCCCAACGTTCAGTGTTGATGAGGTGACTGGCATAGGCGAACTACAAACACACTCGAGAGGAACTGGAGCTGTAGGTCAGTGCAGTCAACAAAACGCACCAGTCCTCGCCACGTTCAACAGCACATTTCAGAATACAGAAAACAACAAACTGCGACAGGGAGGGGGTTCAAATATTGCACCTTCATTAGCCTACTTGATTGCCTTGTGTGATATTACAGAATGTAGTCTGTGTAAGCCAGTCCTCTTCCTGCAGCACGAGCTCAGATAGTCTTGTTGTAGCCTGTTCTACTGGTAAACTGGTAGTCGTTAAAACGTTAGAAAAGGTGACACGGCTGCTTAAAGTGTTATGTACTGTGTGAGAAATAAGCGTGCAGTGGCTAGGCTTCTCCGTTTGCAGCCTGCTATACCCAACAGTACATGGGCTGTAATGTTATTTTACAATACATCGTTGTGAAAGTTCCTGGGAAGGGAGAGAAAAAAGAAACAATCCACGAGCGAAACATTCAGAGACTTCCCATGTTTGTGGCCATAGCTAGCAGTCTGCGTTGGGTTTAAGGCAACGAAATTCAACTTGGTTTTTAAAACGCTTGTTGTACTATCGACATTTGCTTTAAAGGATACATCATCACAAGTGGTAGGCTACAACCACTGTCCGCCTCCCCCACCGAAACGAAACTAAAAACAAACCCAAATAAAAAGGCTTAAATAACTTTGCTGCAAAAATAAAAGTCAATTTGTCTTAGACTTTGTACAATTTCATAAAGTATCTGTATTAACCACAGAGTCAAAAGGCTACAATAGCTCTCGTCCAAGCCCCTAAACTCGCCAGGGCTTGTTTGCTACAGAACTGTCCGTTTAAGGCTTGCTCCAAGTCCGCCTGTCTGCTCACCAGTCCCGTAAACCCCGAGCCGAAGATCGAGATGAGGTTGGAAATGTTCGACGTGTCCAAGGGCTCCGTGCTCGCGTATGAAGAGTCCTCGAATTTCGCTCTTTTGCACGGCGTAAAATCCGGTACCTCCTCGATCTCGGACACGTAGTACCCAAAGTCAAGCTTGCGTTTCTTGGCCGGGCTCTGCGCGCCCTGGCAGCACTGTTGGAGCGAAGCGCAGCAGTCCTGATGCAAATACCCGTTCTCTACTGTGGTAACGACATGCGTGTCCAAGTCGAGCACTGTAGTTTTGTTGCAGTGCATGCTGTTTACCGGTGAAAAGTCACAGTTGGACACGGGGTAGGCTTCCGCGCAGCAGCTGCGGTAGAACGAGGGGTCCGGCGCTTTGCAGATCTCCTCGCTTTGGAGAGCTAGGGGCACCGAGCAGGCGCTGCTGGGCTGGATGTGCGGCACCGAAGGAGCCTGGTGACTGACGGGCAGGAGCGCGCCGCAGAGGCTCGCCGACTCGCTCGCGCTGCCGCAGCAGTCCCCCGTCTGCTCCTCGCAGTCCTCCACCAGATCGAGAGGGTTCAGCTCCTGGATCTCGTTGCAGACGGTCATCACCTCCTCGTACTGCTGCATTCTGTAGATCTCGGCGTACTTCTCGTTCATGTAGACTTGCCTGGCGTTCCTCAGTACATAGGAGACCAGCAGGTTTTTGTGCAGCTTGATTCCTCCTCTCTGCGTGCGGGAGTTGTGGATTTTCCGTAAAGATATCGAAATGAGACTTTGTGCATCCACTGCACACTCCATGGTGTTGATCATGGTCGGGGTCGTGATGTTTTCCCACCTCTCCGACGAAGGAAACAAACTTTCTTTTAGTCAGAATCACGATATTTCGTGCGGGGACGAAGGCTTAAGTCAGCTCTGTGGAGAAACATTGAACGTGGTCGTTTCTGCCTCAGCGTGTGAGCGTAGGCAATCATTAGCCTGCGCTTGCTGCCATAGTATTTATATGGCGAATAACTTTCCGCCCACTTCGCCTCCGGCCAATCAGAAGCCGAGAATACCGTTGAGTGACAGGCAAATTCCACCCAGAGGTTTTGATCTCGTCCAATCACAAAGAGGCGGTTCTTCTGTGCTATTCAAATTCCAGACTGACTTTACCAAACTGGAATGTTCTCATGAGGCGCGTTGTACATCGGAGTGCGTGCTCTTGTCATGTGTGCTGGAGAGACTGCTTGAAGGATCTGACACAAATTCACTAAAATCTTTTCTTTCATAAGTTAAAAAGTACTAAGCGCTGTAAGTTTAGCACAACTGAAAAACACTGTATGAGTTACTACAACCTCGCCGTTTAAAAGATCATTAAAACTAAATTTTCTCTGTTTTGGGTAATCGATATTTTAAGCACAGTAAACTCATTTGCAACTTACATACAAACCGTACCAGGATTTGAAACGTTACACTATTGTTAATAAATATGTAAAAACATCTATATAGCTATTTATAGTTTTATTTTAGGCTGTATATGAGATTATATGAGAAAGACATTAATGTAATGGATGATTCAGACTGAAAGACAGCAAATGTAATTGACATACTATGTAATGTAAACTTTATTATATATGTATTACATATTAATTAGTCTTAAAATTATTGTATTATGTTTCTCTAATATAGTTTCTTTATAGTTTAGTGAGGTTTATACAGACAGTCCAAACTCCATGTGCAAGAACATTTTAGTTCTGATTAAAGATATTGTGGACAACACTGATTTAACTTGGATGTCTGAGATGTAGTCAAAGAAGGAAAAGATGATAAATAAATTTAGCAAGTATTTATTTCAGAACAGATTTTTACACTGATATTTACCCTTTGGACTGTAAGACAGATATTCATATCATCTGAGCTCAGGTTGACATCTATTGTTAAACTACTGGGTTTCAGGACAAAAAGTATTCTGTAAAGCTCCACAAAGGACTGTGTCATATAATTTACCTTTGACTCAATAATATTACAGAAGAATACATCAGAATGACCCCGCTCTACAGCACTTCGGTCTGCATCTGCACAATGTGAAAAAAAAAGAAAAAAAAAAGTTAAATTTATTTGAATTTTCTAAATATCAGATTTGGTTCTGTGCATGTCAAACATTTGCTACATTCTCTAATTGCTGTTCATTCTTCCCACTGGTATGACAGAAAACAGCAGTGTTTAGGAGAATCATTTCGATATTCCTGAAATATATTCTGAAAAACTATCCATGAGGTACAGTAACAATATGCAGTAGTCTTCTGAACAGATTCAGAAAGTGAGCTCTAATTTAATAATAAACTGCTGTAATTCAGCACTAATTGGTAAAATATAACTAAGATATAAGTAAAAGATAACTAAAGAAATAATGCATAAAGTTGCCTCGGACCGGAATCCAGAGATTCAGATTTTGAGTTGCGAAATATATATATTTAAGAAATATATATTTATACTGACTAGCTAATAAATCTGCCAGTGCTGTGTCAGCTTTGTCCTTTCATGCAACACGTTTGTGCAGCAGTGCATTCATCCACTCCATATTAATATTAGGACACTTAAGACACATTTAAAATGTATGAATGTCATTGCATTAGAAAACAAAATCAAACCAAGTGCCATCTGCAAATGATGCTAGACTGCTTCTCCAGTCTAACTTTTCTTTTTTAAATACTTTTAATCATCTAATCTCAGGGTGATATTTGGTAGATATATGAAGTCAGTTCTCCTCAATTTCATACAAGTGTCCAAGCAGAGTAACCACGGGTGTAGTTCATCACATTAACCATATGTGATTTTATATATTTTCAAATAAGCGGGCTTTCTACCTTTGAAAAAACAGCTGCATTATATCCTGTCACTTTCCAGCTATGCCAAAAGAAGTTTGAGACACATCAGAATTCTACACAGATATTTAGTGACAGCAGACTATTGGTCCTAATGCAGGCTAATTTTGTCTATTTTATGGGCCTCTAAACATAGATCGATCTGAGTTAAGATGCTTCACCTCTCATTTAGTGTCATACCATTCTATTATATATTTCCTATTACCATAACATTATCCTCAGAATATGTCTGTCTGTCTGTCTGTCTATCTATCTATCTATCTATCTATCTATCTATCTATCTATCTAAGTCATGACTATCAAGTCACTATTATTTGTATAGCGCTTTTAACAATGCAAATTGTGTCAAAGCAGCTTTACATCAGCTTGATATAAAGCTGGGTGGCTTTACATCAGCTTTACAGTATTTAGACGGGGAAATAGTTTGTCGAAACAGTGTCATTCTCCTCTGGCCAGACAAAATCAGCAGTTTAAATCTAGGCTGCAGCAGAGTCAGATTGTGCAAAGGACTCATCTGGTTCCTGTGGTCTTGTCCCGATGGCCGTCTAGGAGACAGGGTCTTCACTGGGGATTAGTCTCTGGGGCTCATCTAGTTGTCCTTGTCTCCGCTGGCGTTCAGGGCTGTAGAGGTCATGTCTAGGTGCTGATCCACCATCTGATCTGGATACGGACTGGATCCGGGTGGCTGCAGTGATCATCTGATCTGGATACAGTCTGGATCTGGGTGGCTGCAGTGATCATCTGATCTGGATACAGTCTGGATCTGGGTGGCTGCAGTGATCATCTGATCTGGATACAGTCTGGATCTGGGTGGCTACGGTGACCTCAGAATAAGAAAGAAACAGACTAATAGCGTAGATGCCATTCTTCTAACGATGTAACAAGTACATCGGGTGTTTTGGGAAGTGTTCCCGGTTCCGGTTGACTTAATTAATGCAGCCTAACAATCCTTTAATGGATTTGAATTATAGAAATGCAATAGTGTATTATGTGTAAACCAGGATAAAGAGATGGGTCTTTAATCTAGATTTAAACTGACATATCAGACTCTATCGAGAATGATATGCTGACATTACTCACATGTTGGGGTTGGTCTCAGTATCTGCAAACCCCAAACACTAGTGCTTCATCATGAGGAATTAGCAGCACTTTAAATAGCCTCTTAGGGTACCAAAGACTTGCTTTTGACTTTCACAGATTTTCAACAAGAAGTTGCTAGGCATTCTCACAATTATTTAAAGCAAATTTTGTTTCAAGAGGGTGTGGTAAGAATGTCACATTCAGTGATTGTAGGTGGTGTAAATAGACCTATAAAACACTTGTTGGATAATGAATGGAGATTTCAAGATCAATCCGTTTAGGTTTCATTACAATTGACTTAAAAAAAAATCCTATAGACTATATAAAACAAACGTAGAAACAGATCATGTTGAATGAGATAGAAACACTGTACATGTAGTATTTCTTTTTTATTACTTATTATTATTACTATTATTAAACACAAAGTTTTGCTCCATTCCTCCAATTCTTATCATTTTTATAATCCATATAACCATCAACAGCAGTAAATGTTAGGTGAACTAAAAAGATTATTATTAATAATTTAACAGTAAGTAAAATCTTGCTATGGCTACTGGGCAAATTCTCCAAGACAGTTTAGTTAAGTTCATTTAAAAATAAATTAATAATATAAAAATAATATAAAATGAAGCAACTATCTACTGTACAAATAATAACATATATAACGGCTGTGAGAACAATCCTTAAATTTGTATTACAGCTTAAAAATACATTTGGAAAGACTTTCTAATTTCTCACCTGAATCTGACTTGAACATTTTTATTTTGGTCGCACAGGAACATTTGCTTGAAAGACTTCAGATAAAGATTTGCTTGCACCTTCCTCTAGAACACCAGAATGTAATATAGAGTATTTGAAGGTTTTTTTTATTTTTTTTATTATTTTTTTTTTTTTACAATCACATAAAAACATTTATTTACAACATGTTCTGTTATGTCCTATAGTCTCATATATATTGGTAAACAGAAAAAGCATAAACACAGCGACAGTGAATCATCAGTCAATGGTATCTCTCCAGTTGTGATAGAGGTCAGTGGCTATAAACTTCCATCATCAGAAAGAAAATTAATTCTCTTCTAAACGCTTCAGAGAGAATATAGGATTTTCTGTTTTCTTGTTAGTTTAGGTGATCACCTCTTTCTTATTGTCTACCATGAGAGATATGATTGCTCCGTGACATCCTTCAGTGGGGTCAGAACAAAGATTACAAAACATGCAACAACAATGCAAGTATCCAAAAGTAAAATTTACTGATTTAGAATAACTAGGCTACTATGAATGTCATGAATGGGTAATAGTTTTAATTCGAATAAAATCACTAATCCTTATTTTATTTATTTATTGGTCCTTTACCATGAAGGTTTGTGTTTGTCTGACTAATGTAGTGGTTGAAAGAACATTTAAAATGCATATTGCTGACTTTAAAAAACGATGTAATACATGGATGGCAGAAATACACTTTAATATTGACAACACACTCACTATTCAATACCTTAATAATTATTGCACAGTCTCACCTAAGGCAGTTTTCTGTTCCTTGCTGCGTCGCCAAATAAGAAGAGCTCAGGTATAACCAGAATTCAAAAATATCATTTTTTAATGAGCGTAATTGTAAATGAACGTGAGAAAAACTACATTCCCCGGTCTTGAGGCGTCACTGAAGCGCTTTTATCAAAGGAGGAGCATTGTGGGATTTGAAGTGTGATTTGCGTTGCTCAGGACACTCGCGGGCATTCCGGTGGCAGGAGGACCAGTGGGTGAAATATCAGGGCGGAGCTTTCCCCGCTTGGCAGATGGATGCCTTGTGAACTTAAAGGCAAAGTAATCAACTTAACATAAATCGCAAGATGCAATTTCACAGGGTCGGACGCCACCATACGTTCTAGCCTGTAGTAGACATGTGTTAACGATAGTAGCCTACTATAGCGTGACTGACAAAGCTGCTGAGGTAAAAATATATCCTGACACATCTCAAAAGGCGTAAATGAATAACCCACGAGGTGCATTGATCTGTAACACATTTCTCTTAATCGAAGTAGATAAAACTTACCGATATGACGCGATGGTGCTTTGCACGGTAAGATGTTTCTGTCTGTGGATACTTTTGAACATTTTGTTTTATTATGCGAAAGTGATTAAAGTGTGTTGGTGCTTTGTTACATTTGGTCACGTTTCGAGTGCGCTTTTAAAAGAATAGGCGACGTTCTTGACAAATAGCCTAAATAAAATGTAAATATATATAGCTCGTATTGCAAGTTAGATTATTAGCCTACAGATCTTTTTTTTTTTAATAATAATAATAATAATAAAGTAATCTGTACATTCTTATGGGAGAGAGTTTTCAAGTCAAACATTTAGTCTTTGAGTTTTGCGCTAGCTGCAGAATTGTATCACCCATAAACACAACTGCTCTCGTGTCCCTTCTGCGTTTGTCTGTTGCGCAATGCACTTTCCATTTTTTGTAAAGTCTAGAGCAGGAGCACCAGTCAGCGACATTTTAACAAACAAGCCTGCATAGCCTATATTCGTGTACCATTTTGACTTATCCTTTGCTGAAATATTTTTAGCCGCGGTTCACAAATTGTGTTTTATTTCCCCTTTAAGAGCACGAACTGTGTTGGTAGGGAGGTGTCAAGCCCAGAGGCTGAATTTCGGCCAATTAAAGTCGTCGACCCCCTTTGCAATACGTCAGCCCGCTAAGGGAGGGCTCTGAGCGTGAGCGATGTGTGCGGTTTCCAAGGCAACCACTTGTCCTGACCTCCCCATCCCCATCCTCCTCAGGCAAGATTGGTTTCCATGGTAATGATTGTATCTCCCCGCATGTTTCTATTCCCGTAAAGCAAGCTGAGCGAACGGTCGGAAAGTCGCCTGCTTTCCTCCAAAGTCTGTCGGACAATTTCTCTCTGCATTAGTTCTGCGAGAAAATGCGATGATATGAGAATATGCTATAGCCTATATTGGCCTGGGTAAAACCGTATGTCATTATTTTCACTAACACAGATAAAGTAGCCTATTTTTCATTTATATATAAATAAATAAAGAGCTGCAACTATTAAATAACTGTTTAATGCATGGTTTGAAGTTGTCCTCTATTTGTGCTGGCTACTCCTGTTCTCATATGGCAACAAACAGCCTAAGCAAAACACCTTTAATCATCTAATTAATTAAAAACGAAGAGCCCTGCTTAAGATGCAGCCTGGTTTTTTAGAAGAATCAACGACTTTCTTAAGAAATGTTTGAGAGTTGATGTCATATGTGACAAATGAGCCTCTCCTGTGTGAGCCTTTCTAGCTCTTCTGGAATTTCAGCTTCCTGTAACCTGTTGAGACTCATCTGCATGCCACGGACTGAGGGTGTGTTCACCAAAGGGATGGGGGTGGGTGGGGAGGGGAACTGGAGAGATACAGAGAATGAAAGAAAGAGGGAGCTGTATCTCTCCCTCACACAGGTACGCACACACACACACACACACACACACACACACACACACAACTCCTTTATAGCTCTTTTTTATCTCCAACTCAAGCACACACACACACATACACAGTGTTTAGGTATTTGCTTGTATTTTCAATAAAGAACACTGGCTGTCTTTAAGAAAATATTATTTAATTTCATTTGATTTAGTTTTTATTCAAAATAAACTCAAAGTTAAGTAGTATTTTACTAGGTTAGCCCAGCTATGAAGTGTGCTGTAGTGGTTTCTTCTAACATAAGGTGTTTACTTTTTCATCTTCAGTTCCATCTATGAAGTTACTCTTGATATTTTGTTGCTATGCAATTATGATTATGTGTCAGATTACATGCATCAAACATCTGTCAAACACATATCAAATTATTCAGAATTTAAGAAAAATTAAAATGGTTAATGCATTCCATGGAGTAAGAATATCTACAAAATGTACATTTTCTCTATAATGTATATTTACAAATGTTTATGTGTGTAGATCTCATAAAATCTGTAGCTATCCTTTATTTCAGAGTTTAGAAACACAACCTTTCTGATTTTAACAGCTAGAAAAAGGGTTTTCTTTGGCTCTGTCCTTGATCTGGTAATCAATTTCATTGATTTCAACATGAATGGCAGCCTCGGTTCAGACCAAAGTACAAATAATGACCCCAAGGTTTTTAAAAATGCACCAATACTTTGTAGTAGTTTACTCTAGGTAAAACATCATCTGGTTATAATTATAATGAGATTATCTTAAACACGGCTGTAGTCCACAGTGCCAGAAATGATTCTCCTCACTACCCTCTTCAGTCGAAGGGGGGTGCATTTTTTATGGCTTCTATGTGGATAGGGACATTAAGGTGCGCGCGCACGGACGCATGCACGCACGCCAGCGTAGGTAACCCTTTCCACGCGTGGAAAACAACCAAACTAACCGTATAAAGTAAGCATGCAAACAAAGCAAAAATGTACTCTATGCATTTAACATTTTCATAGTAACGTCAAATTTTAAGAACATTACAGTTTTCCTATGCTATTTTAGGTGAAGTGTGTCAATGTTTCTTTGAAAACAACCAACAAGCAAACAGCGTGAAAATGGCTCTTGAAATATCGTCCTGAATAAAATACGTTCTAGAATGCATTAGCGACACACAAGTTAAATGTTCCTCATGTCAGGATGCATGTTTTACTAGCGTGCCTACTCCTCCCTCCAGCTCAACAGAGCGTGCGCGGGCTCGCCCACGTGCGCGCGCTGCAGGGTGACAGCGGAAGACAGGTTGCGCGTGCAGCACGCATTACTTCAGAAGCGTCGGAATGAGCGAATTAGCAGGAATTTTTTTTTTTTTTTTTTTTTTTTACTCCAAACTAATTCATAACATACATTTTGCACCGAAATTTGAGCGCCCGTGGAAGTGTCAGCTCTATGGCCATCCTCAAGAGTTGTAGCCGGTGCCCTATTTTTATCCTTCAGCTTGTGTGCGTCACGACTCCGATGGCTGTGGTGACACTTTGCGTTGATTTCGAGGTTCGCCTACTAATGCTCTCCTGCAGAGGGCCCATTTCTCCTTGAAGAGCTTAGACCGCTGTGTGTAGCCTATGTGTGAGTGAAATATTAGAAGTAACAATTTCCTCTGAAAATACGAACATCAAATCAGCTCTGCCAGTAATGACAAGCTCACGCAGGAAAAAAGGACAGCTAAGGGATACTAAAAGCATTTCCCAATTGTTGTGGTACTCATAGGGCTGTTTTCTAGCAGTATATTGATCCACATATTTCGGCAGATTATTTATAAAACACAAAAAGTAGTTTAAACTTGATCACATATGTAACCCAGGACCACAAAACCAGTCATATAAGGGTATTTTTTTAAATTGAAATTTATACATTAACTGAAAGCTGAATAAATAAGCAGTTGTTAAGATAGGGCAATATCTGACTGAGATACAGCTATTTGAAAATCTGGAATCTGAGGGTGCAAAAAAATCTAAATATTGAGAAAACCACCTTTAAAATTGTCCAAATTAAGTGCTTAGCAATGCATATTACTAATCAAAAATGAAGTTTTCATATATTTACGTTGGGAAATGTACAAAATATCTTCATGGAACATGATCTTTACTTAATATCCTAATGATTTTTGGCATTAAAAAAAAATCACTGATTTTGACCCATATAATGTATTGTTGGCTATAGCTACAAATATACCCGTGCTACTTATGACTGGTTTTGTGGTCCAGGGTCACATATAAACAAATGGTTATTTAATTCAAGACAAATAGTTATGTTAGATCTTTCATTTCAGGTTAATGTTTTAGAAATATTTGCATTTGTATCATACATGTTTATGAGGATAAATGCTGTTATGAATAATATTCATCTCACACGGGAATGTAGATTTTTAGTTTGTACAGACTCTGCATGCCTTTAATATATTATTAAATGTGCAGCATTCTTCTTTGTTTCTCATATTCTCTTGTTTCTTCTCATACAGATAGGCTATGCACACAAGCTCGGACGTACAGGACTATGTTTGGAACGCTAAACAAACATGGCCTGCTCTCCTTCAGAAGCGTGCAGTGTTGGTTGCTGCTGGATGCGTTGTGTGCCGCTGTAGGGAGTGTCTCTGTGCTGAGGAAAGTCTTCTCAGGAAGTGGCGTATAGGTTGGTTACATGTGCAGTCCACTCTTCATACGCTCCCTCTACTGGTGTCCACTCTGTCACTCCCCAAGTCAGAATAAATGGTTTTTACCCTACAGAACATGAGGGAGGGGGGATTGAGAGAGTGTTTGTATAGCCAACAATTGGTTGAATGTGAAATTCAAATCTAATTTTAGACACCTTGACCTGTTTATTTGACCTTCCTTGCTTTGAAGTGTATTTATTTTAATTAAACTTTGACAGCTTTTTTGAAATAATATTTTTAATGTAATGCATTTTTAAAAAAAAAAATATATATATATATATCTTTGACACCGTTCTTGTTCCTAACCAGTATTTTAGACAAGACTGAAATGTTAAATTTGTCCAATGCAAAAGAAGCATTTCCTGTTCATAGTTTTGTAAGCCAAAAGGATTAACAAGACATGTTTGTCTGCTGAGAGAAGCAGAGAGAGGAAGACGGAAAGAAAGAGAGGGGAGGGGGGCCAAAAGCAGACACATAGTTGTGTTTCAGACATTTTTTTCCTGCAAAAAGTTTTGTAAATTTGGGTTTTTCCTTTGCTAGCAGAAATAAATGCTGAATGTCATATATTTAGCGTTGAAATGATAAAGCTACGCATGTGTTTTAAAGCACTGCAGTTTTGGATATAAAAGCAAGACGTGGTCTTAGAGTTGGTGGAATCAGGTCAAAGAATTCCTGAACCTTGTTCGGGAAATATGGAACACCCGGAATTCCAGGGGTGAGGCCATAGCGAGAGAGAGAGAGCACTCCATAAACAAATACTCCGGCAAATGTTAATCGAACACACATGCTCTCTCTCACGAAGAAGAGGGGGAGAAAAGGGAGGGAGCGGGTACTTTCCAAGTCTCCTAGAGAAAATCTCCCTGAGTTTGCAAAGTTCTTGTTAATAACATGCGCCTCGTTCTGTTCTGCGAAGAGTGCAAAACTCTGCGATACTTGAAACACATTTCATTTATGCTTTATCCTTTTGTATCAACCACCCCTTTAGGCCTTCTGACTGATCCACATCTAAATAAAGCTTCATTTGAGAGAGAAAAATTGCTGTTGTAAACATATTTGACAAACTGTGAACTGAAGCCCAGACCTCATCGGAAATAGACAGAGTTGCGTGCACATTGTTGCCTCGGTATAAAGTCACTAATGCTCATTCAGGTGAAGCACTGTTTTTATCCTAAATTACTGCTGAAATTAAATGTCATTCACCTTTTTCTTCAGTATCAGTATCCAAAGCAATTTGCTCAGAGCTTGTGACTGTATATAGAGCTCTAGTGTGGGTTGCCTGAATCTAGGGCAGAGAGTAAGTACTCCACTGAAGTCAGCACTTAATGTAGCACTAGTAAGCGCTCTTATTCTCTTATGAGGGCCGACAATCAAAATTGTGCTATATTAGAGCTGCTGTCTATCTTTTTTTTTTTTTTTTTAAATAAATGCCTGTAAAGCCTGTTTGAATATTTGAAGCATGAAATGTTTCACCACAAATAATAAAGTCAGTATGTCATTTGTATAAAATATATGCCACAAAGCATAGCTGACATATTTTAGAAGTATTTTCCTACATATTAAAAATGTTAAGGACAGTTTTTTAAATTGTATTTGTTAATACTTAAAAGGATAATTAACACACAAATTAAAATTCTATCATCATTTACACATCCTTATCACTTACTTTCTTCTGTGGAACACAAAAGAAGATTTGGATTTTAAAAAAAGTCAGTGGAGTCCAGGGTTTTTTTTTTTTTTTTTGACCACTTGATTTTCATTGTGTAGACAAAACAGAACAATGTTAAAAACATCTTTGGGAGAAGAAAGAAAATCATGAGGGTGAGTAAAGGGGGACAGTTTTAATTTTTGGATTAAATATTCTTTTAATTGTCATCCTCTCACTGAAAGATATAGTTCTTGGCATAATGTTGCTATGCAACAAATACAATGAGTCCGGCACAATGATATGGCGAACCATTTTTTTTAATGCAGTAAATTAAAAAAAGAGAAATTTTAGCATGAAAGCTGATGAAAAATTGTCTTGATCAATCAGAAGCAATGACCTTGACTAATTGTTCTGTACACGTTCCACCTTTTCCAATAGCATGATACCAATAGCGGTTTCGAAAATTAGGTCAGCAGAGTCTGTCCGTCTTGGATATGGTGAAGAATGAAAATTACTACCATGAAGTGTTCCAGACCAATTTCAGGAGAAAGTTCTGAAAGGCTGCATTCAGAAATGTCTCCGAACATTAGGATGAAGCTCTATGCAAGTGTGTACATGTAAGTTTGTGTGTTTGTGCCTTTTGTGTACATGTATGTGCTTGTGTTTGCGCTAGTGTCTGTCTCTGCTGTGTGCAGCTCCTCCAGTCCTCAGCTCACAGGGTGTGGGTGAGCTGTTTGAACTTGGTGGTTAAGCTGGTAGACTGAGATGAATGCGAGAGGAGCTCAGTCTCCTCTTTGAAGTTTGACACGGGGGGTTACCCCTCCCACCAGGAGGGGCTTCAGCAGAGAAAGAGAGAATGGGGGGGGGGGGAAAGAAACTTCACTCTTGTTTTTTTGTGAGAAACACTAGAGGTCCAGCTTGACTCTCAAATTGTCAGTAGGCTTCTTCTTGTTTTAATTACTTTCTCAGAGAATAGCTACGCTACTAAGCTATGCTTTCTCCTAGTATCTTAGTATTGGAAAACTTTTCAAAGACAGATGTTGAAAAGCTCAGTTTTTTAAATATTGTATTTTTAATTGTATATTGTAACATTGTATATTGTATATTGTATATTGTCTGTCAAAAAAGACACTGGAGTAATATAGCGGGAAAGTCCCTTTTCAAGAAATTAGTACATTAATTGAAGACCTCCCACTCTCACTGTCTCTCACACACACATACACACACACACACACACACATAAGCATGCTGTGTCGTGTCTGGGAGACATCTAAAAGGGAGGCCTGGCCAGGTGTGCAGCAGAGACTGAGGATGATACAGGTATGAGCAAGCCCTTGACAGATCCAGCAACAGACTCAAGGACTCTGCTCTGGCTTGTTGTACCTCGTCTGTTTCTCCTTCTTCTCTGCTGTGTTTTTAAGCATGCTGCTATATCGTTTACTTTTTTCCATTTCTGAAAAATCTTTAAAATAACAATATATCATTACACACAAGTAAAATAATTTGACAAAATTAACAAAATTCATAATTGTTAGTATTTTTTTCCCAACCATATAATTTATATAGGTATTGTTGTTTTAGGCCCTATTGCAGTTTTGTTTTTTTTTTGTTTTTTTTTTTAAATTAAGAAGACAGTGGGGAAAGGACCGGAAATGTTTCAAGCCAGATTCTAACTTGTGTTGTCCATATGATCACCACAGGTTAATGTGTGAAAGCATGGACCACTAAGCCACAGCTCTAGATATAATCATATACATAATCGATACAAACTCCTCACCTTTAGGTGACAACTCACTTTTTTGAGATCAAAATAGGTCACCTATGAGATTTGCTTAGATCCAATGAGAAAGTGTTTTTATGTTGTGGTTGCAGACTGGTCATAACTTTTTATGTTCAGTAATGAAAAGTTGTATTGGATAAGTAAGACTGACACTTGGCAACTGCTAGTAAGTTTTGTATAGTATTTTCTTTACTCTTTATTAAACTGTCTAAAAAGGGTAATATTTTATGTATTTGAGGTCTGAGATGTGGGAACAGTGAAGAGAGAGAGGGCAAACATTTTGCATTTTAGGTCAGCGTTGCTGTCTAATCAGCCAATATTGTCTTAAATAGCCTGCACTTTATCTTTTATAGCATGGGATTTTGACCAAATATATTCAATATTGATTTCTGTAATATGTTGCAACAAGATGTTAGTTTTGTGTGTGTGAACAATTACAGTTTTGGACATATAAGGTAATAAAAAAATATTTTTTAAAATACCTTAAATTAACTACAAATAAGCATGTAAAACAAACAAATATATATATATATATATATATATATATATATATATTTAAAAAAAAATCATGTGGAGCATGCCCCTGGTTCTCACATACCTGTTTGCATAAATGATTTATATTTACACTGCCATTCAAAAATGTGAGATTAGTAAACCAGACGTATTTAAATTTTTACTAAGGCTATTAGTAAAATTTATTAAGTATTTAAATTTTACTAATTTTACTTACTCTTCACCAAGGCTGCATTTAGTTAATCAAAAATACAGTAAAAACTGTAATATTGTGAAATATTATCACAATTAAAAATTTTCTTATCAAAATTTCTTGTTTTAGTATATTTTAAAATGTAATTTATTCCTATGGTGGCCAGGCTGAATTTTCAGCAGCCAATACTCCAGTCTTCAGTGTCACATGATCCTTCAGAAATCATTCTAATATGCTAATTTAGAGCTAAACAAAAATCTTCCTACTATCAGTGTTGAACACAGTTTCAGGATTCTTTAGAGTGTAATGTTCAAAAGAACAACAATCTTTTGTAACATTATAAATGTTTTTACTGTCACTTTTGATCAACTTAATACATCATAACTAAATAAACAAATATAAATACAACAACAACAAAAACTAAAGTTTTTATTTATAAAATAACTTTAAAGTCATCATATATAGTAGCTGGTAGACCTTAGGTAGATTCCCACCACTTGAACTGATCAAATGTATGCCTTGAACACACTGTCAGTTGCTTTGGTTAAAAGCATTTACATTAGCACATCGGACCTTTGTTTTGGGTTGCAGTACCTGACCAACAACTACCAGCATTGTTTCTGAAGCTCTGCCACACCCTCACTTAGCCCAGGGCTCTATGGGTCACCCTATCCCACTGTCCTCATCGAAGACAAAGACTTCCTCAGAATCCCTCATTGTATGACACATGGTATAGGTCTCAGTTTTCTTGTTAGATTCAGGAGGTGTGGCCTTAGAGGATGTTTTTGCCAACAGGCAGCATCAGCACATCTAAAAACAATAGCTAACAGCCGTTGTCATATATGTGTGTTCGAATGTCTGAGTTTGTCTATTCAAAGATGCCTTTAAATAGCCACTCACTGAGCATTTGCCTTCTGAAATTCATGACTGTCTGAAGCCAAGACAGTAAAACAAGTCATTTGCAACCATATCTCTTTGTGTGCTGTAAGGGTCTTAGTAAATGAAGTAAATCAATCGTTTTAGCAGCTGGCATCTCTACTACTTTTTTGTTTTTCTGAGTAAATTTGTCTGTGTTGATGTGCAAATAAGCTTGCTGTGTTTTCCCATGACAGTCGTCTGTATGTACATGTTTCTCTCTCTGTGTGTGTGTGTGTGTGTGTTTAGGGACGTGTCAGGTGTTTACTCACACTGTAGATGCAGTGACTTTGGTGCCTCCAGTGGCAGATTTATGACAGTGTCTTTTAAACAGTGATTGCAGACACATACGCACACTGACATACTGCTTTGTTGGAGGTTAGATTAGTTTTGCCTCCCGCTGTAAAAATGACATTCAAACAGTCTTGAAATTGTCTTCTATAGTGAGCAAATAGCAAACAAACATCATCTCTTTATCACTTATCTATATGTTAGAAAGTATATGTTGCAGCTGTAGTGTTAAGAATTTGCATATTTGTAGGGTCGTAGTGTTTCGAACAGTCCAGCAGTCAAATATGTTGAATTGTGTACCTTGTCTGATTGAATGCAGTGCAGGCTGAATATGTAGAATGACTGGGCTTCTGGTAAGTTTATGATATGAGTGATATTCAAACTGTATAAGCACAGAAGATTAACACACACAAGTGTTGTTTTCTGAGAATTCAATCAGAAAGTGACAAATGAACACAATTATGTGTACAAATGTACTCTATGCAATAATTATAAATATAAACAGTTTAGATAGTGGATTTATATTTCATAACTACATGTATGTACAATATGTGTTTATGGGTAGTATTAGAGATGAGTATAAGAAATATCTTAAGAAATATATATATATATAAGAGTATGAGAAATATTTATGCATATTTATTATTATACATATTTATTATTATCTATCTATCCATCCATCCATCCATGTATTTTCATTAATTTAGCAGCTTAAGCAACCATGGGCAAAATATTGTCCTCATTTGAATTTTAGTTTAGGGTATATTCGTATTGCACAGATGTCTGTTGTGGTTACTTGGATGGATGGGGAAATGTTATTTTAACATTTGTTACCTTTAGCAATGGTTTAGCAAAGCGTAATTACACACATTTGCATCTTAACGTTTAGCTGCTAACAACAATTGACAAAAGCCAGAAGCAATTATAAAATGATGATTTACTGAGAGGAACAATTTACAGAGGAAATGGCTTGTCTGTTTCACACAAGGTACATGTGAGTGTGAGTGAATGTGTGTGTGTGTGTGTATATGTGTGTCTCTCATAAGAAAGGGCAGGTCTCATTAATCCATTTTACAAGCCAGAGATGAGCGATACAGCACAGATCCTGATTTACAGCCTGTGAGCTTCAGTGAGTGATAAAATATGTTTACTATCCTCCTACATGTAAACCTCAACACCCCACTACTCCAACTGTGCCCATACAAAACACCAGTTACACTGACAAATGCTGACATATACGGAAAGACTCGTGACCAAATAGTTATATACAAATGTCCAAAATTTTAATTAATACAAATGCATTGGACCCTAAACCCGGTTTACATAGTCTTGTCTAATTTCCAATCAAATCATTTAGTCCACTCTTGTTCTCTGCCTTTAATCTCAGGCCTAATCACCAATTGGTGGAGAACAATCTGTAGTATAGTTTCCACTAAGAAACTTCCATCCTGGACAACCCTTTTCTCATTTTGGATGGATAATTATAAGAGAAATTGAACACTCATGCAGCAGAACCTGTTGAGAACTAAGACTTCAGGTGATTGTCTTGATTAAAAATTTATTAGTAGCTTGTGAAATGAGGTGTGGATGAGCTTCTGATCTAAATACACTTCTGGTCTTTCTTCTGTTATGTCATTATGGGACTTGGTAGATTAAAATGGTACCAGACCAGCCCATGGGCAGTGTTCATTTTTCACACAGTTTTTGTCTTTTGATGAAAATATACTTTGCATTTAGTCACTATTTTGTCAATAAGAAGTTTGGGGTCGGTAATATTTTTTAAATATTTTTCATATATGCTCACAAGGCTGCATTTATTTGATCAGAAGTAAATGCAGCCTCTTTTTACAGTAAAAACAGCAATATTGTGAAATATTCTTACAGTTTAATTCTAAAATGCTGATTTGCTGCTCAAGAGACATTTTTTATTATTTAACGTCTAAAAAAAGTTGTGCTGCTTAATATTTTTGTTGAAACCATGATACTTTTTTTCATGATTTTTTTGAAAACAAAGTTCAAAAGAACAGCATTTTTTTTTAAATAGAAATCTTTTGTAATAAACATCTTCACTGTCACTTTTGATCGATTTAATGCTTCCTTGCTGAATAAAATTAATTACTCAAAACTTTTAAACATGTATGAACTTGTAAAAACTGTCCTTTAAAAACGTGAAGTAACATTGAGTACACCATGTTGCTTAATGCTTTATTTTTCGTCATCCAGCAATCATATTTTTCTAGATTTTTCTTCTTCAGAAACATTGCATTATTAATATCTTACAGTGCAATGTTTTCTCGTCCTTATCATCATGACGCAAATTTAGCATATTGTCTCTTTTATCACTGATGAAATAAAAAAAAAACACTTTGTTAGTGTCGTCAGTAATTTTGTTGACAAAATTAACACTATTTTGACTAAAGCTATACGTATCCTGTTTACCAGTTCTGCCATATAATGATTTCTTTCTTTTATTTGTTTCTTTTCCTCTGCTTTTGGCTGAAGGGACAGCTCGTCCAGCTGGGCACGAATCACCCGTGAATCTCCAGTGGTACAGCGAGGGAGCAGGAAATAGAACAGGAGGCGTTAACCCGATAAGACTGCTGTTGCAGAGCAGGGACACTCTGTGTCTCTCTCTCTTCCTCCCTCCCTCATTCTCTCTCTGTCACCCTCTATCTCTCCATTCTTCCCCCTCCTTACAGTTGCTACAGGCTCTTACATAAGCCAGTTGGATATTTTCAGCCTCTCAGCACAGATGCAGTCAAGTTGAAGAGAACGCATTAAATATTTCATTTTGCCTCCTCCCAGACCTGTCTAGTTGGGGTGAATCAACATTATAATACTACGCTGTTTTTTATCTGCGTCTCCGTGCCTTGTTTCAGAATGCCAATCAATCTGATGCTTTTTCTATTCAAATGTAGGTTAGTCTATGCAGAGAAGGAAAAAAAGAACAGCGAATGGGCAGAAGTAGGTGGGAAACACTCTTAGAGATTTCCTTTATACTATCTATTTAGTAAACTGACCTACATTTGAGTAATAAAAAAACGCATTAAATGTTGTGTTAAAAGCTTTACCTCTCAAGGATCTCAAAGAGACTCACTATTAGCAAGGTGATCTCTGTATATGATGACTGAAGATTGGTTAGGTCAAGAGGAACATATATACATATTATTGTAGCCATGCTAAACGGCTTCCATTGGGAATTCAATAGGGGTGAGTTGAATATAACTCGCTGTGTGTGTAGTGCTGAAAGTCACAGATGGCACACAGAGTTACGCAACACAAAAGAAGAGGCCATTTTTCATAGAATGGGAGAGGTCCAGAAGTGAGGATGGTGACAATATGCGTATGTCTAGGATTTTATGGTATTTTGTGGATGTTTTCTCAATTCCCTCATTCTCACCTCTGAACCTCATTTATGTAAACCACATTGCTGGACTCAGTTTTCCAGCATGTACCGTAACATGACTGCTTGTTTGTTTTCCCCGAAGAACATGATTTTGAGTGTCACCGTCATTGTGTTTTATGTGTGGGATGCTAAGGATAATGTGTGCCAGGTTGAAGTTATAATTGTTTTGATTCATATTTTAAAATCATTTTAAAATACACGGTCATGGTGATATCAGTTTTATACAACAATGGCTCTTTTTTTTTAGTTTTTTTTTTATAATATCTTGGAACAAAAAGCATCAAAATGCATTGTTTAACCTAATAGATAGCACTGTCCAGTGAGGCATACAAATCATTCGCCCATGCTGTGCCTTTCAGTTGAGAATCACAACTGCTTTTGAAGCATTTGCCTTCCAAATGCTGCTCATAACTAATTAAAACAAGGTTATGACTGTGAGGAAGGACTGTAATGGGTCATCTGACATGTATATGTGAATCTAAAAATAACTGAAAAATAAAATAAATACGTTTAAATTAATATTAACCTCTCTTGTTCTTAATGTTCATATGTGCTTATGAGGTTGTGGACCTCTTAAATCTACTCCATGTATGCATGTACTTTTCCTTTCTGTGCAAGCTATTGTCGCATTCAGGTTGAATCCTGATTCACCAACAATAGCAAAAGACAAAACACTGTTTCAAATGACTCATTCTTATTCTGAGAGGATGTGATGGGTTGGACTGAATTCACATCCCTTACTCAAAGGTGTAGCTAATTAGTTTTATGAATCATCGAAAAGTGATAATTAACGTTAACGTGTGTAGGGAATTTGCTGCTAATTAGGTCAAAGATGTAGAAAAACAGATAGATGAATTTCTTATAGATAAAAGTTAGTATATTCTCTCACTTCAAATTCTCCATTCTCGACTGCTTTAAAAATCGGCCTAAATAATATATCAACGCATGCATGTACTTTATGGGCTTGTATCTTAAAAAGCATTTCTGTAGCGATCCTGTTTTTGAGATACTGTCTTGGTCTGGTGGAGGCAATATCATTTGATCATACACAGTCATTATGGAGACCCCCATCAAGCCACCAAGGATGATTTGTTCAAGAACAGTTGAGCGTGTATGTGATTTTGTAATCTGTATTATCTGTAATCAGAACTCTCAGATTCAATCTGAAACTATTTCACTAACATTATAAAATGTAATGCACTTCATTTTAAACCCATAGTAGTTGACCAGGTTTACGTTTCACTGTAAGTTGTGTAACTGTTAAATCTTGAAATCTGAAATTGTTACAAAGACGGAACAGCTTACAAATCATGTATTTTATAAATATAAACAGTACTGATTATAAAATCGAGATTCTCAGTTCTCTAAATAACAACAACAACTGCTTGGTGACCTGAGGGGAGCTGTGTAGTATGACAAGCACATGAATCATTGTTCATTTTCAAACCTCTTATCCAAACAAAACATGAATTTTGACAAGGGTATGTTTGATCTGTCTATGCAACAAGGTAGCGATTTCTTCAAAGAAGAACACTAAACAATATAGAACATTTACATCAGAGTTTTCAAGCTTTTAGGAGACAGCTAGACCCTTTGAATGAAACATCGTCAGAACAGCCAACAATCTTTTTTCCTCTGGTGCACTTGAATGCAACGTAGATATGAATATGTGATAAGGATTTCAAAACAAGGCACACTCAATCTGCTCTCCTCTTCTGCTGTGTGTTTCACACATCATGGCTGGTCTGGCTTTCCTTGTCTCTTTGCAATTTTCATATTCTTCAAAGAGAGATGGTTCACACTGTGGGCAATTGTAATTAGGTCATCTTCTCCTCTCCCCCGTTCTCTTTCGGCCTCTCTCTATCTTTTCACTCTCTTTTTTTATACCATCTATCACTCTTATTTCTCTCATCCTTGCACCTTCCACCCTCTCCCTTCATATTTTCTTGGATCAGTTTACAATGCAAGCGAGTGGTGAAGAAGAAAGCAGATTAGATGCCCCCTTTGCAAGACAGCTGAGGGGGAGGATATGCGTTAGAGCTGGGGAGCTGGAAATAGGCGGCTATATTTGGTGTTGCAGAATGTGTTAGGCAGGAGATGGAAAGAAATTGCAATTCTGTTTACAAGGCATGGAGGCTGGGTACCAATGTGGGGTCTAAGGAGCTTTGGGTCCTGGAGGCCTCTCTGGCAGTCTCTTTCTGGCTGCTGTAGGCCTATGGCTGCCTGCAACACTGCCTTCGACAGTGGAAACAGAAGCGGTGAGTGCTGGGCAACCAGCAAGAAGTGTGTGTAATTGACAAGTATCATACTTTAGGTTTAGATAATGTTTATCCAAAAGAAATAGTGTAGTCGCTTACTTGAGGGTCAATGGTAATTATAGCCAGAGTAATGCTGCCATTCAGAGTGAACGCACAACCTTTGTGACAGTAACTCAGATTCTTAGCCTGCCACTATAACCTGAAAAATCATGAGAAGCTTGAGAGTCCTAATTAGCATTTTAATGTCTATCTGTGATGAAGATGGTGCTTTTGAGATTAGAGAATCATATTGCTGATTGCTTACACGATCTACTGTTTTCACTGAGAAGACAATTCCCCACATACTTCATAAGGCAAGTGTTGTGTCACATTAATAATGTGATGTAGCCTATGTGGACACCTGCACCATGTCCAGAATAATACTATTATTTCAAACTGAATAGGCAGACTGTTTATGGAGACTAACATATCTTTGTGCCTCTTTAAGCAGCTTTGAATGTTTCTGCTATAACTTTATATTTATGTTCTCTGTAGATTCTGACTTGTAAAAACTACTTAAAATAGTTTTCAAATCTATGTAAATGCAAGTAAAGGATAATATCCTTTCTGTGTGTTCATTTTGTTTCATGTCTTTTAATGCAAATATTTTTTTGTTTGTCAAGGATGTCTTAAATCGATCAAAAATGCTACTAAAGACATTTATATTAGCTACAAAAAGCTTTGAATCCTGAAAAAAAGTATCATGTTGTCCACAAAAACTGTTTATAACATTTATAATATTAAGAAATGTTTCTTGTGTACCAAATCAGCATATTAGAATAATTTTTAAAGGATCATGTGATACCATGCACTTTTTGGATTATTGCCAGTTTAAGTGTTGCCAGGTATTGCTACGTTAACAAAAAAAAAAAAAAGAATTAAATAAACTGAAATAAGATCAAACCTTTTGTTTTGGAAGTAAAATAAAGATATTGTTAACCCTAAACCACAACTTGCCACTTTATTAACTTACTATAGTGTCACATTATGTGGAAAAACAAGTCCAAAGATGCTTATAATAACTGGATTTGGCAATATGCCAAACACTCACAACACACTCTCTCTTAGGCCTTGTTCACAATCGCTCTCCATCACTTTCACAACACAGACACAGAACAATCTAGGCAAACCATCTAAACTGTTTTTTTTCATGCAGACACTCATAGGGAGTCAAAGTTACTGAAAAACGAAAAAGAAAAAAAAAAAAATCTGATAAAATAATGTCTGTTCACTTCCAAAGTTTCCTGCACATGCCCCTTTTTCCATTGGTTAGAGAAACAGATAGCCTTGCTCCAAACTGACAACTGACATGGTTCATCCAGTGTTGTGTTGGACTAATTGTAATACTCAAACAGTAATGTTTTGATAGCTCCACCGCACTGTTATTATATTTAACCATTAAAATAAGTTAATAAAATACAATTGAAATAAAATACAATTTAACTGAAATTAAATAAAATACAAAAAAAACTTTAAACTTATTTTATTTCAGCTAGCCAAGGGAGCGTTTCTCATTTTCAGTGAGTTTAACTTAACTTACTAAAATGGAAGTAAAATTAATTAAAATCCAAAAGAATAAAAATAACCAACACAAACAAACAACAACAACAACAAAAAAAGACTAAAACTATAACTAAAATTAAAATGACAATAGAATGTATTAAATTAAAAGCTAATTCAAAATATTAACAAAAACTATAATAGTATCTCAATTATACTAAAAAAATACTGCTTTGCCGTTTACACTTTTCAGAGGAATCAGCCAACAAAAGGCTAACTTATAGTCGTCTATGCATATTAAGTTGGCATATATTATTTTAACACTAAAAATATTACACATTTCACCCATGACCATCTGTTCATATAGTAACCTTGACAGTTGGTAAAGCTATGGTGTACTGCAGAGTGTAGTCTGGTGAAAGAAAGAAATATAGTACTAGATGTTACAGAGGCTGCAAAAAGTGCCCTAGATCCTAGGTGGAAATGATCCAAGATTAATAGTCTTTCAAATATATGCCATAAAGTGTACCAATACAGATGTACCACATGTGCATCAGAGTGCATCTGCCAAGACCTGAAATTCAATCGTTCTTGTCATTTAAAAAACATAGTTTTTCCATTGTTTGAAAATACTTTAATATTTCAAGAGGAGTTTTTAATGTTCATTAAATGACAGTCAAAATCTTAATGAGTTTTTCTGAAATTCTTGAGAGCCATGTATTTAAGAGAAAGAGAATGAGAGAAGTGCGACAAGCATGTTAGCATCACAGTGTTTTTGTGAATGTGTCAGTGAATGAGACGGAACGAGTGAGAGCAGTGACAATGTTGAAATGTATGCATGTAAATATCTACCTCAGTCATTTGAATCATGCTGTGTGTATTTGTGCCTGGCTGTGCGTTTCAGAGAAAGTTGGAAGGAGGGCTCCGAGCCATTCCCGCCCTCCCTGCATTTCCTAGGCTCTGGATTGGGTGGCATTTCCATGGCTACGACGGGTGGAGGTGGGGGTAGCGTTGTGCCTTTTGTGAAGGAGCAGTGTGACTGTTCTGCTTGTCTCATGCTCCAGTCTACACTCTTATAAATAATATTTAACATAATGTTCAAAACAAATAAATAAAATAAATAAATAGAGGTCCATGTGAGGTTTTAAAAATGCACTTGAAAAAATCAAATCAGTTTGTAAAAAATTATTAATGTCACTGTATTTTTTTTAAGTCAATTTTTTATTTTACTTTATGAATATAAAAGAATGTCTGTGTAATCCATATATTTACATATATGTAAATATTTAGTATGAATCACTTGCTTATATTTTGCCTATTTTATATAGTACTTTGTATACTACTCAATATAACACTTGCAAACTTCTTGTTGTATCAGCACCAAAGCTTGAGGCATTATGTCCATGGCTGAAATATAGCTATGCTAATATAAGCAAGTGATTCATACTAATATTCAGTAAAACAACACTCTTGCTTGTGTATTATTGGTTAACATATTAACTAATCTATATTAAATTATTTAGCTACATAAAGACATGTACCACAATAGTGCAATTAATGTCAGCCCCTTTTCTATTCTCGAAATAGCTGCGAAAGTCACTGGTAACCATAGTGACAGTGACTGAAGTATATATATAATCAAAGATGGCGACCTCAATAAAGCAGGCGCGAATTTATCTGCCAAATCTTGATTAACGTAAAGCAGGAGTTTGGGGTGCAGCAATTGGACCACGAAACGGACTCCAGTGGAAGATTGGATCTGAAACCTTCAGATGACACACCGTTTATAATGTATAGTACATGTGTCTCTGTAAGTTTCCGAAACTAAAACACGCATCCTGCACGAGACGTGCTCACAGTATGACTTGAAAGACAACAATCTGTGTGATAAAATAAAAATACGCTTGAATGAAAATACGGTTGTGATTCCTGAAAAATTTAGAAGTGTCACACTTGTTTATTATAGAACTGCGTGTGACTGTAACTGTGTTTAGCACTTACAGGCCGGTTCACATAGAAACTAGCAAACGCTTCCCCACGTGGCTAGCTGTTCTTCTAGCATCTCGTGCATCTCGTCATGAAGTTAGTTGTTATAAAATCTTTTCCATCCCGCTTTTAATACGCAAGTACACGTTCTGTGTGAACGGTTTCTAAAACAGTACTGGCCTATTCTGTTGCTGTGTACACCAGGGCCTCGTGATGGCAGCATTTTTTTTTAGGACTTATTCATATTTTGTTACTCTTGGAAATTTTGTCAGTTTGAAGTTATGATTAACAGTTACGATTATGTGGTCTTTCAGAAGTGTGGTGCTGCTCTCACATGTGTCTTCAGATGTGAATGAGAAAGACGACAGGTCTCCACAGGTGAGTACTGTTACTACCAAACACACACACCCTTTTCCAGATCTAGTTTCAGCATGTCACTGCAGCCAGTTTATTTCACTATAACTTGCTCAAACATATTAACCCTTGTGTACTGGCTTTACAATGTGTAAACAAAAAAAAGGACATTATAAAATATAACTCTGAATAAAATATGCAATTGAGTACACTTCAAGCTAAATACATTGAATGTATTTTTAGTTACATGTATTGAGTAAACCGACTTGCAGTATTGAGGAAATGATTTACTGTTATACATCTTTTTTAAAAAAATATATATAAGTCATCTGGATCCTATCAGTGAAAGACTTCTAGCAGGTTAAATAAAGATCCCTTTATGTCTACTTTGTTTTAAAATTCAGTTTATTTTTGTGCTGTACTTCACTTTGGCAACATCCAATAATCCAGTCATCATTTTACAGACAATGTTGTCTTATCATTACTACTTTTGAAGTTGCTGATTTGGATGAGACAAACAGATGATTTGCCAGAACTATTTGAATGTTTATTTAGTTTAAAACTTACCTGCTGTTTTTATTTATACAGATGAAGATGCTGCTTTTTTGGTGATGGGTGATGATTGGTCACCAGTTTTTAAAGAACATTGCAGCTCTTGTCTCACTTGTCTGTCTTAGTTTGATATCTCGAGGAATTTCACGACAGGGGGTATTCCAAAGGGATGCACCGAGACATCTTGTTTTTTGTTAAACCTGGTGCTTTTCTGCACATTTCAAAAGTGAGGATTTTTTTGGTGGAAGGGGATGAGGAATTGTGGCGATTCTCCTTGAGGAATTTTTAAATAGTCCGTCTGCTTTTTCAAAGAACTCCCAAAACTAGGTGCATTAACAATTGTAAAATTGACCTATATAAGAGCGTGTTTGATAAAAAACATTTTATTTATGTTCCAGTTTTGGAAAATTAATTTCAACCCCTTTAATTGAAGTATGTAATAATATTTTATAAAATCAAGTTCAGTCTGCACCTTTTTTGAAAACAAGATCTGTGTTACAATCTTTATACATGTGCACAGACACACACACACACACACACACACACGTCTAGCCTCCCTTTTTATGCGACCCAGTTTCTAGAGCCCAGTAGCATTGCATGCTTCACCTCACTGGTTCCCAGTTTCACAGCTATGTCACAATTTCTCATCTCAAGGCTATAGAAGTGGACAGGTTATGGGACCTGAGAGAGAAAAAGGACGAATAAAAGTGTCAAAGCATACCATGAGGGAAGGTGAAGAGAAGAGAAAGACTGAATATAGTGGAGTCTTTGCTTGTGTGTGTGTGTGTATGTGAGAGAGAGAGAAGATGAAGTGGAAGAATTGAAGGGGAGGGCATAACGGATAACAAACAAATCTAGACATGTTTCCCCCTCCCCTCCCAGTCCACCACAGGCAGACTGATTTGCATAAAGGGCCGCAGGGCTTTTGACTGACAGGGCTCCAGACGGCACTGTGCTGCTGCTTCCACTTTAAGTGGGCTGGTGTGGGGCACTGGGGGGAGGAGTCAGTCTGGACACAAGCCCTCCCCCTCGCCAACTCCAACCCCTGCTCTCTAATTGAGATATATACTAACTCCGTCCTATATGGCGCGCTGGAGAGGGGAAAAAGAAAGAGAGAGGAAGAGAAAGAGAGTTTGGGGAGGAGGAAGAGACACTCACAAGGAAGTGATTTGTGGTCGTGATGACACCTTGTGTGTCGCTGGTGCCTGTACATTGCTGAGGCACTAAAAATGCTCCACAGCAGTGCTGCGTGGTTGTGTTGAGATGAGGAGAAAGAGGAATATTTGCTTTATTTAAACAAGTTGTGACTGTGTGTGTTTGTGTGTACACTGGAAATGAATCCTTTCTAAACATACATTTGTCTGTATATTTGGAAGCATGCAGATTTAAGTTAATTTTCCCACTACAATAAAGAGGCTGATATCATGTTAAAGTGAGCATGGTGTCACAATGCTGCAAAATTTCCTTACAATTGGCTATAACGTTTGAAAGATTTTAAAGATCTAGAAAGATTTTTAGGTAGTGACATGCCATTTTATATGCACATTAATCATTAAAAAGTTAAAGATGTGAACTAATGTGAAAATTAAAAATTGGTTTCAGAAGTAAAATGCACTGTAAGAAAAAGGAAAGAAAGAACCAGATACCTCAGATGAAGATCTAATGAGATAAAATTATACAAAATCTAGAGTTTCATGAAAGCTGTATCTAGAATGTCTAGAAGTTAATGCAGTCCTACTTATATCCTTTGAGGGGTGGCAGACACGTTCAAGCCAGCTGATTTTCAGTATTTATTTACATTTGATTTGTGTTGCATGCTGAGGTTGTGGACATATTAGGGTCATACATGTTTTCAAGGCCCACAAGACCTTATTTTGGAAATCACTGTGATATAAATGTCTCTGTAATGATTAACCAGCTTGTCAGTCAAGCTATTTTAATGCTGTTAGAAGTCTAGGGTTGTGGGCCATTCCAAGAAGAATTGAGAATGCTTTTTAAATTCCAGCTGAGTTTGTAAATTTGAATTAAATTTGAATTGTTGTAGCAAACAAAATGCAGCATTGCATTTAAGAAAGTAAAATTAAAATGAGGAATTCATAACTGCAATGACTGTAATTTTTCAAGTTTGGTATTTATAAGCCTTACAGATAGACAGATTTGTTTAAAAAGTCACTAAGAAATTTGTACTTGATTTATATTTCATACATTTATTTTCATTTTATGAACCAATGTGGAGGAACACTTAATTTACAAGGATACCATTAGAATGAGCAATTTCCACTTTCTGTCATTTCAATTTAAATTTAAATTCCATCTCAAACAGGGAGCCAATTCTTTTAACTTTTTTTCTTTCTTTTTTTAATAACAGGAGTCTTGCATTATTGCATTTACATGTAATATGGATTGAGATTATGATTTTACACCCAAAGTTTTAGGCACATCTGGGAACAGCTGTTTGAGGCATCTGAGTAGTTTAGCAGTCATATATCAAGTACTAAGCAGTATTTCATTAAGAATGTCTGATACCCTAATAACCCTGCTAGCTAGTTAAGGCGATGAACTTCAGTCACTGAGCACCACAGTTGCCCGCACAACATGTGAAACTTGTCCAAATAATTTTCTGCAAATTAGACTTACAATGTGCACTTCCTCTGGGATGTCTACAGATTACATTATAATCACATTTGGACTACAGCCAACACCATATTCGATTTTATTCCTAAATATTTCTATCAGTCTCTGTGAAGCAATGTCAAACAGATGGCATTACATGTACCGAAAGTGATTCTATATGCTGTATATAAATAATTTTGTGCAAGTTAGAATAGTGAGCTATTCTCTGCAAAATATTCCCCCCTGAAAAAGTTAGTTGAAGTACAACAACAAATTGTTCTAATAATTATTCCACGTGAAGTCCTCTCCTTTTTATCACCATAAAGCTTTGTTTTTAGCCTCAATGCTAATTTCTGTGGACAAATGTTTTGCTATTTCCAAAAGCTCTATGTGCAGTGTTCCAAATATGAACATGGCTGTTTCAGAGACACATACTACTCTTTAAGTCTTGCAGAAAATAATAAATAGAGCCAGTATCACTATGCGATAGTCTGCTGATAACTTTGTTCAAGTTTGTTCATGTTCAAAAGATACAGAATGAGTTATAAAGTGAAAGAGGGTGGAACAGGAGAGATTATCAGAAAATGTCCTAAAGCATCTTCAGCCATGAGAATGCACTGGGACATGAAGTGGTTCTGATAGTAGTAGTCATCTTTGACTTTTCCTGCATATCCTCCCAAACAGAAAGTGGTCCTGTCACTTTTTCCCAGGGAAGATAATAGAAAAGGAACAGAAAAGTTTTATTATGAGTGCTCTCTTGAGTAACTGATATATTTCTTTGTCACAGTCAAGCTTGAAATGTCCAGGCTAGCATGTTAACTCTTATATAAAAATGCATGTTAATCTGTTATCTTATTCAGTAACATACCTTTTAGTTAAGTGAGATTCACAAAGTTTGGTTTAGTAAGTTACCAAAATTTTCTAATGTCTCTTTCATATCATATCCATCCCTATAATCAGAAGAATTTTTCTGAATGCAGTCATATTCCACAATAGGCTGTTCATTTGACAAAGAAATTAGAAAACAATAATTACATAAAGGAACATTACAGCATGTCTTCTGTTGTCATGAAAGTTGACATTGTTTGTGCCACAGCTAAAACTGTCGCAAACAGCATTGACGGAACAGAAAATTGCAGCATTGTTGATCTGTTACAGTCATTATCCACTGAATCAAATTCAGCAAATGCTAAATGCGTTCATGTACTGACAGTTAAAGACTGAATCTATGGCAATAAAGAAATAAATGGCTTACAATTTCGAGAAAGCTTGTGAGAAGCACCAAGGATTTGCATCCTGATTTGGTGCGCCATAAGCAAAGTTAGCTCATTGTTATGCTATTAATTTCCATCGAGGGACCACATTACTCTCAAAAGTAATGGCATTTAAACAACCTTCTTAACCACACAGTGTGAATGTATTGAATTATTCCAAAAGACGACTGCAAGCAGGTTGATCTACTTAATAACCCCATAAAAGCCATATGTGAATGCATACATATTGTATTAACATGCATAGTACTTTATAATTGTAGGTTAACCTCTTAAGGCAAAGCTGCACACTAATGCAGAATCCTAATGGTGCAAGTTTTATCAATTCATAAATTAAAGAAAATTAAGTTCCAGAAGCTCTACCCCTTTACTGACTTAAAATATAAAACTATTAAAATAGTTAATTCATAGTAAATAGTAAATAGTTTTTTTTTTAAAATTAATAAATACATTTGTGTGTCATAAATCAAGAAAAATGAATTCCTTGCCAGTATACCTAAACCAAGTGTTTATTCACTGATTGACTGGGCAATTGCGGACACAGCATTATGGCACTTGCAGAGATTTTTTTTTTTTTTTTTTTTTTTTTTTTTTTGCAGTTTTTAAGCAATAGTTAATCCAATACTCTCATGTTGTTGCAAACTTTTTTTTATTATTTTATCTTTTGAGGTTTTTAATTATTTGTTGATCTGGGTCAGAAATCTAGACTGAATTATTTATTCACTTATTGGGTGAAGATTTTTAGTTAATAACAATGCAAAATCTGGTCTATTTCTCTTACAAAGCTATGTGGCTTATATAAATATAAAGTGCCTGAGTCAAACAGACCTTTATGATACTTTTTGGTGTTTTATCCCACTCTCCATTCATTATAATTGTGAGGAAAAGAGCGACCCGCGCAGTCTTCAGAATTTCTCCCTTTGTGTTCTGCAGAAAAAAGAAAGTCGTATAGGTTTGGAACAGAATGATGAAAGTTTTAATACTCAAGTGAACTAGTCCTTAAAATCTTACATTTTTGAGAACTTTATGATGTCCTTAAAAAAAAAAGAAAATGTGTTCATCAAAACAAACATAGGCAAGCTCATAAGTCATGGAAGAACACAAATAGATGCATTAAGAATATCACACTGTGGAGAAAGAGAGCAAGAGATTTCTAGTTTCTAATCGCCCTATAGCAGACCACCACCACATAATGATTCCTGTGCATCTGGAGGGGGAGGCACTGAGCTAAAAATAAAAAAATAAAAATCACTGAGCGTGTGTGTGTGTGTTTGTGTGAGGGAGAATGAGAGAGAGAGAGAGGAAGAGAGGTAGACGAGACAATCTATGCCTATCTGTCAGTCGATTGGCCAGTTAAAAATGCATACAATTACTTCCACCGGCTCAGAGGCAGAGCCATTTACATATGCATACGTGAGGGTACTGCCAGGGTGTTGAAACGAAGAAAGAATGCGAGGACGGAGAGAGAGAGAGGGCGGGAGGGAGAGGGAGAGATGCAGAGAGAGAGAGAAACATTAATCTTTAAACACTCAACATGCAGATTTATTGCCGACAGCAGGAGGACAGAATAAAAAAAATCACTCGAAATGAAGGGATAAAAACTGTGAATTGTTAAGGCAATGTTTGATTTAAAGTTCATAGGTGTTAACGGAATAGTTCACTCAAAAAATAAAAAAATAATAAAAAAAAAATATATATATGTATGTATAATATAATATAATATAATATAATACTCATGTCAAACCTGTATGACAATCTTGAGTCATTTTTAATATATGGGGAAAAAGAAACTTGGATGTGAAAAGTAACAGATTTTTATTTTTTTGGTGAACTGTTTATACATTTAACTTGTTAAATGCTCATGTTTTTTTGTTAAACAGACTGTAATAGAGGCTCGCTCAGAAATATTTTCACTATAACAGTGTGATATTTATAATAATTGTATAGTTTTATCACTAGATCTTATTCGTTTTCATTTGATAGATATATTTCCAATCATTTTTTCATGTGGAACTCTTTGTTTGAAGCAGCTTATGAAAGCATGCTAGATCATTGGATTGCAATTCAAACCCTCACGATATGCTAATATGTCCACTAAGATGTATTGTATCTTGATTTATGATTAACAGGTACAAAAAATAAACAAAATCTAAATGGACAGTTGCTTTTAGATTAAAAAAAATAATAATAATAAATTAAAATTGTGGTGATCTTTTCTTTCCTAATGCATATCTAACAAAAATAATTTTCATAACAATACTTTTGCATAAACAGACCTTAGACTATAAAGTCTGGTCCTCGTTGCAGTCAAGAACCGGCAACTTAAACAGGAAGAGACCGTCTGACCAACATGTAAATCAACCAGCCACAGTAGTCCTGACCAGACACAATTTAGAATATGAAGCAGAATATACAATTATTCTTGTGGATATCTAGTTAAGTTGCTATATGTCTCCTACATATCACAAATATTTGGCAGGCTAGAAAACCACTATCTAGTACTAAGGCTTAGATTAAAATTTTTATTCCTGGCAAGTATTAGCATATACGTCATTGCAGTGTTCTGATAAGTAGTTGTTTTTTTTTTATTATTAAAGTCCGTGTAAAGTCAATTCTGAGAATTGTTTGTAAACACATTATAAATGTAAGAAATGCATTGCTGAAACATGTTACAAAGACTGTGAACTATATATTACTTAATGGTGGAGTTATACCGTTAAACAGTTTCACCATTTTCGTGATCAGGATTTTTTGGGCGGGGCTAAGTCGGGACTCGATGACGCAATGGAGCCACCGAGCACGGCCCCTCCTGCAACACTATAAGACTTGAAGCAGCACTGACTGCACAGACCGATCGCTGTGTGACATCAAAGTACAGTGGGAGCTATAGAGAGCAGACGCTCATTATGCTTTCGAATCGCTCTCGCGGTACTTTGATGTCAAACACTGATCGTTCTGCGCAGTGCTGCTTCAAGTTGAACACACACCTAATAACTAGAACGCATTAGCATCAGTGGTTCGTCCACTCAATTGCGAGTTACTGTTAATACCGTTAGTTACTACAGCCTACAGTTTGCTATCTAGCTATGCCTTCGTCACGTTAATACGTGGTTGCGATAATTTACAAAACAACTGAGCTCGGTCTCATTTAAATTAAGCTGCTAGAGGAAGACGGCAGCTTTGCCGCGAGTGGGCATGGTTTCAGCGCCGCCAGCGGACAACGCCTCCAGCGTTTGAGAACAAAGAATACGGCTTATTTTTTCATGATTTTGATACCTTATTTTATTTACTTGCCATTTTTTTTAGCATTCAAATTTGGCTGGGTGGTTAATAACACATTTTTCTGTGGTGTGACAAACTCAGAACACACATTTAATATTGACTTTACACGGACTTTAATTTATTAGTTACATTGAGATATTGGGAAGGGCACATTTGTTCTTGATCTGAATTGAAGATTGACTGTATGGCAAAGAGCCATGGTTGTTGTGGTCCTGGACATGTTCATATGCCCAGCAGATGTACATAACAAGGAACACACTAAGTGCATATGTTTAACTTAACACATATGGAGAGAGAAAGAGCAGAACATGGATAGTTCAAGTTGATGAAGAATGTTTAACAGAAATTGTTTTTTGGAAAGGCTTTTTTTAATCCTTTGCTATAGAAAATCTTAAAGGTGGGGTATGCATTTTTTCAAAAACGTTGTTGGCCCAGGACCAAAACAAGCTTGTAGCCAATCAGCAGTAAGGGGCGTGTCTACTCATGATGCGAGGAGAGAGCGCTCAGTGCACATGACGGACAATAGCCGAGTGACAACAGAAAGATAGAGATGGCGGATAAAAAAAACAAAAGTGGAAAACATCTGTAGAACAAAAGAAGGCTTACACCGTGTGTACACTGGACGCCGCGCTGCGCCGCAACAGCTAAAGTCTGTCTACACTGGACGCGACAAAGCGACCGTTGAAAATCATTTGAAATTTGTGTCAATACGTCATAAATAGAACGCGGTAGCTGTTTACTGTTGGGGATTTGTCGCGGCGCGGCATCCAGTGTAGACACCATCACTGATTATAGTGAGTTCTATAGTATTTTGTCGCTCCGCTCGCATCCGGTGTAGACACGGTGTTACGATAAGGCAAGAAGTAGGACCGTGTAAATATCGGATCAGCTTTCCAGCGCTGGAGAGAACTCAAGGAGCGGGAAGGCCTGCGATCGGACGCCGAGGTTGCTTTGTTTCTTCTCGATAGGTGAGTAACATTGGTTTTGCTTTGTTTCACAGAACTAATCGTTGCCTGGGTTGCGTATGTATGTGTGGAGCGGAGCTATCAAAATAGGGGCGAGACCCTTTTGGGGTAGGGTCGTGTTTGTTTTGGTGATTTCAAATGTCAACATTGGCTATCAGAAATCACTTACTCCACCTTTAAAGTAAATTTGTCCCCTTTCTTAACCATCATCCTACAAACATGTATTAATTAATTTTTAAATGTTTTTAAATGACAGATCTAAAAATTAAGTTTAAGCATTATTATTGTTGCATTAGTGATGTGTGAGTACGTATTGTTGTTGTAATGCTGTAATTTATCTTCCATGAAGAAGCATAGAGAAGCTTTTAATAAGTTTCAATGCCACTTTGTAAACCTCTACAGAGGCTCTTGACTCTTTAATTTCTACATTATCCTTCCTTCTTTTTAAAGCTGTATACCTCTTTGTAGTCATCAGAAAAATTTGTTGCTTTTTTCCACATGCTGCTTCCATTTCCTTATTTCAATTTTTCCATTTCCTTCTGTTTTTTTCACCCTGATGGAAACAAAGAAGGATGTTGAGGGTCCCTTGGTTCTTCAGCTCCAGCTCCAGTTAAAGTGGGGGGAAAGAAGAGCCCTCCTGCTTTCTCTTACAGGCTGTAGAACCTATTATGGGATGAACCAGGACAGACAAACAGTTCATTCTGAAGTACATAGATCCATGAAGATGAACATGATAGCCATGATCAGCCATTTAAACATGTCCACTCTAGTATAAGGAATAACCTACACATGATAAGCTTCAGCTCCGGCATTAGTGGAACTGATTTGTTTTAGAAAAGAGACTGGTCTGTGCCTCTACAAATTGGTAGTGTATTTAGCACAGTAGAGAAATACTCATTAGTCACTTGATTGCACTATTAAAGGGCACAAAATCTTTGTGCTATTTTTTTTTGTTTTTTTTCAGCAGAAGATTTAATAAAGAATATATAAAAACAACCAGAATTCTGAAAAAAAAACTTTTTTTTTTTCTCATTAGGGCTCCCCGTCCTTTTGACCTGTGGTGACCCTTGAACTTTCACATAAGACACAAACAAGGTTCCCTTCTGTCTGCTTCCTTGAGTGACGCAGGTCTCACAAAGCTGCTCTGTATCTGACTAGACTGAAAGGGAGTGACTGATTGCAGCTGAGGTCTGATTCTCTCTCTCTCTTACATGTTGCATTAAAAATGTATCACATATGTATTTCTTTTATTGCTCCCACAAATCTTAGAAACATTTGGTTGGGAAGATGACATGTTCAAAGGGATAGTTCACCCAAAAATGCAAATTTTGTCATCATTTACTCACCTTCATATCGTTCTAAACCTGCACGACTTTCTTTCATCTCTGGAACACAAACCAGTCCAAACAGTGGATGTCCAAAATGGTTTGGTAACCAACGTTCTTCAAAATATCATCTTTTATGTTTCACACAAGAAAGATAGTCATACAGGTTTGGAACAACATGAGGGTGAGTGAATGATAGAATCATTCCTGAACTGTCCCTTTAATTTGGGTTCAGTTTTGATTGATGAAAGTGTTTCCTCAAGGTTAGCATAACAGTTTAAAAGACCAAACCACTCAAGACTATCTGAACACTTTCTACCCAGCATTATCCTATATGTTTTATCTGCTTTTCCTTTTGCATCAGCTTAGCTGTTATACATTTTGCTATTGAACTGTTAGTTGCACAGAAATTTAAATATAATGTATATCATTTATTGACTAGTGGCATCAAATGCAATAGCTTGTTTTCAAACAGGTTTCTTAAACATGCCTCCTTCCCTCCCTGGGTCAGAAAAACAGATAAACCTGCTTCAAAGTCGAGCCATTGGCTGAGCCAACTGTTACTCTGTCAGGCTACCAAAATTAATAGATATTGTTTTTAAATGGATTGAGTTGAGTAGTGCACAGTTGTTTTATGTGAAGATGTCCTGTAACTATTTTTTTCCTTCCTGTGATGATACAGTGGTAATAATACTGTTGCTTCAAACCATCATTTTATTCTTGAGAAGGTTTAAAATGTTCAAGCATTGCATGGTTTGGTGAAACCCGTGGAGAGAAATGAGGTGTTAGAATCCATTCAATGCTGCAATCATGTGCCATGACACTAATATGCAAGCTGGAGGCAACAGGCTCATTCCAAGGATTTCAAGGCGTACAGAAATGTTAAAGTTTAGTGAATAGCACCAGCAGTGTTCAGAGTCTAGTGAAATTTTAGCCCCCCTAATTCTCATGCAGCCTACAGCTAAGTGGAATCTGCTGTAAAGTACTTGAACTCTTGAGTTCTAATATGATAAACTTGTGTTACAATTGGAGGTAAGTTATGGATTAATACAATATTAGATAGTTATAGGTTTATGTTAATAATGTGTTATGGATTGAAGTGTTGCGAGCCCATCCATTGTAAAACTTGTGGAAAAAATGTCTGCAGTGTTTTTCTGCAAATTAAAAAAAAAAAAAAACTTTTTTTTTTTTATTTTTATTATTATTTTTTTTTAATCGTTTTTCTCTTTGGTAGGGAAATTTACATGGTCTAGTCCTCATTCAGTAGTGCCTTTTGAAGAAGCTAGTGAAACACTGGCCAAGTACAGCATCTCAGAGCTTTATATGTACAGTACACTCATCAGTACATTATCATCTAAATGAAGAAACCTTCTTGAAGGTTTAAAGATGTAATTTGTTTTTTCTAATACCATGTTTGTTTGGATGGGATTGTGATTCCATTATATTATTTGAAGCATCATGGATATGTGTGCCATTTTTCACCATGACCTACAATACCATTCAAAAGGCTGCATTTATCTGATCAAAAATAAAAAAATAATAAATTTTGTGAAATATTATTAGTTACTGCTTTCTATTGTGATATATTTTGAAATATAATTTATTCCTATGATCAAAGCTTTTCAGCAGCCGTTACTCTAGTCTTAAGTGTCACATGATCCTTCAGAAATCACTCTAATATGCTGATTTGGTGCTCGAGAAATATATATATTTTTTTGTAGCAATAATATTAAGTATCACATTTGTTCAATAGAATGCATCTGTGCTGAATAGAAAAATCAATTTTATATAAAAAAGTCTTTCTTACCCCAAACATTTGAACAGTAATGTGTTAATATGGTAATAATACAATACCATGGTGTTAATGATACTATCATTGTGCCATGGAAAAGCACTTTTAATAGTGTTACAAATGGAGGAACTCCTGTTCATATTCTCGGTAGTGTACTTAGTTTGACCTCTGCTGCAGTGCTCTTGGGCTAAGCACAACCCCATCTGCCTGATGCTTATATTTGTCCTTGTGCTCTGGACCCGACCACTGTCTGGGTCAGATTAGCGTGAGTATAGGCCAAGTAAAGAAACCTCATGCTAATTTGTAATGATTGAGAATACATTACAAAATACAGTACTGTTTTTTTTGACCATTTCTTGCTGTTCCAAAATTCTAGTAAGCTTGTGAAAGCTCATGTTTAATAAGCGTGGATCCTAACGGATACAGCTACGGAACTACATCCCAACGTATGAATGTGTTTGGAAATGGGGAGAGGAAACAGGAGACCACAGCTGAAGGAGCTCTAGTTTCAAATCCTGTGGCAGGAAACTCTGCCGGAGACTCACCCCTCCCTCTCACCCTGTGTGTGTGTGTATTTTTGAGTATGTAAAAGTATAAAACATTCTGTTTCACCTGTCTATTGCCAATTTAGTTAATGTTTTCATTTTACATTGTGTTTACAAGTCTGCATTTGAAAAATTGCTCTCTTTTGAGTCTCTGTGTGTGTTGTTGGGTATATGGTCACGTCTGTATATTTTCTGTTTAGAAGCTTCCTCGTTCTTGTGTCCCTGACTATTGCTGCGACTCTATTTTTACAGTGTTTACATAGTTAGTCACTGCTCGTTTGCGTCAGTCTTCCTCAATGCCCGGCTCAGTTTAGTGCTGGAAATACACGCACTTTAACAGATGCACGACACACACAAGCTCTGAAATCTGAGGTTGAACAGTTAAAACCAAGCTTCATCCTCATCCTGTTTTGTCTACAGTTGCTCTTGTTTCGTATCCCTCTGTGATCGAACGGGAAACACCCTGATATTGCTCTATCTGCTCTGGATTTCTCTGGAGCACACGTTTTCACACAAAAAGTGTACACAACCATGCACAGCTACACAAATGCTCACACAGGCGCACGCGCTTACGGCCTCTGAGGTTAGGCTGGAATGTGTGTGATGTGTGATTGTGGAGGTTGGAGGTGGTGGAGCAAGTTCAGTTTGACAGAGCTGAGCAGGGCCTCTCTTATTACAATCTAAACCAGCTCCCACTGCATTTTTCTGTCGCTCTCTCTCCCTTGCGTTCCCTCTCTGCTCACTCTGCCTGCAGTTCTCTTTTGCTTGCTATTTCTAACCCTATTTTTCCAGAGTTCTTTCGCTCTCTCTCCTCTGTCCTCCCTCCCTTGGTATATCTCTCGCAGCTCTCTTTAAACATCGCTCGTTCTCCCTCTCTCTCTCACCAGCTCTCCCCTTCTGCCACTTTTCTCACTCTATCTCTGTCGCTCCCACATTCTGTCTCGCTCTCTCTCGCTCCTCATGGGCTGCAGAGTGCATTGCAGCGACAGCTGCTGTTATAACCATCAACTGCAGCCTCCACAGCAACCGTTACTGTGGAGGAGAGAACACGGCAACAGAGCTACCGCAGACCCCACCTTTGTTACACAGTTCAAGACAATTACAAAGTGATTATGCCTTCTCTCTTGCTTTGCAGATACTGTGCCAAAAGTTTCACAGAACTGTACTCTCAGAAAAACAGTGCAAAACAGTGCACCTTTTGGGATGCAAAAGCTTCTACCCTCAAAGGGACACATTTTGTGCTTTATCTAGCGCTGGATGCTCAGTTTTAGTATCCAAAAGTCATCATGAAATAAGAGTTCACCATATCTATTTTCTAAATGCATGTTATAGATCTTATTGTAAATGACTCATTCACGTATACTTAATTATAAAAAAATTGGCAATGTTTAATAAAAATGTCATAACTGGGAATTCTGGTGAAAGTGACAGACTTCTCTGGTGACATTTGCTGGACTTCTCTAATTTAGTGCATTTAAACCCCGTCCTGCAAGCTCATGGTCATATGCCTCCATTTTTGATGTCCAATCAACCAATCCAATCAACACCCAATGCAAAGAACAAAGTCACCACCCATTTTTTATCTTTTTGATGTCTGTCATTATATAGCAGAAAAGATTTGCTGCTACGTCCAGTTCGGGGATAGTTCACCCAAAAATCAAACTTCTGTCATCATTTAGTTACCCTCATGTAGTTCTAAACCTATAAGACTTTTGTTCATCTTTGAAATACAAATTAAGATATTTTTATGAAACCCACACAACCAAAATTTTGAAGAATCAAAAAGGTCATACAGGCATCCTAAAACTAACCCATATGAATCAAGCAGTTTAATCAAAGTATTGTGAAGAGATACGATTGCTTTATATGATGAACAGATTTAATGTAATGTTTTTATTCACATATATTAGTTTTATGACACCTTTATGACCTTTTAAGGTCCATTTAGATCAACAGTTTAGTTGCGAGTACTTTTATTGGATGGACAGAAAACATGGGTTTCATAACATCCTTAGTTATGAAGATGAATGAAAATCTTATTGGTTTGGAATGATATGAGGGTGAGTAAATGATGACGGAACTTTCAATTTTGGGGTAAATATTCCTTTAAGGGTCAATATTAGTTCCTTAAACTAATAATATGCACCATTTAGGGATAGATAAGGCACAGAGGTTTTCTTTTTGAGGGTTCTACCATATTGACAAGCTATTTTTTTCTGATAGCATGAAATGAAAATAGTTTTGTAATAAACATACTGGGAACCATCTTCATTTTTAATAAAAACAATCTTTAGTGGCATATCTAAGAAAGCTTTATGCTGAAACATACTTTAGAAATACTGTGTTTCAAATGGATGTATCTAGACTTATATACAATACATAGCTGGACATGCGGTTGACAGCCAGAGTGGACAGCTATATTTGACCTTTACCAGGGAAAAGACTGGTTTCATTTTAGAGGTAACAGTCTTCTGCTCATAATTTATTCCTGAGTGCTTCATCTGTGATTTCATTTTTACTAGAAAATAATTGTAAATCTTCCAACATGCAGTAAAACTTAATAACACACGTCCACCCACTGAAAACCATTATTATAAGAGAAAATGATGAAATTAAAAGCAACTTATTGTTTCATTTGCTCCCAGTGGATTTTTTTTTTGATAGCCTTTTTTTCTGAATTCAACATCATGGTCACACTTCTGTCTTCTCCTGTCCCAATGTACTAGTCTAGATTTAAACTCAAATCATCTAATTTCTTCCAGTGAAACATTTAACCCTAAAGCTGGGGGCACACTATACAACTAGCTCAAATATTCCAAGACTGAAACCGACACCCTTAAAGACTTTTTTTTATCGATTGGGGCAGATTCTAGTCTTTGACAGTCAGAGAAGAGAACAAACCTAATGTCTGAGTCATTCCAATACACAACACACTTAGACTGCACTTACACTGCAAGTCTTGATGACCAATCATGATTTTGTGACTATATCCGATTTTTTTGGACGATGTGCTTACATTTCTTTTAAAAGTGACCCGTATCCGATGTGTGCATTTTACACTGCACTTGGTGAAACAAGCCAAAAATAGCATATGACATCACAAATCAATTTGAATAGTACATTGAGTTTAATTTATTGACATGGAATTCATATAGAAACGTTTTTAATGCAATAGTTACATCTATACATCAAAATAATATAGCCTAGTACAAATTCTTCAGGACAGTGATGGACGCAGCTCTGCTGAAAGCTTGTGACTGGAATAATACTCAGGTGGTAGATATTGTTAAGCATGTCACATCGTCTGTGTTTTTTTAGTAATTAAAATCAAATGCGTTCATCAGTGATTGTATAGGCTATCAAAGGCAGGGACATGTTTGTGTGCATTTTATTTTGTGGTTTCATGGAATGAACGAGACTGAAGCGCTCGTCTGTGCACGAGCCGTCGTCACTGACAACAGCAGGAACGAGCACTTAGCGTGATTTCAAAAGCAACACATTTCAGCGTCAGATCGCCTTTTATTTAACACAAATGAACGAAATTAATACTCTGCTACTCAAGTAGAGATGTTTCATTTTTTACAGGTATGTCAGTACCACAAAATGTTTAAAAAAAAACTCACTTTTCAGTGACGTAGGAGTTGCATTTACAGAGGAAGATCCGATCTGACCGCTTACATGGCAGGCACAAATGCACGCATCCGATTCATATCTGATTTATTTCCACATATGAATGAGGCCTGAAACCGATCTGAGAATATCGGAATCCAAGCGATTTTTTTCCTGCTTACACGGTCGTGGGCCATATCCTATCTGTGCCACATGGGAAGAAAAAATTGGGTCACTTGAACCATGCAGTGTAAATGCGGCCTTAATGACTGACAAGTCCAGACCGGTCAAATTCTGACAAAACCAAAACAAAAAAAATCGCCACTGTCAGCCGTTGTACTGTGCTCATAGCACATACTCTTCAATTGCATGCACAAATGCAGCAGCGCCTGCTGTATATCATTTCATATTAAAGCACAAAGAAACCAAGCAAATGTCATAGTTATGTCGCTAGTTAAGTCATGAATTACTGACATTATAGTCGATTAAAGTTGCCTTAAAACTGCATGCTTTTGTTATATATGAATCACATTTAAGAATTATCTCTTGAGATGCAGTGGCTTTCAAAACTATCCTGGAGCAGTCTCCCTCATCTAACACACCCGATTCAACTCATCATTAGTAGAGACTTTGAGACCTGAAGTGGGCCAGAAAAGGTAGAGTTGTGAGGAAATACAATGTGTGTCAGATCCGTGACATATTTAGCAGTGGCAGCTCTTAAACAGCCAAAATAACCTAATAACCCAGCTGCTGTGATGTCTGTTAATCAAAGAACATGGAAAAAAAGAGGAAATCAATAAATTGTAGCTTTAAGGATTCATCTATTTAATTTAGAACTTAATGTTTGATAACTTTATTCAATTTATGTATATTTCCTACTTGCTGAAGGGCACAGTAAATATGACATTTATTATAATGGGTTTATGTCAAGAATGTTTCAAGTTCACTTAAATTAGATGTTGTTATTTATAAAGTCTAATAAATGTTAAAATTGATAGCTCACAATTATACTGTAATATTGAATGGCTATAGTCAATGGTTAAATATTAAGGGGGGAAAAATGATTTCCTAGAGGTATTAGTAGTATTAGTATCAGTGATACTCATCTTCAGTCGATACTGTTAAACAAATATTACAAATATGCTGTCTTTATGTTGTTTCTACATTAATTTGACGATTGGATGTGAAATTATTGCAATATAAAAGTATATTTAAAAACTTTGTTAGGATTTTTGTCAGAAAAATGTGTGATTAATTAATTTTTTTAATCGATTGGCAGCACTAATATATAATTAAAAGGTATATATAAAATTATTTTTATTTACAGGTGTCATATTTGTGATTTTTCATGAAGTTTTTATTAAAGGGATCATATGATGTTGCTAAAAAGAACATTATTTTGTGTATTTGGTGTAATGCAATGTGTTTACGCTGTTTGAGGTAAAAAAAAAAAATAAAATAAAAAAAATAACTATCTTCCACATGCTGTACATTATTGTTGCTCCTCTATGCTCTGCCTTTCTGAAACGCGTCGATTTTTACAAAGCTCATCGTTCTGAGACATTTGTTGCATTCAGTGAGGACATAATTACTGATTATAATGACTCATACGGTCTTTTTACGCGTTGTGTTGCGCCACGCATAAACATTACCATGTCTGCATTTGTGATCGTAGAAACGCCAAACAAGCACTACTCTACACTGCTCAAAATTCGCATGAATAGTCAGTAGCAAATTCTTTAAATATCGAAACGTACTTACAGGCTGTGAGTCAGAAGCACCATAATGTCCTTGCGACGTTGGAATTGCCCCACTTTATAGAAACAGCCTTTGTGCACAGCCAGCATTGTAGGCTACTGTCCCTCCCAGGTTCAGGAAATAGGTCTCCATAAAATGCGCTGCACACACTCGAATATTTGGGTTGAACTGTTCTGGAACAGTGTTGTAAATACAACTTAACCACTGATTTCTAGTTGTGTACTCATTTGGAAGCCCAAACAAAGTACTTTCACTTTCACAACGAAACACACAGTGTCTCCACGACATGGTGGCAGCAAGAACAATACTACATCGAGAATAAAAGTTACGCCTTCTTTCATTGCGTATATACATTTGGGCGGTGTTATGCAAATCTTCCCACACCGTGACGTAGACATGTGGGGGCATGTTTGAACGAGCCGTTTTAGGAAGGCGTGGCAGAGTCTTAACTTTTATAAAGAATATCTCTTTAGGTTTGAGACTTTAATCTTTGCAACTTTACAGATCTTATGCACAAACAGCTTGTAACATTCCAAAGACAAAGGAAAACATGAAATCGCATCGTGTGACCCCTTTAAATTCATTTTGAAGAATAGCTATTTGTTATGTTTGTATATTCGTCATGAAGAAAATTCATTGTGAAGAATAAGCTATTCGTTATGAAGATGATTTAAATATTCTTTATAACAAATTTTAAGAAAACGTTAAAAGTTAAGAAAAAGTAGAATTAGTGTGTAGTCTATAGGCCTATAGGCTAATACTATTTTTTTCTCAACTTTTATTAGACTGCAGATCGAAATAATTCCTAATATCTTTAAAGTTAGAGAATGACATTCTTATTTATTTATTTTTTTTACTTTCTTTGACTGCAGAAAAAAAGTATAGTCTGAAACCATTTAACTTGCAATGTTAACTTATGAAGTAAAAGAAACCTCACAACAAGATGTGTAATCAAGAAAAAATACCTGACAAAATTACAAAATGAATGCTGAATATTTGACAGTGAAAGCATCTCCACTGCATAGCCACATACAATCGCTGGCGTCAGCCGCAAATAGTAATGTTGCGAAAATGACTGGCAATGACTGGTTCTTGAATTGTGAGATTATAATGCTTAGACACCACGCACTATATGACTTTTTTTTTTCTTTACGTTCATAATCGGCCTGACAGTCTTGTAGTGTGTAAGCTCAGTGGGCACTTTCTGCATTACATCACTGGTGTCAGAATTGGGCTAATGCAGAATTAATACTGAAATGGTGCAGCAATTTGAATTCTGTCCAGAAAGGCTACACCATGTTTTTTTAGAGTATTCTGTGATCATCAGGCGTAATTTTTCTTTTTATAGCATGTTTTTGCTGGTCTATAATGTAGCTCTGCAGTGCCATCTCTACTCTTATCTCTACTCTTACTATTATTGTGCCAGACCTTCCTTCCTTACTCTGCTGCCCAGACCGAGAGGACCAGAAAGCCTCCTGTTAAAGAGATGCAGATTTATGCGCAAGCAAAGGCGGGGCCCTGTGTGTTTTGATGAAAGAGATCTATGAGAAAGGCTCGCTCATATGCTTCTAGTCACTCCCTCTCTCTCTTTCTCTCTATCGCTACATACCCCCCCCCCCCCCCCCCCACCACCACCACCACCCCGCCTCAATCTTTTGCCTGCTCCCTCTTTTCTCTTCTATAACGGTCTCACTTTAATATGTATGCAAATGTGCCCGTCCTCCATCCCCTTAATTGTCTGGCTTCCAGCAGTCAGTGTGTGTGTGTGTGTGTGTTTGTGTTTTACAGTGCCTCAGCTCTCCTCACTAGCCTTTGCTGGCAGAATCACCAAACCTGCACCTGAGCTCAGGAAGCGATGGTGGGGTTATGCCATTCCGTCACTTTGATAAGCGTACATAGTAAAAGCCAAAAATGGCACGGAAAATGCATTTACCCTTTAGCTAACATATATAACTGCCCATATCAAAGCCCTGTTTTGAATAAATTCAGAAACAAAAGATTTGTGATCAAATCATGTTTAAGTACGAGAACGGTTGGGGTTCAATGAAGTAACTGTGAAAGGATATGATAGAAAATGAGACATGAAGTGAAAGTACTATTAAACAATACAATTACCCTTTCATTTCTTCTCTACTAATATGCAGCTGCAAATATCATACTAAATTGGCACAATCTTGGCACTAATCTGCCGTAGCCTATAGCTATTTTCAACTCCTTACAGACTCACCAGGCAACTTTTCTTGTGGTGATGCTATTTCTATACGATCCACCTGAAAACTGCAGGTGTGTCGACACCATGTGCACTGCTGCTGCAACATGCAAGCACTTCAAAGACATAACCTTGAGAGGATATTAAAGGCGATTTTTCTACAATATTAGGTACTTGCCACCTGCTTGATAATGCGGCGATGATTTCAACAGCAAGATTTACAATAAATCTATCTGTCAGCAAGCATTTTTCCTAGAGAAGGAGGATGTGGTGGGAGGAAACTGTAACTGTGTTTTCTTTTTATAATGATTGAAGAAAATAATAAAAGTAACAGTGAGTTCAGAATCAGAATCAGAATCAGAAAGAGCTTTATTGCCAAGTATGTTTGCACATACAAGTAATTTGTTTTAGTGTCACAGCTTCCAGTACTAAGAATCAACAACAACAACAGCAACAACAACAACATACAGATAATAAAAATAAGATGTGAATAATATAAACATAAAAAAAAATTAGAATAATAATAATACATTGTATGTACAGGTCTGCTATAAATATACTAGAATGTAGGGTGATAAATAAATATGAGGTTATTGCACATATTTTTATTGCACAGTGGAGAACATTTAAGTGTTCATGAGGTAGATTGCCTGGGGAAAGAAACTGTTCTTGTGCCTGACTGTCCTGGTATTCAGTGCTCTGTAGCGCCGACCAGATGGCAAAAGTTCAAAAAGGAGATGGCATGGATGTGAGGGATTCAGAGTGATTTTCTGAGCCCTTTTTCTCACTCTGGATGTATACAGTTCTTGGAGGGTGGGCAGGGGAGTATCAATAATCCTTTCAGCAGACCGAACTGTCCTCTTCGGTCTTTTGTCTTTTTTTTCTGATTTTGTAGCTGAGCCAAACAAGACAGTTATTGAAGTACACAGGACAGACTCAGTGACGGCTGAGTAGAACTGTGTGAGCAACTCCTGTGGCAGGTTTAATTTCCTCAGCTGACGAAGGAAGTACAACCTTTGTTGGGCCTTTTTAGCAATGGAGTCTATGTGAGTGTCCCACTTCAGGTCCTGAGAGATGATGGTGCCCAGGAACCTGAATGTCTCCACTGCAGCCACAGAGCTGTTCATGACGGTGAGTGGGGGGAGTGCAGGGGGGTTTCTCCTGAAGTCCACAATCATCTCCACCGTTTTGAGCGTGTTAAGCTCCAGGTTGTTAAGACTGCACCAGATAGCCAGCTCTTTAACCTCCTGTCTGTAAGCAGACTCGTCGCCGTCCTGGATGAGACCGATGACTGTAGTGTCGTTCGCAAACTTCAGGAACTTGACAGAGGGGTCTTTAGAGGTGCAGTCATTGGTGTACAGGGAGAAGAGCAGTGGGGAGAGAATACAGCCCTGAGGGGCACCAGTGCTGATGGTGCAGGAGTTGGATGTGAATTTACCAATTCTCACTAGCTGTTGCTTATCTGTCAGAAAGCTGGTGATCCATTGACAGATAGAGCTAGGGACAGAGAGTTGAGTTAGTTTGGTCTGGAGGAGTGTTGGGATGATGGTATTGAAAGCGGAGCTAAATTCCATGAACAGGATCCTCACATAAGTCACTGGTCTGTCCAGATGCTGCAGGATGAAGTGCAGTCCCATGTTGACTGCATCATCCACGGACCTGTTTGCTTGGTAAGCAAACTGCAGGGGGTCCAGTAAGGGTCCAGTGATGTCCTTCAGATAAGTCAACACCAACCTCTGAAAAGACTTCATGACCACAGACATTAAAGCAACAGGTCTGTAGTCATTAAGTCCTGTTATCTTTGGGACGGGGATGATGGTGGAGCATTTGAAGCAGGTAGGGACTTCGCACAGCTCCAGTGATTTGTTGAAGATCTGTGAGAAGATGGGGGCCAGCTGGTCAGCACAGGTTTTCAGACAGGCTGGTGTGACACCGTCTGGGCCTGGTGCCTTTCTTCTCTTGTTCTTTTTGATTCAACAACATGGCGGCGCGTGCACATGCTGCGGCTTCTCTCTCTCCCGAAAGAATGGTGTTTTCGTGTTTTTTATCTTGTGAGTCGCAGTGTTTTTGTACGTCTTCGTCGCGTCTATCTGTCCTAAAGCGCACATACAGTTGTGAGTTTCTGCTCGACGTCGGCAGAACCACATTTTTAGAGTTAAACTTCGCGCACGCCGAAGAGCTGCGGGACCTCGGTCTGCTCTGGAGGCCTACACCATCACCGACCCCCACTACTGCATCTCGCCCACAGCGGAGGCGCCACAAGCGGCGCGAGAGGAAGCAGAAGAGGGGTAAGCACGGAGGTATCCGGGCTAGGCTAGCAGCTAACCCACACAAGCCAGCTATCCCCACCATCGTACTGGCCAACGTACGCTCTTTGGACAATAAACTGGACCACATCCGACTACTACGCTCAACTCAGAGGACTGTAAGAGACTGTTGTGTTTTTGTTTTCACGGAAACATGGCTCAGCAACAGCGTGCCGGACTGCGCCATTCAGCTCGACCAGCTATCATGCTATCGAGCGGACAGAGCTCTCGTCGAGGGAGGTAAGACCCGCGGCGGCGGGCTTTGTGTTTACATTAATGACGTGTGGTGCCGCGACGCTGTTGTGGTCTGCAAACACTGCTCGCCCCTGGTGGACTTTATGATTATTAAGTGTCGGCCGTTCTATCTACCGAGGGAATACACAGCCATACTACTCGCTGCTGTATACATCCCTCCCAACTCCAACAACAACAGGAGTGAGGCACTAAATGAACTGTACCAGCACATCAGTGAGCAGCAGACAGCCCACCCAGATGCTTTTCTCATCTTGCGGGGGATTTTAATCATGCAGACCTAAAGAGTGTGTTCCCTAAAATACACCAACATGTGAACTTTCCAACATGAGGAAACAACACTCTGGACTTTGTTTACACCACCCAGAGAGGAGCTTACAAGGCCCTCCCCCTCCCCCATCTTGGCACCTCAGACCACATCACTGTCATGCTAATGCCTGCATACAGACCGATCGTTAAAGTCACCAAACCAGTTCACAAACAGATACAAGTGTGGCCGGATGGGTCGTCAGAGGCACTTCAAGACTGCTTTAACACCACTGACTGGAATATGTTTAAGCAGGCTGCCACATACAATAACACCACAGACCTCCAAGAGTACTCAGAGACTGTCACTGCCTACATCACCAAGTGCATTGATGATGTAACAGTCACAAAGACCATCACTGTCCGGGCCAACCAGAAGCCGTGGCTGACAGGGGAGGTCCACAGACTCCTGAAGGCTCGGAACGCTGCTTTTAGAGCCGGAGATGAGGTGGGCCTGAGGACAGCTAGGGCCAACCTATCACGCGGCATCAGAGAGGCCAAGAGACAGTACTCCAGGAGGGTAGCCCATCGCTTCAGCGACAGCAGAGACACTCTGAGCCTGTGGCAGGGGATTCAGACCATTACGGACTACAAGCCCCCACCGCGGACCTGTGACAGCACCATCCCCCTGCTGAACGAGCTGAACGCCTTCTTCGCTCGCTTTGAGGCACAAAACAGCACCACTGCACAGAAGTTCCCACCTCCTCCCGGCGACCAGGTGATGACGCTGTCCCCGGACAGCGTGAGGAGATCCCTCAGCAGGATCAATGCACACAAAGCCCCGGGTCCTGACAACATTCCTGGTCGTGTACTGAGAGACTGTGCAGCGGAACTCACTGATGTCTTCACAGACATTTTCAACATCTCGCTGAGTCAGGCTGTTGTCCCCACATGCTTCAAGGCTACCACCATCATTCCAGTCCCGAAGAAGTCATCTCCATCCTGCTTCAATGACTACCGTCCAGTCGCACTTACTCCTATCCTCATGAAATGCTTTGAACGACTAGTCATGCACCACATCAAGTCTGCCCTCCCCCCCTCCCTGGACCCCTTCCAGTTTGCATATCGGTCCAACCGCTCGACCGATGATGCCATCGCCACTGCCCTCCACCCAGCCCTCACACATCTGGACAAAAAAGACTCGTATGTCAGAATGCTGTTCATAGACTTCAGTTCAGCATTCAACACAATCATCCCTCAACAGCTCACTCACAAATTGGTCCAGCTAGGGCTCAACACCTCGCTGTGCAACTGGCTGTTGGACTTCCTGACTGGGAGACCTCAGGCAGTACGGGTCGGCAGTAACACATCCAGCACCATCACACTGAACACAGGGGCCCCCCAAGGATGTGTGCTGAGCCCCCTCCTCTTCACTCTGCTGGCCCACGACTGCACACCGTCACATAACTCCAACCTTTTCATTAAGTTTGCGGACGACACGACTGTGGTGGGTCTCATTAGCAACAGAGATGAGACAAACTACAGGAGCGAGGTGAGCCGCCTGGCCGGGTGGTGCAGTGACAACAATCTCTCTCTGAATGTGGAGAAGACGAAAGAGATTGTTGTTGACTTCAGGAGAGTGCACACTCAGCATGCTCCTCTGACCATCAATGGTGCGACTGTGGAGAGAGTGAGCAGCACCAAGTTCCTAGGTGTGCACATCGCAGAGGACCTTTCCTGGACTAACAACACTGTAGCACTGGCCAAGAAAGCACAACAGCGTCTCTACTTCCTCCGCAAACTGAGAAGAGCCAGAGCCCCGGCCCCTATCATGTGCACCTTCTACAGAGGCACCATCGAGAGCATTCTTACTAGCTGCATCACTGTGTGGTATGGCGCTTGCAACGCATCCTGCCGCAAGTCACTTCAACGCATAGTGAGAGCAGCTGAGAGGATCGTTGGTGTCTCTCTCCCCTCCCTCCAGGACATCTACAACACCCGTCTCACCCGCAAAGCCCTCTGCATTGCAGGTGATCCCACCCACCCGACACACAGCTTCTTCAGTCTGCTGCCATCAGGGAGGAGACTGCAGAGTCTCCAGGCCAGGACCAGCATACTGAAGGACAGCTTCATCCATCAGGCTGTCAGGAAGCTGAACTCCCTCCCGACCTTGCCCCCCCTCCCCTTTCTTACCCCACGCACCACTGAACTCTAACCCTCAGAACCCCCCCTCCCTTTCCCACTTACAAACTGTGACCCGCACCAGTCACTTTGTGCAGCATTGGACTGATCACTACCCCATCCAGCATTGACTGCAAACTACCTCCTATGACAGTTTAATTAAGACTGTTCTCTGAGCTCTTTAGCTCTTCATCACTTTAACACTGATAAGCTCTTTTTTTGCACTACACTCATTACATCTGCACAGTTTTTTTGCACTACACTCATTATATCTGCACAGTTTTGTTTATTTAATGGTTTGCACTATCTGCCATGTGCCTTACGCCACTTTACCTATCTCTTTTTTACAATGTCCTTATTGCATATCTGTATAGTTTGTATTTATATATATTTAAACTGTAATTATCTGTATTTTTACATTACTGTTAGTGTTTAGTGTTAACTGTATGCACCAAGGGTCTGAGAGTTACGCAATTTCAATTCTCTGTATGTATGTGCTGTACATGTGGTGGAATTGACAATAAAGCTGACTTTGACTTTGACTTTTGACTTTGAAGACCTGGCGCACATCATCTTCACTGATCTGCAGTGCAGGAGGAGGGGGGGAGAGGGGGGTTGCTGGAGGTGTTAATGGTTGTGTGGAGAGATGTTCAGAGCGGGTGTAGGGTGTTAGACTGGGAGTTTCAAATCTACAGTAAAACTCATTCAGGTCTTCAGCAAGTTGTTGATTGGCCTCAGTGCTGGGGGATGGTGTCTTGTAGTTGGTGATGGCTTTCAGACCTTTCCACACTGAAGCTGGGTCATTGAAAGTGAACTGATCTTCCAACTTTTAGCATAGCTCCTCTTAGCCGCTCTAATCTCCTTATTCAGTGTGTTCCTGGCCTGATTGTACAAGACTCTGTCCCCCTTCCTGTAGGCATCCTCTTTGGCCTGACGAAGATGTCTGAGTTTTTCTGTGAACTATGGCTTGTCATTGTTGAATGTTAAGTGAGTCCTGGTAGGGATGCATATATCCTCACAGAAACTCTTTACAGTCTTTACTGCAGGTTTAGCAGATTTAAGTCTTTGCCTGTAAGTTGATTTAAGATGAACCAGGCAGTGATCAGAGAGCCCCAAAGCTGCCCGTGGGACGGAGCGATATGCGTCCTTTATTGCTGTGTAACAGTGATCCAATATATTACTGTCTCTGGTGGGACATGTAACATGCTGCCTGTATTTTGGCAGTTCACGGGAGAAATTTGCTTTATTAAAGTCCCCGAGAATGATAATAACAGAGTCCGGGTGTTGTTGTTCTGTCTCTATGATTTGATCAGCGAGTTTCTGTAAAGCTGCGCTCACATGCACTTGTGGATGAATGTAAACACTTACGAGAATGAACTAGCAAAACTCCCGCGGTGAATAGAAAGGCGTACAGTTGATGAAAAGCACTTCTAGATCTGGACAGCACATCTTCTTTAACACTGTTACATCTGTACACCACCTTTCATTGATGTAAAAGAATGTCCCACCGCCACGTGATTTCCCCGTTGATTCTGCATCGCGATCCCCTCTAAACAGCTGAAAGCCCGGCAGATGTAGCGCGCTGTCCGGAATGGCGTCATTTAGCCAGGTTTCTGTGAAACACAGAGCAGCCGAGTGTGAAAAATCCTTATTTGTCCGGGAGAGCAGAAGGAGTTCGTCCGTTTTGTTGGGTAGAGAGCGGAGATTCGCCGGATGGATGCTAGGCAGCGCCGTTCTGAATCCGCGCTGTCTGAGCTTCACGAGTGCACCGGCTCGCTTTCCCCGTCTGCGTGTCCTGAAGCGTCTGAACAGTGCCGCTGCTCCGCCAACTACAATGTTCAGCAAAACGTCCGAATAAACCAAATCCGGTAGAAGACCGTGTGGTGTGTTCTGCCGAATGTTTATCAGTTCACCCCTGGTAAAACTGATCGTGTTAGACAAACAAAAGACAGGAAAAACTAACAAAAACAGTACAAAAACTGGAGACCAGACACTGAGGCTGCCGTCTGCGGAGCCATCTTGTTGATAAACTTGTTTTGATATTTGTATATATTTATGTAGGTTGCTGGTTTGATAATCACAAAAATGAACAACTAAATGAAATCTGTCCACAGAAGTTGGGTTAGTTCTTGTTTAAACTATAATAAGTACATATGGTGCTTAACTAATAGTGCACCATGTGGCAGATATGTATTTATCATTAAATATGTTTGTGGTATTGAACACACCTTCATAACAAGTTGTTTCTGGAAGAAGATGGTGTTTTGGCATATTCTTTATTAAATGAGTTTTTTATTTTAATATTTGAATAGAAATTGTCCTTTTGTGCTGATGCAGCACAGATTCGCTTTGTTAAAGTATTGCATGCATTTTTCACTGGGCCCCAAAGGTTCATTCAAAACATCTGTGCACACTTTTTTTCAGAAATTAATATTTGACTTTTTTTTTTTTTTTTTTTTTTGAAAGGCATGGTTGCCATTTCACTGAGTCTGTTTGTTCTAGCCAATTCGATATTCAGTATCTCACGTTAAATAGCTGCCAGAAGGTAGAGATGCTGTTGAATAATATGGTGTCATAGTATGTAGAAATAGGAAGAGAATGGAAATATAGGGTAAAGAGAAGAACTGGAGCTCCAGTCAATTAATGTGCTGGAGTGTCGTGTAATGTAACTTCACAAACCTATAGTAAACCCACCGAATCTTATTAAAATGATGGAAGACAGATAACAAAGGAGAGTGTTTGACAGGCGGGGTGAGTGAGGATGTTTTTGTGTCAATCAGGCATTTGGATGTAAATGAATATATCTGTGTTAGTCTTCATATCTGTTTTCATGTTTTCGGATAGTGGTTTGTTTGGGTATGTTTTACAGTTATTACAGCAGAGCTCTGTATTGAAAATCCTTTCTTTTTATTTTTTTGATCTCTCTACAGATTTCTGCAATTAATTCAGCAAATGCTGCTTATTGTACTGACTCTGTTCAAACTTTTTGTATATATTTTCAGTAGGTGCCATTTGGTTAAAAATTGTAGTCAATCATATCGATTACGGTTATCATATTTACCATAATTCACTGTCTATATTAATATTGCTATATTTTTATATCATTGAGAATAAAGCATTAAACATGCAAGTTTGTTATTATTGGTCTGTACATAAGCAAAAGTTTTTAAGATGTTGTATTGAGCTGTAGAGTATTTTGTGTTACCTGCTCTTTTTATTGTTTAGTGAGGCAACTAAAGTTATTAGTTATGCCATTCATTCATATTTTTAATAACATTAAGTAAATGTGTTAAAATGACAGCAGTCAATTGTAATATCTGCATACTGAATTGTGATCTTTGCTTTCTTGCTTCTATTTAAGCATTTACATACAAACAACAGGTTTATATTTTGCCATAGTCACTGATTAATTTCTATGAGGACAATCAATAAACTTCCAATAGATTATAGGGCTAACACTTTATTTGAACGACCAATTCTCACTATTAGCTAGTTGCTTATTAGCATGCCTATTACTAGCATATTAGCTCTTTATTAGTACTTGTAAAGTACATATTAATGCCTTATTCTGCATGGTCATATCTTAGATCCCTTAATTCAGACCCACACCTAAACTAAACAACAAATTGAAAAGTTAAAGTTTGAAATTGTGTTATTTTCTGTTAGCTGAGCACAGGAACCACACACATTAAATATAAATGTAGCTATTGTATTGCATTTCACAGTATAACAAGGCAATGATGTTTGAGGATGAGAGGATGTGTCCTGTTCAGACAAACATGTGCAGAGTAACAACATCGAACATCCACAAAAACAGACTAGCATAACATCAGACAAGTCTCATTCCTTCACTCTATCAGATCAGTCAATCATTTTAAATGATCTGCACACCATTTGGTTGTTTAGTTCAGAGGAAAAGATCATTTGAAGCTTTCTCTTTTTTTCCACCAGTGCCTAAAAACAAAGCTCTAAATTACACAGTTCTTTTGGCCAAAATATCTTATTAACTTCTGTTTGTATATAAAAATGAACATCAAACTTAAAGTGTGATGAAATCCCCATTTTCAGGGTGAGTTCGTCCTCACCATAATTTTGAAAAATACTACAGAAGTAGGTGTGAAAAGCAGTAAAGAGGATGAGGGCAGCGCACAACAATCTGCAGTCTAGTCAGTTTTATTTCACGTTTATTGGTTTAATGGTGCCAAGACCTTTCGCAAATGTGCAGTTGCACTTAACAAAATGCGCAAAGACATTATACACGGTTTTGAAAGCTCATAATGCAATCCACAAACATACACTGGACATTTTTAATGCATGTAATTTAATGCACAGTAGGCATATATTGATGCATGCTATCATTGACTTTCATCATGTTCAGTAAGTACCAAACACATATTTTAGTGTTTCATGACCCTTTAAACTACATGTGCTTTCTATTTATAATTGTTTAATTTCACAGGACATTTGAAATGCTTTCAGTCAGGTCAGTGACTATATGATCATGGTAGAAAGGTATTGCTTTAAAGAACTAGATTATTCTATCACTATTCGATAATTGGTCTACAAGCTAGACTTCTGTTAAGGAGCTGGACACAGTGTTTCATTTGCTTTGCTTCTGGGTCACCTTAATATTTCTACTGGAAAATGCAACCAACAGCGAGTGTTACAACACCACAGGACACAATAACTTTACATGCATTTCACATGTTTTTCCATTTTAAGTGGCACCTGGAACATGTAGTCCGTTCACTAAGCTCATTTAAGAACATTAGGCTTCAAATGTTAAAAACCAGCGTTCGGTTCTGCCTTCGCTCTACCCAACTGCTGTATTCCGGGAATGAGAGGGAACATCAAGAAAGAGAGAAATCTATGAAAAGCCTCCCAAGGGTAGAGGTTGTTTCCTAGGCAACGTTTCATTGATTGGTTGAGCTGGAAAAGAGGCTCTAGGTTCTATGTGTGTGCGTGGTTATGAACAACATTGATGTGCTCTAAGAAATATGTTGTTGAGCACGCAGTGCCGTCGCAAAGTCTTCGTTACCATTTCTCACTCCATTAAGAGCTGACGATAGTTTTAAAAAGCAGTGCACAGTGTGTCAGTTTAGAACTAGAGTGCAGAATCCTTTTGAATCTTATGCTAACAGTACATTTGAACATTTTTATGACTTTCAGTCAAGTAGCCTTCTATGATAAGCCAGTGCTAATCATCAGTCTTTTTTTCTATGGTTATTAAACTGCTAGCTGACATATGATCGCAGCAGCTTGAACATGAAATATAATCGTTCCTTGTGATCTTTTGAAGATTTTAGAGTTAGTTTATGTAAAATCCACATTTAGCAGCCAGCTTCAGTACACTTATTACAGAAGCTATCAGTTCCTTGCTCAAGGGCACTATGGTGATGGCTCATGGATCTTCTAGATCAGGGTTCAGATCTACAACCTTTTGGTTACCAGTCCAGAGCTACACTGTCACACGATCCCCATCGTCTGCATGATGCCACTGCCATCTGTTTTTCCCCCCTTATTTTTCTTCTTCTTATTCGTGACTACGTCTTTTTTTTTTTTTTTTTTTTTTGCACACAAAGATAAAACTGAACAAAATTTGAGAAAGAAGCTTTAGAAGAACTTTAGTGCTAGGAAGTTAAGAAAAAAAGTCCCAAAACAAAATACTTTCCCTTAGCTTTTTACAAAAAGTACACAAAGTACTTTCCCACAAATCAAAATTTAAAGGATTAGTTCACACAAAAATGAAAATTAGCCTGTGTTTTACTCACCCTCGAGGCATCTCACTCCACGTTCATCACTAATCACGCTACGCTGATGTCCTACGTCATCCTCCGGAACGGCTTCTGCTTATGACAGTTAGATGAAGTGAGAAAGAAGTTTTATTATGTTTGAAATATGGATATTTTTCTTACAAAAACGCATGGATTTGCTACAGGAGGCATTTATTGACCTCTCGGAGCAGTGTGAGGCACGTTTTATTATGGATGCATGCACTTTATTTGACGTCTACTGGACCGTTCAACAGAAACTCCCGCCGACTGCAATGATAACTATTGGAATAGCCAGGACAGTTTTTAATATAACTCCGATTGGATTCGTCTTAAAGAAGAAAGTCATATACACCTAGGATGCCTGGAGGGTGAGTAAAACACAGGCTAATTTTCATTTTTGGGTGAACTAACCCTTTTAATTGAATAATTAAATTTGAATTTATAATGAAATTACAAATGTCCTAGTTTTTCAATAGAGTTGTCAGCTGCATGTTATTATATGGACTTATATTTACTTTCCACAGAGGAAATAAATAATAACCCTTTAAATTTGTGCTTTACTTTAATTTAGGTTCGATTGTTCAGTATTTTACCTCATTGTTAGGTTTAAACTAGTTAATAATTTTAGTGAATGTTTTTTTTTTTAAATAGATTAATTTAATCATTTAATTTCTCTGTTGAGCATCAGTGAAATAGAAAAACACCATATTGAATGTGCTACATGCATATAGTGTTTTTAATATTTGTTTACTAGTTTTTGGTCTCTGTTGCTATATCTGTACCAACTAAATGAGTTTCTAAATAACAAAAGGCTTTGTTTCAGGAGTTTGTTGTCATTTTGTACTGTTGCTCTGAACTTATTTAATGTGATAAGAGTAGATGTTTCCCTGCAGGTGGGAGGAGTGATGGGACCATAATGTAATAGAAATATCATATATATGTCCGGTGTATTTCAGTGGGCTTTGTAATGATCTTTTATCAAAATGTAATTAGTTGTAGTAGTCTCTAAAATAATTTTCCTTTTTTGGCTGACATTTTGAATCCCTCTTACTTTTCCACTCCTCTCCTCCTTGCTCCTTTCTGGTGTGCAACCCCCTAATAATCACAATTAACCAAGATAATTTCAAGTTATTGTTTTGTGGAAAGTGTTCAAACCAAGTGGCATTTATTTTAAAAACAGCACAACTTCTTAAGCAAAGCATTCATAATTTCATAAATTGAGGTATATGTTTTAACTTTGAAGCAAATCATATGTTTTCCATATTTCATTCAAGTAGTAGGCATTTATTTATTTGTTCATTGGCCATAATGAACAAGTTATGCAAGTGAAAAAAAGTTTTGTTTTACAAATTTAAATCTGGCCATAGACTGAAAGTCATTATAAATCATTCTGAAATTCATATATTTGGGGTCATTAATTTTAAAGCTCCTTAATACCTTTATTTTAAATGAAATATAAAAAACAAGTGTTTTTCAATCAATTTGCTTGATCGCAAAGTTAAATAAATTTATATTCAGAGCTACATTTATATATTTAAATATGTAACTAACTACATATTCAGGAGTTACATATTGAGATTTATAATTATCCAATCAATTTTGATATCTAAAATTCAGATTTTATATAATTATTGTCCTATGTGTATGTAAAGCATTGCATTACAAACGTATCAGTCTAACACAGTCTATACATTGCCAACACAAGTCATCTCCCTGATTAACTTTACCGTCAACCCATGAGTACTTTCATTGCATTCAAATGAATTCCTCCACACATTTAAAGCGCAAGCATCCCCACAAGCTTCACAGAAACTGCTCATCTGTCCTCCTGAAGCTAAAGCTACTGGCTCCACCAAGTGCCTTGTGAAGATTTCACTGTCTCTCTAGAATCACTAATTGGAAAACGCTGCATGTCAAGTCATATCGGCAAACTGTCGTCACATGACCGGAGGGTTTGACTGACAAACAAAAAGAAAAAACAGCCAATCAAACAGCAGCATACTTTGTTACATTTACAACTGCCTCTCTGTGTTTGTTAATTAGCAGGGGTGGAAAAAATGCAAAACGTATCAACCTGCTTACTTGGTTGTCTCAGGAGACACAAGGATCTGGTGCTGCCATAAAAAAGGGACAGATATGGCATCAAGTCAGGAATCTGTTGTGTAGTGGTTTGGTGATGTCTGGCTAGTTTCGTTTATAAGGCACCTCAGTTTCTGTTTGTGTGTCTGTGCATGTGTGTGTACATAACAGAGTGTGAAAGGAGAAAAGGCAGACATCGATTTGTGTCCACTTGACTGCAGATCCCTGCCATCATAAAAAACGGTTATGGAGCACCACCTGCACACATTAAAGCAGATAAACCAATAGCGACGCTGTGCAGTTTAGTGGAATGGAACATTGTAGTAACAGAGCCATTTTGGGGATCATCACTGGTGGTCTAGAAACCTTAAAACCCTAATAGTTTGGTCTGTATCTAAGAACAAAGCTGAGATGAAATTGTTCCTGTTTTTTTATGGACATACTCATCCTCATGTCAAACCTGTATCACTTTCTGTCTTTTGTGAAACATACTGTAGAAGATATTTGGAGAGAAGTTTTTTTTTGTTCATTCAGTGGTAGTAAGTGGTTGTTTGCTTACTCTTTAAAAAAAAAAAAAAATCGTTTATGTTCCACAGAAGAAAATAAGTCATATAGGCTTTGTAAGACATAAGGGTTAATTTTTGACAGTAAAAAAAAAAAAAAAAAAAAAATGAAGTAATGAAGTAAACAAGGATTCTGAACTCTGTTTTCATTTCGATATACACATTTACATTAAATATTCCACTCTCATTAATGGAGATAAGCACTGAAATTACATAAAGTCATTACGCAGAAGTTAAACCAAAATTATATGAATTTAGACATATTTGTAGTTGATGCGCTTAATCACTTTTCCTGTGACATGCAGTGTTTTAATGACAGCGAGGAGTGCTATAATAATTCATAGGCTATTTAAACTAAACCGCAGATCTCGTTATGACTTTTTTTTTTAGCGAGAACAATGATCAATGATGCACACTTACTTCGATATTATGGCGGACACTGCTAGATTCGGTGGTCGACAGGTCCATTGTCCGGTTTGAATAATAGCTACTGTACAACCGCAGCTGCACAGAGGTGTTGATGTCATGTGAAGGCATCTCCACAACATTATGAAAAATACAACTGTATTTGAAGGATACAACTTGAAAAACAAAACGGTAAGATTTGCGTTTCCTTTTTAAAATACTTTGTCAGTGATGCGCCGAGTCAGAGATTTGTATTTACACTGCAATAAATATAGGCTTATCTGTTTCCACTAAAATAGCTAAAAGATGATCACCTTTTCAGGAAAACTGTATAAATTTGATTTGATTTGAATTGTTTAAAACAATTGAAATACTATTTGGCCACTGGAAAAGAATGAGGTCAAGTAGCTATATTCTAAAATAAGCTATTTCTGAGAACTAAACAGTTTTGTTCTTATGGATATTTTGATATATTCTAAAACATTCTGGATGATTTTGGCAATAAAAATTAATGTGGCACAAATGGCATTTAGTCTGTATCTCATATTTCCTTAACGTCTTGTACCTTTGACGGTGTTAAACATGGTGTCAAGTGAATGGGAATATGCATGGAAATTATATGCAGATGAGGTTATGCATCGTAAAACTAGGCGTTGTAAGCTCCATATATGGTTATATCTGGGTGGAGATGGGGTGAAGGTGCACACACGCACAATCTTTCCCTGATCGGGATTTATAATGGGATTTTTGCGCAGGTTCTGGCGTAATCTAGCTTTTGTGCGTACGTACTTTTTTAGGATGAAATCTACGAAGAGTTTTATACATGAGGCCCAAGTTATGAGCTTGTGCGAGCTGAATGTAAAAAGTATGCGCCATTATAAAAACCAGCCTGCGTGAGAACATGCGTATTATCACATGCACCCTACAAATACCCTGCCTAGTGTATTAATGAAAACCAACGTACTCTTTGGGCTTTAGTTTCTAGATAAAGTGGTTTCACATAACAACTACAGCTGAAGGTGCGTTTGTAGAAATCTTTAGCATGACAGGGACACCATAAGAGCAGAATTGAAATCATGTAAAATGCTCCTAATGACAACTCAGACATTTTCTAAAACCATTCTTGGAGTGAGGTTAATTAAACCACTATTATATGTAAAAGAAAATCAAACACTTACAAATCAGTGATGGCTACTTGTAACTGTTTTAAAGGGGTCATAAGATGGTGCTAAAAAGAACATTCTTATGTGTATTTGGTGTAATACAATGTGTTTACATGGTTTAAATAGAATTGAAAGTTGCTACTTGAAATGGGCTGATGGTGAAGACATAATTTACAACAGCATTACTTAAAGGGATATACGTAGTAGTTCAATCAAAAATGACAATTCTGTCATCTTTTACTCACTTATGTCACACCAAACCCATGCAACTTTCTTTTTTTTATTGCGTTGTTGTAAAAACTCTACTGACTTTCACTGCACAGACAAACACTTCTCTATATTCTTTTGTAAACAATGACAATATTTTGAATGATGAACTATGCCCTTAACATGTTAAACACTCATGTTCCTGGTCATTCACAGAAGGTTGGCCTTACATATCATGACAGCTTTCTTAGGCCACACCTCACTGACTCTTCAGTAAGAATATGCAGGTTTCGATGAACCCATTCACCCCCAAAGAATGAGAACTCTCTCGTTCTGACAATTCTGCTCCCCAGTGACGTCATCGCTCTCAGTCTAGCCTCGGATCAGCAGTCAGCCAGTCAGCAGGCAGCCCTTTAAAACCAGTAAGCATTACTGTAAACTGTCAAAATGTTGTGCTGAGATCAGTTTCTTTAATTTACGGTATTAATATGTGTATCAGGGTATCAGTCTGAGGCAAATATTGTTTTAGGCGGTGTGTTACTTAAAAAGGTTCCAGTCACAATTTCAAAACCTTGAGGCAGCCATTCAAATCCATTAGAGAAAATATCTGTCCAGTGTCACATAAGTATAAGCCCCTAAAATCAGCATAGGTAAACGCATATGGATAGGTTGAGTGAAATTATTTGAGATTTATGTGCTCATCAACAAAGGTAAATTACAACATTTGCTAATTAGAAGGTAATTCATCCATGCAAACTTGGCCAGAAAATCATCCAACTATGACTTAAGGTAATTCCTTTTCTACTGGTGATAAATGTGGTTTTGTGAAGAAGGATCATTATTTTGAGTCCTTTTTTATTGCATGTTGATATTTGGAAGTTCATATCTGCTGTTTCTGCTGATGAAGGATTAAAACGTTAGTGCTTTTTCATAGCTTCATTTGAGACATAATCAATTTGTATATAATTTAAGTATTTTAAATTGTAATTCAAGTAACGTTGCATCCACCCAGATTACTTCTAAGATCTTTGTGGATAAGATCTGATTGTTTGAAGTTTTTTCTTAAAATCAACAGTATCTATAGCAGGAATTATTGAGGCCTCATTAAGGCAAAAGAGTAAAATGCTTATTGGCAAATTTTCACATGTAAAAAATATACATATTTAAAATTATTGTATCAATATAAATAATATTTTCACAAGAATATATAAATATTTCAACACATGGCAGCTCAAATTTGCTTGTCAGTGACACCAAGAAACTAAAGTAATGTTTGTGTTTGTATGTATACATATATAAACACTGAAACATTTTCATCAGAAAGTAGAACAGGATTGATATTACACCATTTTGTTCAAATTAATTAGATAAATTACTGTGCCACATTGCAGTGTTTCAAATATGTAAATCAACCCTAGTATGCTGGGATTTTGATAAAGCCTCCATATAGTTCAGTAGAAGATTGGTTCTTACTAAACAGTTTATGCTTGGTTTCCTGTTCTGAAGAGGAAAAAAGAAAGAAGGCAAAGATGGAAAAGTTTTCACTCTCCTCTGTAGCTCTGCACATTAGACAGAATGAAAAAAAAACACTAGTGAAGAAACGAGGGAGAGAGAGCGAGCAGAGGGAAGTGGAGCGAGTGTGTGTGTGTGTGTGTGTGTGTGTGTGTGTGTGTGTGCTCGTGATGAGAGAAGCATTTTGTGGCATCTGCTTTTGTCCGGTTCTCTCACTAGATGCTGCTAGCTTGCCCCTTTTGCTCTGCTTGCTGAGCTGAATTCTTTTTAAACCGTAGCCGTATGGTGGACAGTCAGACAAATTGCTCCGGTATACTAGAATGGCTGCATTTTAACTCATTTCACCCAAAGTTCTTACCTCTAGAATATTTTGCATTTTTCTCTTCTGTATCACATTGTGAATGAGTTGGGAAAAACAGAAATAAAACCTTTGTAAGTCTCAATCCATCCTAGTCATTTTAGATCTGTATGTTTTGGCAACCAATCTTTGCATCAGAGAAGAAGAGAAGCTCAAGAGTAAATGTATTTTTAACAGATAGACTATGAAGTGTCTGTATAGCACTCCCCTAATGGTCTCGGTGAGCATTACCTGGTACTGTGAAATATTGGCAGAAGAGAGATGGAGGGAGAGATTGTGTAGGGCAGTCTCTGTCAGTAGTCTTTCTCTCCACCTTTTGGTGTAAAGGGGGAACGGTGCTGAGAATGAGTGACTAGAATAATGAGCTTTGTACCCACCCACACACATTTCTCTCTCTCTCACTCAGTGGCAAAGAAAGAAAAATGCATATGCATATGTTAATTTTAGGCTGTTTAGCTCGTCATATTTATTGACACATTGATCTAAACAAGAATTTTCATTTGGGGGTGAATTATTCCTTTAAGACTTTCTTTTTTTAACAGAATGTTTCTTAAATTAAGACCGACCCCCCCCCCTCCCATTTTTACATCATTTTCTTTTTTCTCTCGTTTTAAGAAATAAAGGGATCTCAAGTAAGTATTTCTTACAGTTTGATATTTTTACTAGTAAATAAGATGATAATACTGATTAGGTGTATTTGTTTCTTCCTAATTCCTCAGTTAAATTTAATCTCAAATATTCCTCTGTACTTTCAGTGTAAACCTGTTCAGAGTTTCTACCAGTCAGCTCTGTGAGGGAAGCACATCATCACTGCGGGACAGTGCTAAAGAACATGTGAAATACGCTACATATGGTAAATTCTTCTGGTAAATTCTTACACCAGCAACTGACATGGCAGTTGAATGACATTGTTTCACACAAACTGTAGAAGTTAACTTTTAATCATAAAGCACTTCTGATATCAGTAGAAAAACTAGTCTAGTTGTTAAATTATAATATTATAATGTGAAAGAGAATTTGGGATCGCATGCTGTCTAAGAGAAATGGCCATCTGTGCAAGCACCTCGGCTTGGTGTCAGTCAGCACAAGAGCACTGCACCAAGTTCTTTTAAACAATATTGCAAAATCTCTATTGATAGACACTTTATACCAGGGGTGCCCAAGTGGCTTAATATCAAAGCAGGCATCACAATAGCTATTGCTTATCCACAAGTTTCCTATGCCCCAAGAGGCCTTGCGTCAAAAGTGGGAGTGTCTTCCAGTTTGAAGTACACAAGCCGGACGTTTCCACGGTGTTTCTCCGCGGTTGGAAAGCGTCAGTGCCACGGATAATTTCATATAGTTACCAGCTAACAAATATTCTTATTTGTTAGCTGGTAATTGTAAATTACCAGACTTGAAAAAACAGACTTGTAAAATAATTTTAACTCAAAACTCACTTTCAGACAGCAGCGAGTGTTTGAAATATTTTCTGTTTGAGATCCGATGTAGATTATGATCACTATACAAGGCAGAAATATGCCATAGTAAACATGGTAAATACGACCGCCTGAAAAAATCAGACAAATGATGCATTTATTTATTTACATATTTTATCTGCCAATAAGTCTCCTCTCTTTATACCTGATGTTCATATTTAGCTCCGCGTATGTCTTAAATCATAATCATAGTTTTTGTTCGGGAGCTCCCTCTGTTTTTCTGACTGAAAATATAACAGTGAATTGGGACTGGAGAGAGTGCTAAAGCTACTCATGGTCATATTTTTGATGGAAAAATTATAAGAAATGATCATTCTTTCTAAATGTGATGTAGACCTAAACTGTCTGTGACTACAAATAAACAGAAACAGACGCAACTGAATAAGTAGGCTATGCGTCTCTTTCTTTTTTGAAATAATGGTAAATACCACTTTATTTCTGTGTGACTAATTATCATCAATCCTGACATAAACTAATTCATCAGTGTAGCACTTATTATTGTAAAACTGGTAAAACATCGATGCTTTGGTTTTAAATCTTTAAGTAAACAGCAAAACATGCAAACAAACGGCTGCTTTTATCATGTTCGTTTTGTGATCTTGCTAGTTCCAGTGATTTATTTCTTATGAGTTTTCTGATAACTTCTCTTTGTTGGTGAAATGAGGGGTTTGCATGACGTTGTTCTAGAGGGGCGTGTAAAGGGTGGGTTTTAGTGAAGCACTATGGAGCTTCTGGCCCGACGGTGGAAACACAGCATGATTTTGAGCTCTGTGCTGCAGGTCTGAGGCTATTAGTTCTGCCCGGCCCGTCGTAAGCACTGGCTCGCATTGGCCCAGCATTGGAAAACATCAGAAAAACACAGAGCCTTTTCACTAATTGGCACACAAAATACCACTGGTATCCTACTTCGTCCGCTGCCTTATCCGGAAGTTGTACCCACATTCTTTTTTACTGTAGCGCCCCCGGAAACAGGTAGATACTTGCAGTTTAGTCTAGCCCAGTACAAATTTTAGAGATCTCTCTTATCCAACTCACCCATCTCTACTAATGAGCTGATTAGTTGAAGCAGGTGTATTTGACTAGGGAGACATAATGTGCAGCAGGCCCGGCACCAGAGGGACATCCCTGTGCCCCCTCTCCGGACTGAGGGGGATGGTCGGACTTTAGTTTAGCGTGCATAATAGTCTAACTCATAGAACTGCCTGCTATTGCTTCTGATTGCTTTTAGATGGAAAAGCTGCCCATAACTCCTGGTCTAGGATCTGTTTTCTTCGTAATAATAGCATAACAAAATAGATTTGGCAAACAATCCAGTGTATCTACCCTTCTGGTTTGGAAAACATCAAATGATTTTACAATGTATTTTCACAGAGGTGAGCAATGTAGCCAATCACAGACATGTTTGTTGATTTCAACAACGCAATAGCCAATCAGAGGTGTTTAGGTTGGGATCCACGCACTCACCACTTTTTGTCCAGTGCTGAGTTCTGTCATGCTCGTAACTTCTTTCTAATAAAGACTTCAAAAAGTTTCATTGTGTAGTCACATTCATTGGATAAAACAGAACTTTGTGAGATCGTGATGAACGAGTAACAGTTTTTAATAAATTTAAAGGGAGTGCTCTTTGCATGCTGTATATGATAATATATTCAGAATTTAAATAAAACTTGTGTTTTTCATGCTTTACAAGTGGCCACGTGTGACATAGAGATAGTTAACTACTACACTATAGATAAAGATAATAATTTCAGAAGCACAGTGTGATGTGATTCTGCAACTGAGCCTGGTCCAAACGTAGGATTTAGGTAAGGAAACGGTTATTAATTATTTGTATTGGCTGCCACGCCAAATCATGCACTCCTGCTTGCTTTTCTGTTTAATTTAACAGTGTTTTTGTGAACATATATGCATTAATAACAAATAATTGTAACACTTTACAATAAGGTTCCATTTGTTTATGTTAGTTAATGTAGCCTATTAAAGTATATTAAAGTGTTACCCAAATAATGTATTCCCCCCACAAAAATATAAAAGCCCCCCAAGTCGTGTGTCCTTGCGCTGGGCCTGTGCAGTGTTGGGGGAACCATTGCTCTGGCCTGGTTGGCCTGTCTTTATTACTATTCGATTTAATAAAATTGTATTGCAGTGACTGCTGTTCTTAACCAGGACAAAAGAACTTGCATAGAACATTTTAGCTAAAATGGTTTCACGGAGAAACAGAAGTGGTCAGGCAAATCCACGAGTGAAGGAAAACAGGGGAGTTATTCCATCTCATGTTAATCTGGTAGATTGAGTAAATCTCACAGCCATCTGGACCTCTGACTGCAGTCACGATAGTCTCTCTCTCACACTCTGTTTCTTTGTCTCTATGATGTAATACTTTCAGATAAGCTGAGCGCACATCACTTCCTCTTTTGCAGCTGTTCTCATAACTGTAATTCTCTAACACTAATGAAGAGATTATAATATTCGCTGCTTCTGATCTTCCAGTTGAGGACCCATGGCTTGACATTGTTATGCGATGATCATGTCTCCATTACGGCCTTGCTGTATGCAGTATGACCAATTCAGTTCAAATGGCGTAGCAACTGGTTGCACTAAATAAACTTAAAAATGAGGGCCAATTCAAATCTAACTCCTAAGTCCATCTCTGAAGTGTCTAAGTCTCTTATTATTATGATGATGATGATGCTAGGAATAAATCACAGTAAGATTTAAGTATGAAAAGATAAAGTGAGACATCAGGCTAGCACAATGCCTAAAGCATTGCTTGTTGTATTCCTGCCTACAGAGTCCAGTTAAGTAAAATATCAGCAAATGCAACATTATCTTTTGTCCTTCACCAAGACTATTTGAAATAGTGATGAATGGGGATATTGGGGAAATTGAATGAGGATATTGGCTGATACTCCAATTAAAAATCATAATTTGAATATTGTTAGTTAGTTCTGTATCTGCGAATTGTTTGTGTAAATTATACCAGTTGTAAGTGGTGAGAGAAGTGGCAAAATTTCTTGAGAATGTGTTTAGTGTGTGTTTTTGTATTCGACAATGTGTTCCTAAGAGTCTTAATTATTTTAATACATAGTATGTAGTATGTAATTCAACTTATGCCACAGTATTTCTGTTTGTATATATATTTAATTATAAACTTAATTCAGTTTATTAAATGTACAATTTATAATTGATGTAATTAACAGTACTTACAATATAACTAGAGTTACTGTAAAGAAAGCTGACTCCTTCAAAACGACAACAATAAAAATAGTAGAATATTCTGATTAATTGACCTACTTAAGTAAGAGCCCGTCAAACAGTGAAGGTTATGTCTGTCAGGATCACAGTGTGAAGTGGAGACTTAATAATTTATGATTTGGGATGTGCCTTTTCTCTTCTCTGTTTGGGGGGGTCCAAGTAAATATCTGATTTATCAATGTTTCATGAGCTCTCTATTGCTCCACTTCAGCTTCTATGAGGAGAAGACTTACTACAAGCTCCATCTACTACGACGCCTAAAAAAATAACTGAAACTTGAAACATTTTTTTTTTCCTGCTGTTTTTCTGTTTGTCTTCCATTTTATGCTACTTCTTCATTTGGGTTTCTTTTTAAATTTTTGCTTCCTTTTCTGCCTTCCTTTGTGGTATTTACTCTCTTGAACATGACTCTCGTTCATGACACCCCCCTTGCAGAAGTAACTGTAAAGTACAAAATAGTTTCAGTCCTTATCAGAAGAGACGCTGCCGCATACGAGCAGCTCGATTCCACTGCTTAACAGAACGATGACACACTGGTTGATGGGAATAAGGCTGTGCAGCAGTGATGAGGTCATTCTCACATGCTTTCTCAGCGATGATGAGCAAACATGTGATCATCACACTGCTAGTTGAGCTCATACAGCAGGTTCTTTAGCCAGAGTCAGGAACCGTGTCAGATATTTTCCTTTCTGGCATTCCCTACATGCCACTGAGAAGTATGAGAAGTAGAAGTTTACAGATTTATACAAATTCACTTATAGGGATAGTCCACTCCCCCCATGAATTTCTTTCTTCTGTAGAATATAAAAATAAGTATATTTATATTTTTCAGTCAGAGTTTTTCATTATGATAATGACAACTACCTTTTCTTTAATTAACCACTTCTGTGCAGTAGCCTATATTAAGAAAAGTAATTTTTCAAATTTTTAATTAAACCAAAGTTGTAAATTGTTGTAAATGTAAAAATTTGTCCTCCTGGTGATTAATGTAAAATAAAACTCTAAAAGAAGACTATTGTGAATCATCATGGTTCCATATATTAAGTAATCTAATAGATTGACGCACCAAAATAAAATATTAAGTGATAAAAGAGCGCAGTGCGAATGGCTTTGTGGAAATGTAAAAATGTGAAATTACTATTTCAGTCTTTCCACTTCGAAATGTTTTTCATTTAATTCAATGTGTTACTTGCAGTTTCTTTGTAGATATTTTAAAATTTACTAGCAATTTTTGAGTGAAAATTTTTTAATGTAAATAGTAATTAATTAAATACCACAACAGTGTTTTTTTCATTGTATCTTGTGACAGAAACATAAGATTATGGTATGAAAATTTTTAATTAATAAGGTTTCTTAGATTATTTAAGTCATGGACCTTAGTTTCATGCGTGAAACGGCAAAGTGCCCTTTTCTGAAGTGAATTTGGCTCAATTTTAAGCTTAAATTACCTACATTATAATCATTAAACTGACTTTAAAGAGCCTTATACTTAAAATGAATAATTCTCACCCAGAATACTTGTGACAGTCTCTGCTTTTTCACTTCTCATGTGTTTGCATGCCTGCAGGAAAGCCACATATTGTCGTTGCACAGTGTCACATGGATGGTAAACTTATGGACCACCGAAAACTGTTTACTGACCATCTGATGCATGTTGCAAACAGAAATGGTAAGAGCTGGCTCAAATCGACAGTTCCCATATGATTGGCTGGCGTTACATGTCACTCAGATGGTCTTCTCCTGTCTAAGTGGGTGGTTTTTGGACAGGACAGGCTGCAGTGAGGACCAGAATTACATTCACATTTATTAATTATAAGTTCAGTCTAGATATAAGCAGGTGAACAGTTAGACAAAGTATAGCTCAGTTTTATTAAAAGAACTACATATTCTGAAAAGAAAATCAGCATTTTGATCACTGACATCTTGCTCTGATCCTGCAATTACTCGTACTGCTCCCCACTCACCATCCTCTTCCACGCTGGAGGAACAAACAAGGGTTTAATCATAGAGGGACCAACACAGAAGCCAAATAAAAAAGAAAATGCTATCATTTCACACAAAGTGGAGCTGTGTGGGAGCACAGCTAGACAGTTCATTCTTGGGTGAGAAACTCAGCTGTCGCCAAGCACAGAAATGCGTAAAAGTAGTGGGAGTGGAGTTCAGTGCATTGAGCAATGAATGCAGGCCTGATCTGCTTTGCTAAATTACTACACTGCGCAGATTCAATTAATCTGAGACCACATGCACACTGCAGCTAAATGCGCTTGTCGCTCCTCTTCTGAGTGCTTGATCTCGTTCTGTACACAAAGAGTTTGGTTTCAGCGAGTGACAACTGCATTCTGCAGCCATATTCACTCATGAATAATGGTGTGAAGTGCACATCAGTTAGTCAGCACAATGTGCACAAACTGAAATTAGACACAACACTTCTGGAATGTGTAATTTCTGTCAGACAGAGGTATGTGGCTTGACTTGGTCACAAATTTCAGAAGTCTGTAATCAAAAGAATAGATGTTTTTGCTGATTGCTTAATCAGCTAACTATTGAACATTTTGTGGAAACTTAATTTCATTACATTCAGTCCACTTACATTTATACAATGGAAGTTTCTTAAATCCTTTTGTGTTGGACTGCATGAATCTTTTTTTTTTTTGTAACTGAAACTGGAGAGTGGATTTCTAGTTCACAGTACACTTTGCATGAGAGTTGATTGGAGGAGATTTTGAGTAAAGAGAAATACTTGTTATTAGTGTTTAATATTCAATTATGTTGAAAATGTCAAAGTTTTAGTTCAGAAAATTTAGTTTATTTTTAGTTTCTTTTTCTTTTTTAAATTTTAGTTTCGCCATAAAAAGAAATAATCACAAAAACTATGGCAATCGTTAGTGCAAGATTCGTGTTGATTTGTGCCGCAAAAATTAATGTTTGTGCTGGTTTGGTGTTTGAGATATTAAACAGATATTAAGATATTGCTTTTAACGGCACAAACCAAGCACAAATGAACAGCACTGGTTTAGAGAGATTTGGACGCATAGGGTGATAGTGATGTCACTGCCGTGAATTATGTTTGTTATCTCTAACTAGAGGAAATTGGTAGAATGTTCATCAGCACAAAACAAGCACAAATGAATGGCACCAGTTTTCTGCAATTTAGACGACCTGGGGTGGAGAGTGACATCACACACAGTGTTGTTTAACAAACAGCATAAACCGAGCACAAAACTGAGCACAAAAGAAACTTTAGTGTGTGATCCTCAGTCATTTAGTGTATGATGCTCAAGTTTTTCACAGCAACCTTTTACAAAGTTGGCAAGTGTATGATGCTTAATGTTTTAAAATGTGTTTAGATTTAAAAAGTTGTGTAGCATATTGGGATGTTTAATGGAAAAAGTATTTTTTCTTCAATTTAAGTAAGTACTTTGAACAATTTTTATAGTGCGTTGTGACAAGATTGTTTTTAACTATTAATTAGGTCATTTTTGTGTGTATGTGTGTACATAGTGTTTAGTGTACTTAGTTGATGACTTATAATATTTGCAATAAATATGAATTACAAGGAAATGGAAATACCACTGTATAATCAAGAAAAGCAATTGGTCAGCTAGCAAACACTACAAAAATCAAGAGCTAATAGCTAAAAAAAATTACCTTTAAAAACCTTAAAACTGTGGGTTATTATATTAATAAAAATATTCATACTGAACTGTAATTTAAAAAAAAAGCTGTCCCAGTATAGGCTGAACCACAGCGGTCAACCCTATTTTACCATCCTTACTCCATCCAAAACACCTGTTTATAGTATATAATACAGCCTCACATATTTTTGCAAAGAAAACTGTGTAAATAGGTGTACATTCACAAGTGGCAACATTTCACATCCACAAGCTATACATCATCCTGGGCACATGCAGTTATTTCCCTTACGCTTGACTTATGTGGAAGAAATAAATATGGAAAAACATGTAGATTTTCTTGATATTCCTCTCATTTGGGTTAGAATACAATCCAGATCTGCATATAAGCATAATAATAATGGAGAATGCTGTGGGGTGCGGAGTGAACTGGAGGGGGGAGAGAAAGAGCGACGGGTTGGGGAGGATGTAGAGAAAGAGAGAGAGAGAGACAGAGAGGGAGGGAGGGAAGAAAGCAATGAGAGGATCTTGAAATTGTGCGCTAATAAAATTCGAGGTCATTTACATCTGAGATGGGATTGAGTGGCAGGCGTTACCATGGCGACATTCCCACGGGTCTTCAAGCGCTCTGCGCTCCCTGACAGCAGCGGAGAGAAAGAGAAGGAAGGGAAAGAGGGTGCGTGTTATATGAGGAAACAGTGAAAGCGGAGGGATCGTGCGAAGCGGGACTGTGGGGTTCAGCCGAAGGAGAGACAGGAAGAAATAGGCAGCAGAGGACGCGACAGAGGAAAAGTGTGTGTGTGTGTGTGTGTGTGTGTGTGTGTGTGTGTGTGTGAAAGAGAGAGGCAGTGTCTATAGAGTGAGACTGGCTGCTTGGCAAAGCCTTAAATTTTTAATCAGCATGCACCAGGAGGCAGACACACCGAAGGAGTGACTTAATAATGCACAATTAAATTAGAAACTCGGCCCAGAATATAGTCAAATCCTTTCAGCCTGTCTGTCTCACTCATTTGTACTCAAATACCTGCTCATTCTCACCCCTAATCACTTCTTCCTCGTGGTATTCACTCATTGCTCAGCCACTCCTTCATTCCAGCCGTTTTTGAGCCATTCATCGTTTCTCCTGCTCACTTCCGTATTCTTTTCACTCATCACAGGGCCTCACCTGTTCTCATGAAATGAGGTCAGAAACATACTTGACACAAGTGCGCAGATGGCTGATGTGATCCAGTTAAACATACTTGACATGCGCTATGTTGGTCTGGCGGTAACAAACCTCAGTACTCAAGGGGGCGATAGAGTTCCCTTCAAATGTCTTTTTTATTTAACCAGATGTGTTATTCAGGTACGTTGCTGTAAACATGCTGACATTTCTGACTTTGACTTTTAAACTGCTGTTAAGCCTTGATAGTAGTTGAAAGAATGAAAAAATGGACTGTGAAACAAGAAAGAGTTTTATGCTAATTCCCACTATAGCACCCCTAATGGCAGTGCTGTAAATCGTAGTCAGAAACATTTCACAACAGATTTGATCTTAATAGCTGGAAGCAGGGCTCTAGACTCATTCTTCCCATTGGTTACTCTTTTGCGACTAACTTCATCAATTGGTCGCACAAGCATGATTTGGTTGCACTTTTATATTATTATTTTTTCATCTATACCTACACCTTTCAATTTTTAAGACTAAAACAAATGCTTAAAAGATGGATTTATTGTTCTTAATTAAAAGGCACGACAGTAAAACAGTAGGCTACAATGACAAACTAGCTTATGTAAAAAAGCACAACAATAAAAGAGTAGGCTACAATGACAAACTAGCTTATATAATGTTTATTAACCAAAATGAATAAGATGAGGCATGGCATACTCCACATGCTGTATTATATATTGACTAATAAATTACAGAATGTTTAGCAAACACTGTGGAATCAAATGAATAAATAAAAAAATAAAAGAAAGCGTCTGTAGTGTAACGTGAGGTAATTAGTTAATTGTTAATACTATTTAGTAGTTGTAAGTAAATAATACATTAAAATAACATCTGCATGCTGCCTTACTTAATTGAACAAAATATCAAATATCAAAAAACACATTGTAAATAGAAACCTTTGATGCATTTGAAAGCAGCCATCTATCAGCAGGTAACGGATTGACCTTGTACTCAGTAATAACAGTACTGCACAAAAGGCTGGTATCATCATGTTTTTTTTTGTTTTTGTTTTTTTTCTTTTTTTAAAAAATGTATTTACTTTAATATTAACTTGGTTCCAAAGTGCTGGCCATTTTGACAACACTAGTTTCAGTCCTAGGTCAAGAGTCAAATTGAAAAACAATAATATTTTTCTGTTTGGTTATAATGTACACTAGCATTCAAATGTTTGGGTTATGTTGGGGTTAAGATTATTATTATTATTGTTATTATTATTTAAGAAGTTAATATTTTTATTTACATTTACATTTATGCATTTAGCAGACGCTTTTATCCAAAGCGACTTACATTGCATTCAAGTTACAGTTTCTACATTTTATCAGCTCTTGCTTTCCCTGGGAATCGAACCCATGACCTTGGCGTTGCTAGCGCCATGCTCTACTATTTGAGCTACAGGAAAGCATTTAATTTAGCAAAGATGCATGAAATTAATCAAAGGTGACAGTAAAACTTACAAAAAATGCTGAAATCTTGAAAAAAACATTAAGCAGTACAACTGATTTCAACATTGATAATAATATGAAATCCTTTCTGAGCGCTAAATCAGCATATTAGAATGATTTCTGAAGCATCATGTGACACTGAAGACTGGAGTAATGGCTCATTTGGGAGTAATTGCCATCACTGGACTAAATTACATGTATTACTGTTCTTACTGTATTTAAAGAAATGCAGTCATTTCCTCCATATTTTGATTGTTGCCCAATTAAATGTATATTTTACTATTAATTTGTTTATATTAATTCATATTTGAAATATATATGTATTCTATCAATTAGCTCCAATGTTATGGCCTGGATATAAAATAAACACTAGTAGAAACACAAGTAATAATTATGGTGTTTTTTAGTTAATTATATTTACTTTTTGCGATTATTATTTTTTTCTCATTCTTCATTCTTTTTGCTATGCTTTAAAAATTCCATGCTTTAAACACAACAGAAATATTAGGAACAAAACCAGGTCTTTGAGAGAATCACTATTGTATGACACAATGATGTGTGCTTGCTAGGAAATCCATTCCCGTCACTAAAATACTGATGAGATGTGAATGGCCGGCCATGTCCCTAGCATACTGGTTAATTAAAGTAGAGGGGGTTGGTCAATGAGCAGCTCTGCTCTCAGGTGTTTCAGCGAATATAGCAGCAGCCTTGATTCCTCCACTGTCTAGGGGGCCTCAGTGGTGTGTGGAGCCGCTTTAGTCTCTCCCTTCAGTAACGGCTGTCCTCCATGCACACAAATAGCCATCAGAGGACAATGAGAGCCATGATCCTTTGACGCCATCTGTCACTGGAGGGTGTGCACGCACAGGCTACCAAAACCAGACAAAACACACGCACACGCACACACACACACACACACACACACACACACACACAGGCAAGAGGGAAGGCAGTAGTTACAGTGGGAATGAACAAGGTTGGAGGACCCATATAATTTCCTTTCTTTTCAATGTAACTGCATTTCCAGGACTGATCATCCTAATAATGGTTACTTTTAACAATGAGTAGCCAAATACAAGCTATTTATTTGTATAAAATACGGTCTACAAGTATGAGTGATTATCTGTCTTTCAGTCTTTTTTTCTTTGTATCAAAACACAAATCTGATGTAGTGAAGTTATTCTGAATAGGATTTTATTATGTCACATGCTATAATTTAAATATTATATATATTTAGCTTGTTTGTTTGATCCTTTTTCCAGTGTAACACTGGTAACTGCAGCAAATATTGCACGAGAATAATTTCACTCTTTTCATTTAATTAATCTTGAATGATCAAGATCTTCTGCATTGTCTGTTTCAGTAACACTTTACAGTAAGTTTCAGTTTGTTAACATGAGGAAATGCATGACTGTATGGTGTCATGAGCAACAATATTTTTGTAACATTTCTACAAAATCTAATCTAGGTTAATTTATGAATGTGCTGTTGTTAATGCATGTGTATTCATAATACATTAATTTATTAGTATATGTTGAAATTTACATCAAAATTAATAAGGCTGCAAAATATTATTATTATTATTTTTTTTTTTTTTTTTTTTGTTCATAATACCTTGTGTATTAACACCAGATTTTCAACCATTATGCTACCACCAAAGTTAACTGACTGTATATGTAATTATCAGGAATAAAACAAAAAAGAAAACATTGGACAGACACAAAGTATTGCTTAAAAAAGCCCAGAGGCACAACTTTGAATAGTGAAGAAAAAAATTGCCTGAACAATTGCAAAACCAACTCATTTTGAATGAACAAGAAATCCAGAGTTCGGTTAAAAAAAGTAAGAGTTAAGTTCATTGAGATGACAATATCCAGTCTCTCCATTGTCTGGTGAAACTGGACATTGTGTGCATGTGTGTATGTGTGCCCTTTAGTGTTCAGGGGACTTCCCCTGTCACTCCTTTCCATCTCCCTGTGCAGGGAGGAGATGTTAATGGCTCTCTGGATGTGTTAATTAGCTAGAACATTGGTTAATGAGGAAGGGTGAAATAGAGAAGGAAAGAGAGAGAATGTGTGTGTCTTTAGGTGCTTCTGTGTGAGTGTGTGTATGAGCGGAAGGGCGTGTGTATTCAAGTGGCACATTGGAGCGGTGGGAGGATTATACAGTGGGTCGTCTCACTCTGAAGGCAATGGAGGTCATATGAGGGCAAGAATCTTAACACGGTCATTACAACCATGGCCACAGTGTTAGAAGGAGATGGGAAAAAAAAACAAATTACAGCACCATCTACAGGCCTGGAGGTGTCTCTTTGTTTAAAGCTTTAAAGGGCTCATATGACATTGCTAAAAAGAACATTATTTTGTGTATTTTGTGTAATGCAATGTGTTTATGCGGTTTAAGGTTAAAAACACATTATTTTCCACATACTGTACATTATTGTTGCTCCTCTATGCCCCGCCTTTCTGAAACGTGCCGATTTTTACAAAGCTCATCGTTCTGAGAAGCGAGGTGTGCTCTGATTGGCCAGCTATCCAGTGCGTTGTGATTGGCCGAATACCTCAAGCGTGAGATGGAAATGTTACGCCCCTCACCGTATTGTGATGCCGTGTCCCGGCACGACGACACAAAAACAATAAAACCCATCATAAACGAGGCATTTGTTGCATCCAGTGGGGACATAATTACTGATTATAATGACTTATACTGTCTTTTTAAACATTACCATGTCTGCATTTGTGATCAGGGAAACGACAAACAACAAGCATTACTCTACACAGCTCAAAACTCGGGTTTGAATAGTCAGTGGCAAATTCTTTAAATAAGAAAACGTACTTACAGGCTGTAAGTCAGAAGCGCCAGACTGTCCTTGCAAAGTTGGAATTGCCCACTTTATAGAAACAGTCTTTGAGCACAGCTGCCAGGCTACTCCCAGGTTCAGGAAATAGTCCTCCGTAAAATGTGCTGCACACACTCGAATATTTGGGTTGAACTGTTCTGGAACAGTGTTGTAAATACAACTCAACCACTGATTTCTAGTTGTGTCCTCTTTTGGAAGCCCAAACAAAGTAGTTGCGCTTTCACAACGAAACACAGCGTCTCCAGGACATGGCACCGGCGGCAGCAACAACACTACAGCGAGAATAATAGTCCCGCCCCCTTTCATTGCGTATATATTTGGGCTGTGTTTTGCAAATCTTCCCACACCGTGACGTAGAGATGTTGGTGCGTGTTTGGATGAGCCGTTTTAGGGGGGCGTAGTCGAGTCTCAACTTTTATAAAGAATATCTCTTTGGTTTTGAGACTTTAATCTTTGCAACTTCAGGGATCTTATCTATGCACAAACAGCTTGTAACACTCCAAAGAGAAAGGAAATCTTGAAATCGCATCATATGACCCCTTTAAAAAAGGAGAAAATCAAAGGAGAAAATGAATGCATTTAATGTGTGGTTCAATTAAACTTATTTATTTTTTGTTTCATTTAAACCATTTTTAAGTAGCTTGATGTCAGATGCTTTTGTACACAGCTACTTACATTGTACCCAAACTTTACACTGTATTGTACTAACATGACATTGACTATAGAAAGTAGGGATGTGCATCTCATGACTCAGGCCGATACAATACGCATCTCGATGCATAGCCAATAATATAATACATTAAAGATACATGTGAAGCAGGTACCGATGCGATGCGATACGATTCACCCCTTTTTACGATGCAGTGTGATCCGATTCGATTCAACACAATGCGATTCGATGCAATACGATGCAATGGAGAAAATATGATCACTTTTAATGCCTTGAGGCCTGTTTCATAAAACAAGTTAACCAAATAAGCCTGGCTTATTTCAGTTAGTCTGACTCATTGTCAAATGATTTGGTTCCATAAAGCAAATTTAACATAGGCCTATATCAAGCTTAGTCACTGTGCCAACTTATGCTGGGAAACTAACCTGGTCTAAAGCAGGCCAACTGTCAGGCCAAGCTGAGTTCCTCTAACACTGACCAATAGGAACACAATGATATTACCACTGTCTGTATTATTTCCCCTTTTTTATTTTATTTTATTTTTTATTTTTTTTTTACATTTTCTAGCCATGCAGTCTTTCTCTCTGATTTTATGACATCTGCACCTTTTATAGTTTGCAGAACAGATAGCAGAACATTACAATCTAAAATTGCTCTTTAAAGCATTAAAATAACTTAATTAAAAGTTAAAATCACTGAATTAAAAATGAAAATAAAGAAAATGACTACATTTTAACTGCTATAAGAAACACACATTAACTCATTTGAGCTTAGTAATTAGGACTGTGCTAGCTTGCATTTGATTTACCCATTACAATAATCCCTTTACAGTCACTGCTATCATAAAAATACACTTATATGTAGGTTTAAAATTCTACAAAAGACACATTTTCGAGAAACAGTTTCGAGAGGAGAAATCAATCTACATATAAAATATTGGTCACAGATTATTGGTCACTTTCTAAATAATAAAAATATAGTGCATCCATAGTAATTATATATAAATAAATCGTTTTTTCTCGATGCAAATATGTTAGAAACGATGCATCGCAATATAAATGACTTGTAGCCGATGCACACTTTTTAAACCGATGCATCGCATCGTTAGCTTTTTATGCCGATGCAACGAGCGAATCGGGGAATCTTCCCATCCCTAATAGAAAGAAACAATTAACCAATAATTGGTTCTTTTTTATAGTAAGGTTCTTAATGTTAATTAACATAAGTTCAGAGGTTTACATCATTTACAATATTAGCATTTATATAGCACATAGCATTTATTAATTTTGTTTAATTTATAACCATCCTATTGTTCATTGTTAATTCATTCTAGTTCATAATGAACTGAAGTGATAGTTCACCCCCCCCCAAAAAATGTTATTTACCATGTTGTTCCAAATGTGTGGAACACACACACACACACCCACAAAAGTGTTTTAACTGTTTTTGTCCATACAGTCAAATTTAATGGGGTCCAAAAAAAACAACCTTTTTTTAAATTACTTTTGTTCCACAGAAGAAGAAAAAATCATACAGGTTTGAATTGATGAGGTTTATGGCATAATTTACATTTTGGGATGTACTATCCCTTTAACTAATTCTGACCTATAAAACTGAATTAAGTGTAATGTGGCACTAAATAGTTAAATTTTTCCACTGCTGACCCTAAACTTAGACAAACACCAGTTAGAGAGAGAAATAGTAAAATATAAAAGAGAGAAAAAGTGAGTGACAAAAAAAGTGTGTGTGCGAGAGAGAGAGAGAGTAAAAGAGAGAGTTGCGGGTGCAAGTGAGTGAGAGAGCGAGCGCATTAGGAAGAGAGAGAGTAAGTGAGCCTTTATTCTGAGTGGAATAGCTAATGAGGGCCCTGCGGAGCCTAGCTTTGCTGTGCGCGGTCGTAATGAACAGTGGCAGCCTGGCACGCCGCGCCCATGAGCTTTATTATTCACACGCATACATCAGAATACGGCAGAGAAATTATGCAAATACTGTGGAGAGAACGCTAGAGAGAGAGAGATGATGGAGAGAGGAAGAGAGGCTGAAGGGTGGGGGGATTATTGGGGGAGAGAGAAGGAGGGAGTCTTTACAGCAGGTTGGAATTTGTTTTTTAATACTGAAATAAAAAGAGGCTCTGCTTCAGAGAGGAAACGCTCTATTTTCTGAGAAGGCTGATTTAAAATGTATAGCTGCCACGTGTGTGTCTGGATGTGAGTATTTGCGCATCTCCTTTATAGGAACGTGTGAGGCTATTGCACTGTATTGTAAATCCATCAAATATGTTTGAGTTGCAGATCTCCTCTGTGCGTCTTGGTGAGTGAATGTGCATGTATTTGCATAGCCATGCAGGGGACGCAGAACTGGAGGGAAATTATTCTCATTTTTAAGAAGACTGGCAAGACTTTCATGTGTTTCTTTCAGGTCCCATCACTAGCACTCTCACTAAAGACGTGTGAGCTTACTTTGAGGTAGGCTTAACACGAGTGGCCACTGCATAAGTCGTCTCATGCTGTTGTTGCTACGCAAATGATGCCTCAAGTCATATGGTTCATTGTTGATGTGCTATTACTTTTCTGAGCGATCAAACTAGACAGAAATTCCATATTCCAAATTCTTATTTTTAAAGAGTTAACCGAGCCATATGAAGGACCAGAAATTGTATTGACTTTTGCTTGAGCAAGTAAGGAAACATCCAGAACATTGGCAGCCACCAGAACATCCCAGCACTCCGAACAACCTAAAAACCACATAGCAATGCGTTAAAAACACTCAAAACTTAACAAATGTACTAAAAACTCTCAGAACCCAATAAATTATAAATCATAAATTAATCGTACATTAAGAAATTACCCTCCAAATCATAATTTAACGTCATTTTGTTAGATGGAAAAAGCATTGAGTAAACATTGCTTTAGAAAGAAACATTTTTATTTGAACTTGCATAAATAATTGAGCAAAACCAAGCAAAATTGACGATAATGTGTCTAAAAATGAACACAAAGTTAACTTCTTGCTTATTAAACTCTTGTATAAAATTGTAATTGTTCAGATATTCGGGAAAAACGGTACTCTTGCTTGTGTGATATTGCTAAACTAGGCTATATCATATGATATAAATATAAAAAAAAAAACAAGTACAGGGGGATTTTTAGCCCTTTTATCGTGAATATTATGGACATAAAACTGCATTCCAGTAGTATAAACACTTAGAGCTCCTTAGCAACCCCAGAAAATGCTATTAAAAACACTCAGCAACTCTTTAGCGACTGCATGGTGACACACTGGAAACCACCTTAGCATGATAGCAGTAACTTTTGCACAGGCAAGCATCAGTTAAATTTTCTTCAGATGTAAATGTAAAATGTAATTCCCTGTAGCCTTTTGTTTCCGACACTTTTGACCGTTAAATATTATTGCAAAATGTTGGCGGAGGTAATTTTGGGTCGTAAATGCATTATCTTTTGCACCGTATTATCAATAAGCTGTTGGGAACAGTGGAAAATGTTCTTCCAATGGTTTTACGGTGTAGAGGTCATAAACTCTTGCTTACGTTCCTGAGGCTGCTCTCCTCCTTCAGACTGGCCTTATATGGACTGACTGGGTCTGCTTCAGCTTCACCTCTCCTGTACACCCTTTCTCTTTCTTTCTCCTTCTGTTGCTCTGTATTTCCGTCTCATGTTCTGACTCTCAAATTCATGCTTCTCCAAGCAGTATTCTCTCTGTAGTGCTGAATGAGGTTATGTTTTACAGTTCTTTAAGCATTTTCGACAGTTGTACCTTTTAAAATTAGTGTATTTATTGACTTTCAAGTGTTGTTCTGACTTACTGATTAACATCAGAGCAAACTATAGTTAGCTAGTGTTAGCATTGTAATAGCCTACTAGCATGTAAGCTTTGTGTGGGAAAGCCCATTATGACAAAAGTCAGACTGGGAAAGCCCCAGTTGCTCAAGGGAAAAACATGTCTGGGAACTTGGTAATCCTTAAATATTTTTAGGGCCTACCCAGGACATTTTAGGTGAACTTTCTTTTTTTTTTTTTGTGACTTGAACATGTTCCAGGAAATTTGATTATTTGCTATATTTGGATTAATATTTACAAGAAATCCTTATTTTTATGACTAAAAATGACCCTAAAAATGAAAATGTGCACCCTAATACAATTTGAAAGTTTTTAAATATTTGCTCACCACTTGTTTGCCTGAGTGATTCCATTTGCTTTGTCATCAGAGCTCTAGATGAATCTCTAAATGGCACTGGTAAAAAATTTTGTTGGTGTATTTTGCAATATTTCTGTTTCTACTGTATTTTTGATCTAATAAATGCAGCTTTGGTGAACATAAGAGACTGTGAAAAACAAAATAGACTTGCCGACCCCAAACTTTTGAACTGTAGTGTATTTTTTAATTTCTAAAAAATGTTTTGTGTATTATTCAGTCCCTAAGCTTGGTGTATCATCTATACTCAATTGACCCTGCACAAAGACCCACCCCCCTTAGTTACTGATGCTACATTCGACAAGCCATGGCGATCTCATGGCACACATCACGTTCTCACACAGTGAAAACTACATCGCGGAGCAAAGAGGAAACTGATAACACTCTGAAAGACAAGACAGAGCAGGTTACTTTTGTTATGAAACAAAAGTCTCAGCTTTCAAATTTTATCATTTTTTTAAAGGAAATTCAAATACAATAAATACCTTTTTGTGACTCTTTAATGTGTCGATCGTGACAGATCGCTGTAGCGCGTCAGTTTAAGCAGCAAGTGAACTGATCATCTCTTCCTCTTTACTAGTTATAACACGAAATAAACATGAATAAACTTCAGAAGGTATCTTGTTTCAGCTGTGGAAATGACCCACAATTTTTCAGCATTATGATTGGTCAGATCGCTTGTCAATCAAACTCCCGGTGAATGGTGAATTCAGCCAAAAATGAAAATTCTGTCATCAATTACTCACCCTCATGTCATACCAAACCTGTAAGACCTTTGTTCATCTTCGTAACAAAAATTAAGATGTTTTTAATGAATTCTGAGAGCTCTCTGACCCTCCCATAGACATCAAGGATCCTAACACGATCAAGGTTCAGAAAGGTAGTAAGGACATCGTATGTACGCGGATACGTTGTTTACGTTCAGATCAAAGCATAAACAACGTATCCGTGTACATATGTTGCATACGTTGTTTATATATGTGATACTCTTCAAAATGGCGCCAGGGTGATGCAGAGGAGATGAATTGTTGAATAAAGTTTTTTTTTTTTTTTTCTCTCTTTGCACACAAAGTATTCTCGTTGAACCACTGATGTAACATGGATTATTTTAATGATGTCCTTACTACGTTTCTGGACCTTGATCGTGTTAGGATCCTTGCTGTCTATGGGAGGGTCAGAGAGCTCTCGGAATTCATCAAAAATATCTTAATTTGTGTTCCGAAGAAGAAGGACGGTCTTACAGGTTTGGAACGACATGAGGGTGAGTATTTAATGACAGAATTTTCAATTTTGGGTGAACTATCCCTTTAACTTAAACTCTAGGTCCCCCACAAACACAGAGATAGTCAGGATGGTGGAGGGATAGGAAAGTTGTCAAAAGGTTTGGGGTACCTTGTTACACACATGGTTGTGATTGACGGTTATAAACAGGCTCCTTGCTCCTTTGTTAGACATATCATTTGAATGAGATTCCTTTATCCTTCATTCGTATTATCTAACGTGATACCCTTTAACAAAATAATTATTTCTGATGAGGCCCTTCATCAGTCCGATGAAAAACAAAAAATACATATATATTTCCTCATTATTTTATTTGTTTGGTAAACATGCTGTTTTATCTAAAATCATGATTCTCCTTGTGTGCAAAAATATAATATTTTTCAAAACTAACTGCAAAAATGAAATGAGGTACTGCAGACTATTTTAAAAAATGTGACTTAAAATAGTAACAGTGAGGTACTTTGTGTAAATATGTGGTCCTTTGTTTTCATGGCTCATTTAAATAGCTTTTCTGTTCTTGAGTTTTTTGAATTGCATGTCTTGGTTGGGACTGAACTCGTTTTGAACTGATGCAGGCCACGGACTGTCCAGAAGAAAACACTGTATTCTTGTTCTGTCAGGGTGAAGGACGGCAAACTGCTCGGTCCGTTTGAAATCTGCATGTAGCAATAGCTCATGAATAAATAATCCCCATACGGCATCTCATGCAAATCCATGCAAATGAGGGCTCGGGGCCATACAATTTCTCAGTGTGTTTGTGTGCAGGGTGCACATGTGTTCATATGTGGAGACTAGAGGGAAGAATTGGGTGTGTTTGTGAATGTGTGCGCAGGAGGGCTGCTCAAATATAAGCTTTACCATGTGTATCCACACTGAATTGATGACTTTGCAGTTAAGACTATTGACATAATTTTCCATTTATCAAGAGTAGCACCGATGTATCACAGTTCTGGTGCAGGAGAATGTGCATCTGAAATGTAAAGGACAAGGTCAGCAAGGGGTTTGCAATATTTGCAAAAGGAGAAACCAAAACAGTGATATACGAGATAAATGTAGATATACGAAATGTAAACAAAGCAGCGCTTTCTTACCATTTTGAATATAAGTTATGTTGCAGCTTTCTTCCTTTTTCAGCGGTTCATGTTGTTATGAAAATATTCACATATTGGAATGCTTGGGTAACATCTTGTAACATTAGAACAGCCTTCTGTCTGTGCCGCCTTCATTTACTTAATCGTTTTCTTCACTTTTACTTTAATTCTCGGGCACTGACTCGTTTGCTACATCCAACATCCAATCAGACGACCTTGCCAACGACCAAGACGTCCTCGATGCCGATTCAACATGTTGAATTGGGCAAACTGCCACCGACGTGTGGAACACACCAAACTAACCCAACAGACGCTCACCGACTGAAAGCACGCCCGCATAAAGAAACAGCTCTGAAACAGCGGACTGCTATAGAATTGAGTTTTGTTTTGCGCTTTAGTGTGCGCAAACAGGCAAAAACATACAAAATTATGTGAAAATGCCCGTCTTGACGAGTATTCACGTAAACACAGTCATTTTTTTTAAACAAAGTCTGTATATAGGCTATTAAGTGAATGTAAACCGTTGAGAAGCAAAATGCACATGTAACAGTATATTAGATCCGTGCATGCATGAGGTCTTAAAGAGACAGCAGCCTAAATAAACCTGGTGCTGTCTGTCATTACTGTTTATTTATACAGTGATGACTATCCAGTGTTATTTTACAGTTGAATAGATCAGTGTTTCTCAACTGGTGGATTTTGGGTCGCGGAGTGTATGGCCAAAGAAACGACATCAACAACAAAAAACGTAATTCTAAATGTTTTTTTCTGATGCGAGACTTATTTTAAAAGATGTGCATTAAAGCTGTTGACACTTCTGTCAGATGCAGTTTAAGTAAAGAGTGCCTGAGAAAAACACGCTGTCCCGATTCAGTATCTGCGGTCAGATGAGATGTTGACAGGTTTAATGTCAGTGTCATTATTCTATCGTTATTTTCGTAACTTGTTATGAAATAAAAAGTCTCTCACCTCAGAAAAGTGAGCTATTATAGTTATACCGTGTTCGTAGTCTTTTATAGCATGTGCGAACGAGGCGCTGCGGTGTAAATCACTTCACTAAAGCGCAGAAACTACGAGAATGCAAAGCATGAAATAAAAGTACAGTACCGATACATCACATAACTGGTACTGTGCGTGTTAGCTGGGAAGGATTTGCATGAAGGTATGATATTCATTCTATTCAGGAGCAGTTTCCACGTTTCATTTAACAGTTCATGTTAGTGTTGTATATTCACCATGGTAACTGTTGTTTCCATAACCCAAAAATACCATGTTATTTTCACTTTGTGTCATTTTGTATATGTTTAAATGACTGTGGTGGTTCATACCAACTTAATTGTATTAACAAAAACTAGTTTGGGACTGCTATTTAATAGCCTTACCTTATAAGCTGTTTATTCAGTATTAGTCATATTCTTAACAGTCTTAACAAAGACGAACAAAGCTTTTACGGGTTTGGAACGACATGGGGGTAAGTGATTAATGACAAAATTATATAATATATATACAGCCAACTTACCTGTTTTACGACAGTTTTCCAGCATCCCTCCTCCACCCCAACTCCTCACACTTAATCTATTTTCATCCCATACTTGGGATGGGGGGTAGTTCTCTGGGTTCGGGCTCTATCCCGAGCTCAGAGCCCTCCCTCTGGACAGCATGCCAAATATGCTTACTAATTGCTCAATCAAATTATATGTTAGTGCAAACTTGTGAAATACAGTATATAATATGTGTGCAGGGCCATCCTTAGCTGATGCGGGGCTGCAAATGACGGCCCTGTGTGTGTGTGTTTGTCTGTGTGTGTGTGTGTGTAATGATGCACCCCGATCCAGTTGAAAATCAATAAAAATATGTGAGGATGCAAGTCAGTTGAGATGTTAAATGAATCATGATACAACTGGGAGTGAGGGTTTATATGAATGTATCTCTGAAGGGAACTGACTGTCTTCAGAAATGTTTAAGTGGTATTTTCATCTTGCCTCTGTATAATGCATATTAAAGTAGTGTTTATAAGCACAACTGCTGTGTTTACAGTGGTAACCAAGGAAACGCTACAGTATATCCTGCTGTCTTATTTTCTGCAGTGGTTCAGAGTAGAACTCTTAGTGGATGATAGGCCTGTGTGTGTGTGTGTGTGTGTGTGTGTGTGCGCGCGCGCGTTGATGTGCGTGTGGCCTTTGGCTGGATCAGGCCTGTGTCTGATGCTGTCTTGCTGTTGAACATAGACAGTAGAGTAATTAGCCTTCTGGCTAGTGTGTGTGTAAGGGAGAAAGACAGATATTGTGCCGGAGAGAAGCAGTAAAGTGTCTTCAGTTCTCTCTCTCTGCCTCGCTCTTTCCTCGCTTTCCCTGAAGCTGCATGTTTTACATGGACTGAAGCCCATTTTACATGGTGTCTGCCTCTCATACAGACATGCGAAGGCTTCCACACATAAGTCAGTCATGCGTGCGCGTGTGTGCGTGTGTGTGTAAGGAAGAAATAGTGGGAGTGTTTGTGGCACCAGCATCCTTATTATCCCTCTGTCCCCCATCCTTTCATCCACTACTTCTTCAACTGACTCTCTCTCTCTGTCCCTCTCTTGGGGATATTTTGTGATTTAGATAAAGGTAGCATCAGTATTGTAATAATAGAAATAACAAGGCAAACAGATAATAATATGTACAAAAAATTCATACCACATTGCAAAGCCATGTAACATATATTTCTTCGAATGCTTTGTTGAATATATGACACTAACACTGTGGGGTCTATAAGTCTGCACTATTTCAGGTCAAATTAAATAAAATTATTTATTTAATTTTTTAAATTTTTTTTATTTTATCAAAAAAGTTTTTTTATGTTATGTTTGTTTATATATATATATATAGAGAGAGAGAGAGAGAGAGAGAGAGAGAATGATATGCAGTTAAATATATCTATATATATATATAGCAAGAAAACTCACATTTTGTACAGTCAATTTCACAAATCTGTGAAAAAATTTATTATTATTATATTATTGTTGTTTTACATTTACATTTAATCATTTAGCAGACACTTTTATCCAAATAAGGACAATGAGAGCAATCAAAATCAACAAAAGAGCAATGATACTCAAGTGCTATAACAAGTCTTAGTTAGCTGAACGTAGTACACGTAGCAAAATTATATAATAAATAAAAAGAAAACTGATAGAATTGAAAAATAATAGAGCAAGCTGGTGCTAGATGCCTTTTTTGCTTTTGTTAATTGTGTATAATAAATAAAAAGAAAAGAAATAGAATACAAAAAGAATAGAGGGTCTAGTGTTAGTTTTTTTTTTTTTTTTTTTTTTTTTAGAAAACAAGCAGTTAGTAAATGCAAGTGCAAGTCTAAAAGGGGAAGGTGTTTTTTTTTTTTTTTAAGAATAGAGTTAGAATATAGAGTGCTAGAGTTAGAGGGTCAAATAAAGATGGAAAAGATGTGTTTTTAGCTGATTCTTGAAGATGGCTAAGGATTCAGCTGCTCGGATAGAGTTGGGCAGGTCATTCCACCAGGAGGGAACATTTAATTTAAAAGTCCGTGAAAGTGATTTTGTGCCTCTTTGGGATGGCACAATAAAGCGACGTTTTGCTACCATTTAATCTATGCCAGCTCAAGTGCCACTATTAAAAAAAGAAAAAAACTTTTAAATGTTTAACTCAATTTTCTGTTGATTTAAAGAAAATTTAAAATGTAGTAATTTTCAATAGTAGTCTCAGATTTTTGGACCCCACTGTGTCTGTATAAATTGTGTGTAATATGTCAGATTCCGTACTCAAAAGATTTAGTAGTTTGAAAATCTCATGCAGGTCCAAATGAAGAAGGTTGAGTTGCTTTTCTAAGAGCTTTACGGTTCCTAACGTTCAAATCTTTGTTTGGAGGTGTAGCTGTGAGGATCCTTGTCACACACACGTATCTTTCATAGACCATCCCCGAATCAATGATTATATGTCTGCAGAATCGATCCAGAAATCCTGGATGGAGAAACCACTGTCAGACCTTCCTATGTCAGACTCTCTCTCTTTCTCTCGCTCTCTCTCCTCACACCGCTCACCTCATAAATTAGATAGAAAGCATTGGTTTTTGATGCTCAAGTCCCCCCCCCACACACACACACAACACTCACGTACAGCATACACACTCACACACATGTACGTCTAATCATCATTACTGGTTTGACTCACTGTAGCGTGTGGCCTCGATTGGCGACAGTGGCTACAAGTGCCAGACAGCCTCTCTGAATGTGTTTGTGTGTGTGCTCCCATGCATATGTGTATGTGCTCTCGTGCCCCCACCTGCTGCCAATTCACTCAACCAAAGAGTACGAGAGGGAGACAGAGACAGAGAAAATGAGGGTCTGTTCCCCTGACTGGGTCATGGGGGTCCTGTGGAAGGACAGCCGTCCTCTCTCATTCATATTCATTCATTCTCCCTCTCCCTCGTCCCCTTCAGCTGCCACCTCTCCGGCAACAACACCCTCAACAACAACCGCCCACCCACCCCCACCCAGAGCATCTCTTTGCGCCCAGCAAGAGGCTCTCCTTTCCAGCCACGCTAGCCTTTTGTTCCCTCCCGATCCTCCCCTCCCCTGGTTCTCCTCAGCGAGCAGCAGACGGCTGGTTGTGTTTGGGACCCAGCTGAACAAACACACACCAGGTCTGAGCAGGATGAGAGGGGGAGGAGGACACACCTGACACCTCCGTGGTGTCCTCCACATTCTCTCTTGGAGGAGTGGTTTCTTGTTTCAGGGGCTTGTGTTTGTGGAGGACAAGTCTATCTTGTGTTTGGTGGAAATGTCTGTTTGTTTTGTATGTTATCTCTTGGATGGTCTCTATATGCCAGTTACACCAGTGTAACATTATCATGTCACAAAAACAAATTTTAGTTTTATCTAGTGCTGTGTAAAATCCTCTAGACTTTGGCAGTGGGTTCCTCTGTGGTAACTAGCTCCACTCTGATTGTATTTTTCTTATGGTAGATTCAACAACGCAGATGTTGTAAAGTACATGAGCTGCCTGCAGATCTTTAGCTGTTACCCATGGGTTCTTAATCACTCACGTACAAACTCTACACATGCGCCGCCGATGATCTTCATAAGAAAACTGAAAGTAGTAACACCACTGAACAACTTGATGATGGGTAGATGGAAAATCAAGGCCTTTGAAAGAGAAAGAATATGTATTTAATATTTAAATTACATTATGTCAAGGTCTGTGTTGGGTGGCATGAAAATCTTCATAACACATTATGAGTAATCCATTATCAATCATATTTGTTTGGTTTGGATTGATAGCAGTTGTGATTAAAGATGGTTGAGCATGTGTGTGAGTAGCTTATTTGCTGTGTTATACACTGCATTCAAAAGTGTTTTTTTTTTAAGTCTCTTATGCTCATTATGGCTGTATCTGTTTGATCAAAAATACAGAAAAAATTTATTTTTTGAAATATTATTGCAATTTAAAATAACAGTTTTCTATTTTAATATACCTTAAAATATAATTTATTCCTGTGAGGCAAAGCTGAATTGTGAACACCATTACTCTAGTTTTCAGTTTCACATGATCCTTCAGAAATCATTCTAATACGCTGATTTATTATCAATGTTGGAAACAGTTGTGCTGCTTAATATTTTTGGGGACATGTGATACTTTTTTCAGGATTCTTTGATAAATAAAAAGTTAAAAAGAACAGTATTCATTCAAAATAGACATTTTGTGTTGTACTATTCAAAAGTTTGGAGGCAGTAATTTTATTAATTTTTTTTAGAAGATGTTAATACTTTTATTCAGCAAGGATGTGTTAAATGGATAAATAGTGATAGTAAAGACTTGTAATATTTCTATTTTGAATAAATGCTGTTCTTTTTAACTTTTTATTCATCAAAGAATCAAAGAAAAAAGTATCACATGTTTGAACACTGAGAATACATCAGCATATTAGAATGATTTCTGAAGAATCATGTGACACTGAAGACTAATGAGAGTAATCGCTGATGAAAATTCAGAGCTGCGTCACAGAAATAAGCAATATTTTTAAAGTATGTTAAAATAAGAAACCAATATTAGAAATTGCAATATTATTTCACAGTATTACTGTTTTACTTTACCCGGGTTACTTTTCAGGTCTGGTACAAATATGACATAGGCCTAGGCTACAAAAATACATAGGCTATAGGCTCAAATGTATGCACGATTAATCATTAAAAGATCGTGATCTTGATTAAAACACACGCGATCTTATTCCTAAATGATGATTCCGCTATGTCTAATAAACCTCACATCATAATATTTAAACCTGCTTTCGCGCAGCCGCTGATCCAGAGAGAGCAGCGCTCATCATAAAAGTTTATAGTCCGGATAATGTTACGCTTCAAATATAGATTGTATATGTTACATTATGTCAGTAGGTGTTGACCAGTGACTGTTAAAATGTATTTGATGTCTGAATCATTCAAGAGAATCGTTCAAAAACTCTGGTCGAAACAAGTCTTCGTTCATTTATTTCGAATTATTTTTTTACAGAATGAATTCATTTAAATTAATAAATATTTTTAAATTGACTCACTTATAACATCTTAGAGATTTATAATTAGGCTAATTTACAACATTAAAACATTTTGTCAGAAACTCAAGTAAATTAGCCTACATATTATTTTGTTTGGTTGTCTAATGTTTTGTTTTCAGAATCTTGGGTGAATGAGGTCTATATTCTAAATAGGCTAATATATCTGGCATCTATCTAATACTAGCCTATTAATTGTTTCTAATATTAAAATATAGCTCTGCAAACCAGAGCTAACCCCCCCCCCCCCTTTTGGTTCGTTCCGCGATCCATGAGTCCATACCTCTTCCCCATAAACACCAGACCTGCAGAGGTTTGAGACAAAAGAGCTCACACCACAACATGAAATACAACCTTGAGCTGAGTGTCCTCAAAGCAGCACAGACAAACAGGATGACGAGGGGAGATGAAGTACATGGAAGATGAAATACAAAGAAGAGACTGAAGGAGGAAATCTTGGTGGAGGCGATACAAAAGAATAAAACCGACACCTGTAATTAAACTAATTTGATACTATGCTTGATATACAACTAGAAATATGGGTCAGATAAGGCCCTTACAGCTGACCTAGTACAGTATCTATTTATTCCTTTATTTGTAATTAGTAACATACATTACTGTGTCATTTAGGAAAAGATAATAAAATGTAATGAAGACATGCATATTTCTTGTACCAATAAGTGAATAAGAGAAAAACTAACACAGACTCACCTTTGTGTGGTTGTTAAATATTACGTTAGCAAGAGAGAGAAAGAGTTTGAAAGACGTGTCCACCTTAGACAAACAGAAATACACAGTCACTGGTTTGGCACTTTGAGTGAACATAACCAAAACAGGTCTTGACTGCTCTGAGTGAAACTAAGTTGGAAACTTTTCTTCATCTGTACAGACAAATACAGATGCACTGAATAGTCATGCATCTTTCAAGACCTTTTTAAAAGGGATTAATAGGGATTAACAGTTTGCGCAAAATAAAAATTCTGTCATCGTTTACTCACCCCCATGTCATTCGTCAAATCCACAGAAAGTTCTACTAAATAGGGCTGGCCGATAAATTGGTAATGATAATTATCGCAATATAATTTTCCTCGATAAAACGATATGAAGAGTTCGATAAATATTCGATATAATGTTTATGTGCCAAAAGCTGAACAAAACACGACTCATTTGAAGCTCGGTTCAAAGTTCAAAACACACATTCTTGGTCAGATCCATTGTGAAGCGCTTGCATTCAGTGAAACACAACACAAACACAAATGACTCGGTGATTTAAACTAGTTTAAAGATAGATTAAACAGCGCTGACAAAGAAGGCTTTCAATCTACAAATCGCCATTATTTACCATGGATTTACTGTAATAACACTAACATGGTATTGTGTCAGAAATGTGGGCATATCGAATTTTATTATATTATTAATGTAGACATGAGTTGTATTAATGTAATGGAATACAATTACAGTTTTTTGTGATTAAGCTATAGCATGTGCGCGTTTATACTAAATGTTTTTAGAATACTGTTTTTCATACAAATAGCTTTAAACCATATAGATGTATTTTTACCATGGGATTGAGATGCTATATGTGTGGTTTCAACTGTGTTTATCATGATTTAAATGTATGCTACTATGGGAGACCAATGGTTAATAAATAATAATAATAAAAAAAACTGTCAGAAGAATTAAATTTCACCATATAAAAATGAGGTTTCTACAATTTTTACAGATGTTGCTGATTTTGAAAACGAACAAAAAATTATCTGCATCCTAACTCAAGCTATCAAATGTTCATTTCTAAGAGACAAAAAAGTACACTATTATTAATATTATCAGGCAACACAAACCTGTTTCTTGATTTGAAACAAGATCACTCTTTAGAACATGCAGAAATAATAAATTAATTTTCAATTAAGATATTTCTTTTGTTAAGGAAAATTATGGAAAGTTTTTCACATTGGTGCAAAAATCTGGCTTTAAACTCGAAAGAAATAAAGATTTGACATTTATTGTGATAATTATTGATATCGACTGATATGAAAAACATTATCATGATAATTGTTTTTTTTTTTTTTTTTGCCCATATTGCCCAGCCCTACTACTAAAGTTACTAAAACATTAAAGGGTTAGTTCACCCAAAAATTTAAATGCTGTCATTAATTACTCATCCTCATGTCGTTCCAAACCTTTGTTCAACTTTGGAACACAAATTAAGATATTTTTGATGAAATCCGAGAGAAACATAGCAAGTACATCATTAAAATGGTTCCTGTGACATCAGTGGTTCAACCATAATTTTATTAAGCTATAAGGATACATTTTGTGTGCAAAGAAAACAAAAATAACGACTTCTTCAATGATTTCTCTTTTGTGTCACTATTTAAACGTGTGGCTATTTTAACGATATCCTTACTACGTTTCTGTGCTTGACCGTGGTAGTAGCCTTGCTGTCTGTGGAGGGTCAGAAAGCTCTCAGATTTCATCAAAATATCTTGATTTATGTTCCGAAGATGAACGAAGGTCTTACGGGTTTGGAACGACATGAGGGGTGAGTAATTAATGTCAGAATTTTCAGTTTTTGGGTAAACCATCCCTTTAACAAAGTAATGAGCTCAAGAAAAACCATCAACAAATCGCCACCTGATGTGGGGTGTTTCGTAACATCATTAAACATCATTAATCGTAACATCATTTGTGACACAAGTGACACAAATGACACAATATGACCGTCAGTACTTGAAAGCCCACTGCTGTCAAATGAATGGGCAGCCAGTGGCTCGACCCCACCTCCATGTGAGCTTTGTCGTTTGGCCTTTAATTTACAGTGTCATGCTCAATATCCAAATGAGCAGCTGTAGTCCAAATAGGTTTGTACAAGTTGACTGATGGACCTTTGATTAAGATGAAGATACCCCTCTGTAAGGATCATTTCCTGCTATTTCGTGAGAGGAATTTACAAATATACACTCTGATACTGGTGAAACAACACAAACCGTTGGTATATTTGTTTTGAACTATATAACCCACTGAACTGATTGAACTTTGAAGTAAATGCTCCTTAATGAAGTCGAAATATCCTTGAAAAATACTCAGCATTTTAATGTGAGGCAGTATCAAATCTATCCATTAAACCTCTCTGTTTGAGGTTTTAAAACAGTCTGCTTTTAGCTCTAAGATCAATGCTAGATACAGCGTGCTTGAGTGCTGTATTGTTTGGGGACCTTGTCAGTTAGAGAAGAGATCTACCTTGAGTACTTACCACCACCCCAAGACAGAATAAAGTGCAGAGTAGTGAAGTACATGAATTATAACAGTGCAGTGTGAAGAAAAATCACAACAACATTTTACAATCTGGCTCAAATAGAACTACTTCAGGGAACTGGCGCTATTGAGCAAGAGACCCTGAAGAGTAGTCATGAAGCAATGTTTATGCACACTAATGGCCGCTTATGTGAACAAAGATGGAGAAGAATTTGCTGCCTTCTCATTGTCATTGACCTTTGCCCGGTGACTCACGCGGCGTGTTGAACAGGCCCCGTTTTAGAATGAACGTCATGCCTGTTGAAATCCATTGCAAGCGGTGTTGGTTGCCTCTCCCTGTCATCGCCAAGAAATGTCACCACGCTCTGTTTGTGAGTGTAACTCAGCAGGTGGTTGGTTTGGTGTGTCTCAGTAATGGAATAGAGGTCACGTTTTTCTTCTCGCCCTTGAAGAAGTATCTATGTTGGCCCCAAACAGCTGACAGAAACAAAAAACTTAAGGTTAAAGGACAGTTGCTGTGTCTTCTGTCACTGTTTTTTTGTATATTTGATGTCTTGATAATATTGCATGTATAAAACACTTTGAACTTTTACTTTGAAATTGGAAATTGAGTGAAAGAGAACGCCGGATGAAATGTCAAATCAATGAAACGGATGGGAGAAAGTATAAAGGATAGAGGACGTACAAGAGAGAAAAGAGAGCGAGGAAGAGGAGTCACAAAGGACACACAGAGTGAGCGAGTGCAGTGTAACAAGAGAAGACACCCAGAAATGGATGAATGGAGTGATATAAATATAGAGAGAGTGATATAGATAAGAGTGAATAAGAAATAGAATTCTAGAGAAAGGAGAGTGATAACTTTGGCTCCTCTTCCATGACTGAGGAGGGAGCGGCCTCTGTGGGCTCCTGCTGTAACCATAGAAACGGCTGGAAGAGGAAGAGGAAGTGGCAGAAAATAGAATGTGGCTTTGCTGAGCCCTGCAGTCCTGCAGCAGCGCTTTCCTCCCCATACCAGAGAGAGAGAACACATGAAACGAGGGACAGGGTACAGGGTAAATATAAAAGTGAAAAAAGTGAAAGTGAGGATTATAATCCCAAAGAAGAGACAAAAACAAAGAGACTAGAATAGAAGTTATGAGAAAAGAGGAGAGTAAATGAGACAAGGTGAGTAGAAATGAGAACAAAAAGATCTAGAGTAGGGGAGACTTCTGAAGCGAGATGAGTTTAGTATATCTCACATGTATACGATGAGAGAATAAAAAAGGGAGAGTGAAACAGAGAGTGAAGGAGAGAGGAGTAATTGCAATGACCCTGGAGAAAACAGAGGAGAGGAAGAGGAGTGAATGTAGAGGAGACTGGGAGAGAGAGAGGGAGGGAGGGTGGAACGTTCTAGAGAAAGGAGGAGAAGAGCGAGTACACAGTGCAACCAAGAGGGAAGAGAGGGAAGGGGATAGTGAAGGATTGAGAAAAATAGATGTTCAGTTTTATGCTTTCTGAAACATGGTGTGGCTCATAGGTTTACCTTTGACCTGTGTGCTAATAACATTATTTGGCTATAGGTATTATATTAAAATATTGATGAAAAAACCTTAATTAAACTTCACAAAATTCGGACATTCCTAGGTGAACTGCTGTTCTCGGTAAACTTTAATTGGACTTGAAATATTATTACAATTTAAAATAACTGTTTTCTATTCAAAAATATTTTAAAATGTAATTTATTCCTGAAATAGCAAAGCTGAATTTTCAGCTGTTGTTACTCCAGTCTTCAGTGTCACATTATCCTTTAGCATTCTAATAAGCTTATCTGGTGCTCAAGAAACATTTATTAATTTTAGAAATGTTGAAAACAGTTATGCTGCTTAATGTTTTTGTGTATGTGGAATTCTTTGATAAATATAAACAGCGTTCATTTGAAATAGAAATGTTTTGTAACATTAATAATATCTTTACTGTGACTTTTGATCAATTTAATGCATCCTTGCTGAATAAAAGTTTTAATTCCTTTCAAATTCTCACTGACCACAAACTTTTGAATGGTAGTGTATTATAAAGCCAGCTTCTCATATGTAATGTACTTAACAAAACTACAGCTAATAGTGGGACAAGAAGTGAACTGTATGTTAGCAGCAGCGTCAGACCCCACACCTTCACACTGCCCTCAGTACATTCACTCTACTGTCAAGTGAATATTGCACACTAAAATGTCAAATACTGGCTAAAACTTTACTGGCTGGCTTTGCATAGCTTGTCTGTACACTATAATATCCACTATTTTTCTGTCTTGAATGCTCATGGTAGAAAATGCTGTGGCAATAATTAAGCCTACATTTGTGTTTTACAGTCTGGCTTTGTTTTTTTGTAAACCCACTTAAAGTGAAATAAATGATGTTTGGTTGCTATACATGTACATCAGACAGTTGTTTCTTGTCAAGGTTTCTTATCAGAAGTTTATTTACGTGAGATGTGAACTTTATTCTCACCCCCATTTTCCACCAAAATGCTGGTGCCATATTATCAGAACCCAGCCCATGTTTCCTGCGATTTGAGACATGAACAGTGACCTGACTAACCTGGCCACAAACAGGCAGCCCTTCATCTTTCTTTAGAGTATTACTATTGGTTTTGAGAAAATATTTTAACATACAAAATTCAGCATCTTTTCTATCATGGCTAAGAGATAGTTCACTCATAAATAAAAATTCTGTCATTAATTACTCACACTCATGTTCTTCCAAACCAGTAAGAACTTAGTTCATTGTGCGAACACAAATTAAGATATTTTTGATGAAATCCAAGAGCTTTCTGACTCTCCATAGACAAAAATAACAAATGAAGTCATTATTTTTGTTTTCTTTGTGCACGAAAAGTATTCACGTAGTATTCTTGTTGTTTTCCGAAGATAAACGAAGTTCTTAGGAGTTTGCAGTGACATGAGGGTGAGTAATTAATGACAGAATTTTCATTTTTGGGTGAACTATCCTTATAATTAAAATGCTACACAGAATGATATGAATCTATTAATTTGTAAGATATTCATAAATAAAAATATTTCCTTTTAGATGGACTGTGAAAATAAAGTGGCTGAAGTAGCTGTCCTGTAGGGCTGGGTTTTGACACAAATTTCACCATTCGATTCAGTTCTCATTCACAAGCTTGCGATTCGACTTGATTACCAATTCGATTCGATTCAATTCAATATCGATTATTTTGGATATATGTCAGGTACAATACATGCCAAATTTTCTCAAGGAAAAAAAGTCTTTCAACTAATGCTGTAAAATATACATGAGTCAGTTGGTACTACATTACTATAATATTAAACGTTAAAATTGACTTATTTGTTAAAATTACACTTGAAATTTTAAAATAATAAAGTTACAAATACATAATAATATTTCTACTTCAATTCGTTTTTTTTAAAATATATAAATATAATGGTGGCTGTCATAACAACTTGATGGATTTATTCAAACATAAATTAAACACTGAAGAAAGTAAAATTTATAATGAATATGTTAGCCTATATGGTGCATATATTTAGTAAAATGCCCCTCTCTACAGTTTATTTTTCTATCTGACTAATGAGTTTATGGTCACCGAATATGTTTTTCTGAGGTAAATGTGACATTGTTTACAAGCTGTTATATTGACGTCTTTGCGTGGCTGAAACACTGTTTGAGCGATTACATGAGATACTGTACGGATTGTAAAGTTGTACTCTTTTTTTTTTTAACTTACCTATGGATGTTTAGTCATGTTTATTTTATGCTGAAACTAGTTGTTATGGAGCCAACGAGACGAGAGACGTGTGTGCAATAATCCAGGCAGGGGCAAACAGAGTCTGAGCGTCAAGGCAAAGGGTTAATCCAGGAAACACGGGCAAGAATCAGAACACGAGAAAACAGGCAAGGCAAGACTATGATAACTAAAGTTGGCTCTATAGAGAAGCTATTGCTAGAAGAGTGATATACGCAATGCAATACTCAGCAGTGACAGAGAGGAAGTCCATGGCTTATGTAGAGTGTGTGATTGTGTGATGGGTCTCAGGTGTGAGCGTGTGATTAGTGAAATGGCTGCTGGGAAATGTAGTCCGTGGTAATGTGAAACAGTCTGTGCAAAGTGAGAGTCAGTATGATGGAAGGGTGACCTCTGGTGGCTATCGGGCGGAAGGCCACAGACCGGATTCGTGACATAGCCCCCCACCCTGCCAACCAAGGAGCGGCTTCCAGACGCTCCTATTTCAATATAATCCAGGAGGGTAGTGGAGTGGAGGCAGAACAGGGGGAGGAACGGAGGGCCAGGTCCACGTGGAAGTGGGAAGACCGGGGATTGAGGCAAAGCAGGACACCCAGGCAGAACCGGCGAAGCAGAAAGCCAGGGTGGAGCAGAGAACCAAGGCGGAGCAGGGAACCAGGGCAGAGTAGACGAAGCAGGAAACCAGGGCGGAACCGGAGACCAGGATGGAACAGTAGCCCACCAGGGCGAAGCAGATGGAGCAGGAGCCAACCAGGGCAGAGCAGATGGTACAGGAGCCCACCAGGGCGGAGCAGATGAAACAGGCGGAGCAGAAAACCACCAGAGCTGGGCAGAAGGAGCAAAAGACCACCACGGCAGAGCAGACGGAACAGGCGGAGCAGAAGACCACCAGAGCAGAGCAGAGCAGATGGAGCAGAAGACCACCACGGCGGAGCAGACGGAACAGGCGAAGCAGAAGACCACCAGAGCGGAGCAGACGGACCTGAAGACCATAGCAGGGACTGGGACCTAGGGAACACTGAGACACACGAGACAGACAGAGCAAGAGCAGAAGACTACCAGGCCAGAGCAGAAGACCACGGCGGGGACTGGGACCTAGGGAACACTGAGACACACGAGACAAACAGAGCATTTATGGCCCCAAGGGACGAGGCAGGGAACACAACAAGTTCATCGACAGAAACTGGCAAGACAGACAGTTCAAAAACAGACTCATTGAGGGAAACTGGACTGACAGACATTTCAGTGACTGAAACTGTACAAGCAGACAATTCAAAATCAGGCTCTTTGGTCGAAACGGGACAGACATATGGTTTAAAATTAGACTCCTTGACTGAGACAGGATAGGTAGACAGTTCATTAATGGTCTCTTTGGCAATGACAGGGGTATCGGAACAGACATTGAGTGCATTTATAGTTTCTGAGTTCATGACAGGTAGGGTTAAGAGTTCAAAGGCGGGTCTTTGGGCTGTGACAAGGCTACTAGAGCCTACAGGGAGCTCGGGTAAGGTTTCTGGGGTCGTGACTGGACTAGTGGGGCAAAAAACTGATTCATATATTGAAATGGGACAAACATATGGTTCAACATCAGACACAATAATTAAATCAGGACCGACAGATAGTTCAAATTCAGACTCAACAACAGCATTAAGACAGACAGTCGGCTCAAGTTTAGATTCCTTGACGGAAACTGGCAGGACAGACAGTTCAAAACCAGATACATTAGATGAGACTAAACGGATGGACAGTTCAAAATCAGCCACCCTGGCTGATTCAGCACAGGACGAGTGTTCAGAGACAGCCCTTCTGGCTGTGACAGGACAGGCAAAGAGTTTGCAGACGGCCTCCTTAGCCATGACAGGACAGGACAAGGATTCGCAGACGGCCTCCATAGCCGTGACAGGACAGGACGAGAGTTCAAGCACAGCCCTTCTGGCTGCGACAGGACAGGCAAAGAGTTCACAGACGGCCTCCATAGCTGTGACAGGACGGGACGAGGATTCGCAGACGGCCTCCATAACCTTGACAGGGCAGGACAGGGCAGGAAGAGGATTCACAGACGGCCTCCATAGCTGTGACAGGGCAGGACGAGGATTCATAGACGGCCTCCATAGCCGTGACAGGGCAGGACGAGGATTCATAGATGGTTACCACTGACACCTTTGGAGGTTCTGCAGCAGACGCTGCCACCTCTGGAGGTTCTACAGTGGTAACATCAGGAAACAGGTAGAGTTCATTAACAGGACAGGCACAGTGCTCATCTACGGTTCCTTCGACCGTGACATGACGGGCTGGACGTGCATTGCTGGGCGCCACCACCACGCAAGGAACTGATGCGAGCACCGCCGCTTCGGGAGGTTCTGCAGCATGCACCGCCACCTCTGGAGAAACTGCAGCGGGCACCACTCCGGGAGGTTCTGTGTTGGTGTATGCAGCCCAAGCACACCAAAAAGCGATCCCCATAATGGGAAACGCTTCCGACAGGGGAATTAGTTCAGGAACAGGAGGGGTTGAGAGCGCTGGTTTAGGGATACCAGCTGCACGGGCTGACACCAGCGGTAGGTCCTCCACGCTGGATGCCAGTCTGGGAGATTGGAGAACTGACCTCGACGATCTAGGCGCAATAGACAGAGAGTGACAGGACTCTGGATGAACAGATGTGACATGACGAGACTCTGGACAATCAGCTGAGACGTGACGTAACTCTGGATGATCAGCTGTGATGTGACGAGACTCTGGGAGATCAGCTGAGACGTGACATAACTCTGGATGATCAGATGTGACGTGACGTAACTCTGGATGATCAGCTGTGACGTGACGAGACTCTAGAAGATCAGCGGAGACGTGACGAGACTCATGATGATCAACTGTGACTTGACTTGGCTCATGACAATCAACTGTGACTTGACTTGGCTCATGACGATCAACTGTGACATGACTTGGCTCATGACGATCAACTGTGACTTGACTTGGCTCATGTATGGCAGCTGTGACATGACGGAGCTTTGTTGTGTCCGCCATTTTGCGACCAGGCTCCACTGTCGCCGCCATTTTGTGAGCGTGCTCTAATGCGGCCGCCATTTCACGAGTGAGTGCGGTGTCGTGTTCCTCTTCGTCGACACCCACAGTAAACAAAGAGCCGACAGACAGCAAAGCAAAGTCCATAAAATCACTTAAAGACGAACGGGGACCCTCACAAATTAGTTGCGATTTCAGCGGCTGGTTAATGCCCTCACAGGAAAAAAATCTATGAGCGCACAGTCTGGAAAATCAGAATAATTAGTGATCTCTAAAAACTCAAATATATAGCTCTCGAGCGATCATGTGCCCTGCTCAAGAGCTAATAGCATTCTCGCTGTGTCCATTCCTGGCCAGAGTCCTTTAGAAAAGCCGCTGGATCCTCATGTGGCCGAGTATTCTGTTACGGAGCTGATGAGGCGAGACACGTGCAGATCCATTTACAAGGCTTTTATTCAGAGACGTGGTCACAAAACAAGCAAGGTTCATGCAATGGCAAACAGGTACAACACAGGCAAGACAAAGAGTAATCCTAGGGCAAGCGTGGGTCTTCGTTCGGTGAACAATATCCAACACGGCAAGGCAGAGAGATAATCCAGGTTCACAGCAATAATCCAGGCAGGGGCAAACAGAGTCTGAACGGCAAGGCAAAGGGTTAATCCAGGAAACACGGGCAAGAATCAGAACACAAGAAAACAGGCAAGGTAAGACTATGATAACTAAAGTTGGCTCCGTAGAGAAGCTATCGTTAGAAGAGTGATATACGCAATACAATACATGGCAGTGACAGAGAGGAAGTCCATGGCTTATATAGGGTGTGTGATTGTGTGATGGGTCTCAGGTGTGAGCGTGTGATTAGTGAAATGGCTGCTGGAAAATGTAGTCCGGGGTAATGTGAAACAGTCTGTGCAATGTGAGAGTCAATATGATGGAAGGGTGACCTCTGGTGGCTATCGGGCAGAAGGCCACAGACCGGATTCATGACACTGGTATTAATGTGGAGGAGATGATTAGTTCACGTGCGCTATGCGCTGCTTCGTCTGTTGAACTGAGGGGCTACAGCGATCTCTCACTTCACATTAAACAGCGCCAAAACGGCATTTATTGTTTGAATACTGCAATACAATGGACAGAATTTGAAATCTGAGACTTTGTTTGAGAATGAGAATCGCTTAATATCGAGATATCAATATTTTTACCCAGCCCTACTGTCCTGCATGTCTATCAACCGGCCCAGAACTGGCCTTTTCTTTGGTGGAAATGCACAAAACGGGTCTGGATTAGACACCAGCATCGGCACTGTATATCAGCGTGTGCGTGAAATCCAATGCCAATCCTGGTTCATCATGTCCCATTGAGCTGCTTGTATGTGTGTCTGCTGGCTGGTTTGACAGACTGATGTCTGGTCAGCTGTCTGGACACTTGGCCTGCACACAGACTTCAACAGTGAGACACGTGCTTTATCTCACTGAGACAGTGTTGGTGGTGACTACATGGGGGTCTTATTGTGCACGTGTGCATGTGCAAACCATTGGAAAGGGGGGATTAAACAGCTGTGGTCAAAAGATGGATAGAGGGAGGTACCAGATTTAGTCTAGCAGATGGATGGACTGACCGTTTCTTTCTTTAAACCCACTTCTTTCAATTTCCCTTTTCTTTCTGATCTCTGTCTATTTTGTAGAATAGAAATCTTTTCAGTTTCACTTTTTAAGCAGTTTACAGATGAGTTTGATCACATAGACATTATCAAGTCTGAGACCACATTGAAAGAATCTAAATTAAACTTTATTGGAAATAATGCTGAGTTTGAAAAATGTCAAAATTTGATGTAGATTTTAGATTCTAGCTATTGAATTAACAAATTTACTTGTACCTTGCGAGTCTGTACAGATGTCAGATGTTCTTGCTTTCATGGAAGCACACAATGCTCTGGATCATCTCAAATCATTCTGGAGAACATGATCAACAGGTTTGACACTTGGACTTGGAGTTCAAGTGCTGCTGTCATTCAACAAAGGAGGGACAGAAATTCTGTAGTTCATTTCTCATTTCGGCTTTTCACTGAAATGCTTATGCTGCATAAATAATAATAAAAATCTATTAAATTAGAAAAATATAAAAGACCACCCTTCAAAGGTTTCAATTCTCCATTTTTCCTGCCTCCAGCTACCACCTAGACTTGTTACACAAAACTTTGATACTCTATGTTGGCTAAACTTTAGGGGAAACAAACTGCTTGCTTGCAGCACTATGGTCAAACATTGATGTTTGCAGTGATATCCAACAATACCACACGCAAGGAAGGAACAGGCTGTCCAGTGGAAATGCCAGCAAGGCTGGTAAGCAGCATTTGTTGTCAGTGATGTCAGTGATATTTCATTAGTTTTGTTTGGTTTTGTTTGGCTTTACCTCAAAGGAAATGTATATAAGGAGACTGGCTTGATATCATCAGATATCCTCAACCTCAATTGAGTTTAGTTAATAACATTCTATCACAGGACCAGTTCCACTCTGTGACCTTCCTGGAGTAAAACCAAAAGCCTATTTCATCTCCTCCTTGAGCTGTGGCTTCTTGAACTGGGCCACAGGAGCGAGTTGCTGGGAAACCAAGCATACACAGCCAAATTGCTCAGTTTTGCCAGATGTCTTGTGGAGTGAATCATGTAGCACTGGTGTCTGAACCAGCCCCACCACCTCCCCCAGCATGCGCAGAGGCACGAACACATACACAGAGCTGCAGCTTGAACTTCATACGGTTCTAAGGCCCTTTCATTGTCAGTCATAGACTCGAGCTCCAACTCTTGCCAGAGGCTGTAGCGACACAATGGAGGCTCTGTTTTTAAACCGAAAGCATGGGGCACAGAGTAAGTTCTTTCTCTCTCTTAACATACCTATTGCTCTCTTTTTTTCTCATGAACACACACCCACATAATCAATTAACCTTCCTCAGCTCCCCATAGGCCTTTAAAGTGGATCCCCTTAGTCGAGGAGATTATGCTTTTTATGCACGTGACCTTGTCTGGTGTCAAAGAGCAACTGGTCAGACAGACAGACAGACAGCCATTTGAATGACATACCATGAGTTATATATAGGTGCATCTCAAAAAATTTGAATATCGTGAAAAAGTTCTTTTTTTTGTAGCTTATTTAAAAAAATTAAACTTTCATATATTCTGGATTCATTACATGTAAAGTAAAAGATTTCAAAGGTTTTTATTTATTTATTTATTTTTATTTTGATGATTAGAGCTTACAGCTCATGAAAGTCAAAAGTCCAATATCTCAAAATATTAGAATATTTCCTAAGATCAATCAAAAAAAGGATTTGCAAGTTTTTTTTTTAAGTATGTTCATTTATGCACTCAATACTAGGTGTGGCATGGAAGCGATCAGCCTTTGGCACTGCTGAGGCACTATTGAGCCTTCAGCTCATCTGTATTGTTGGATCGACTGTTTCTCATCTTTCTCTTGAAAATATCCCATAGATTCCATATGGGGTTCAGGCACGTTGGCTTTCCAATCAAGCACAGTAATATCAACCACTTGGAAGTGGTTTTGTCACTGTGGGCAGGTGCTAAAGTCCTGCTGGAAAAGGAAATCAGCATCTCCATAAAGCTTGTCAGCAGATGGAAGCATAAAGTGCTCCAAAATCTCCTGGTAGATGGCTGCATTTACTTTGGACTTGATAAAACACAATGGACCAACACCAGCAGACATCACGGCACCCCAAATCATCACTGACTTCGGAAACTTCACACTGGACTTCAAGCAGCTTGGATTCTGTGCCTCTCCAGTCTTCCTCCAGACTCCAGACCTTGATTTCCAAATGAAATGCAAAATTTACTTTTATCTGAAAAGAGGACTTTGGACCACTGAGCAACAGTCCAGTTCTTTTTCTCCTTAGCCTAGGTAAGATGCTTCTGACGTTGTTTCTGTTTCAGAAGTGGCTTGGTAGCCCTTTTCCTGAAGACGTCTGAGCGTGGTGACTCTTGATGCACTGACTCCAGCTTCAGTCCACTCCTTGTGAAGTTCTCCCAAGTGTTTGCATTGGCTTTGCTTGACAGTATTCTCAAGCTTGCGGTCATCCCTGTTGCTTGTGCACCTTTTCCTACTCAATTTCTTCCTTCCAGTCAACTTTGCATTTAATATGCTTTGATACAGCACTCTGTGAACAGCCAACCCTTTCAGTAATGACCTTCTGTGACTTAGCCTCTTTGTGGAAGGTGTCAGTGATTTTCTTCTGTACCATTGCCAAGTCAGCAGTCTTCCCCATTATTGTGGTTTAAAAAAAACAAGAGAGACCCGGAATTTATACTGTAGGGATGGTCATTTAATGAAACTTAAGTAAATAGTCTAATATTTTGAGATACTGGATTTTTTTACTTATAAGCCGTAAGCTCTAAACATCAAAATTAAATCAGAACAACTTTTGAAATGTTTTACTTTACATGCAATGAATCTAGAATATATGAAAGTTTCACTTTTTGAAATGTTACCAAAAAAAAAGAACTTTTTTGTGATATTCAAATTTTTTGAGATGCACCTGTATATAGGCAGCATTTATTTGATCAAAAATAAAGCAAAACAAATGGTAGTATTGTGAAATAATATTACAATGTAAAATAATTGTTTTCTGTTAATCTTTTTAAAATGTAATTTATTACTGTGATAGCAAAACTGAATTTCAGCAAACATTACTCCAGACTTTGTCACATGATCCTTCAGAAATCAATCTAATATGATTTGGTTTTTAAAGGAGTCATCAGATTCCCATTGTCCACAAGTTGATATGATTCTTTAGGGTCTTAATGAAAAGTCTATAACATACTTTGGTTAAAATTTCTCAATGGTAGTGTAAAAAACACCTTTTTAACCCTGTCAAAATCAGCTCTGTTTTCAGCAAGCTGTTTTTTAGTCCATATTGCTTTAAATGGTAATGAGCTCTGCTGACCCCGCCCCTCTCTTCCGTGGGGTGACGAGCAGTACTGTTTACTTTAGCCGCAAAACTGGCTAACTAGCGTATATATGGAAAGGTGATTTGCAAAGATTCATAAAAACCCTTACACTCACTTCTTCTGTAGATGAAGCTCGATCATGATTCGTGTGAATATAGACGCATTTAGGCAGATCGGGATCGGCGCATTTCCTTCAAAACGAAAGTAACGTTAATCCTCTGCGTCTTCAGCAGCTCAAATGTCGGGAGTAAATGACGACTGCTATATTCATTGTTACATTCAACAACAAAACACCTCAATCGCTTAATCGGAGACATTCTTGTCTTCCCCTGCACCGGAGTCGACGCAATGGCAGACTGTTGACAGCTCTCTCAGGGCGGGTCTAAGGTAAGACGGCCTTGTCAATCAACTATCATGGGAGCGGCCTGTGCAGAACTACATCATTCTGACAGGAATCTCAGAACAGCCTGATTTGAGAAAGGGGATTTTAAAATAGGGATTTAAAAAAAAAACACTGGGTGGATTTTTATCATTATAGGATGGATGTGTACACACACTTCCAACACACATTTATGTTCAGACTACTTGTAAAGTGAATTTTGCATCCAATGACCCCTTTAAGAAAACATTTCTTATTATCAGGGTTGAAAATGGTTGTGCTGTTTAATATTTTTGTAGAAATGTGATACATTTTTCTAAGATTCTTTGATGAATAGACAAACAGCATTTATTTAAAATAGAAATCTTTGGTAGCATTTTAAATATCATTACTTTTACTTTTAATCAAAATAATAAGTTCTTGCTGAATTAAAGTATTAATTTATCTGAAGAACAAAAATGTATATATAATATAAATGTAGTACATATGTGTGTACTGTATTTATATATGCACTAAAGTACTGGATTAAAGTATTCATCTTTCCTGGTTAGCTTTTGTCTAGGTGAGGAAACGTAGACTAGCAATTACCTGCTAGCAAATAGGCCTGAGAGGAGAGCTATTGATTTGACCAGGAGGTCAGGGGGGTCGACAGCTGCAGGGGAAGCGTGGATGGGGGAGAACACAGCAAATGTGTTGGAGGAGGGGTGGCCTTCAGGTGAGCGTACCCTCAACAATGTAAATGAATGGTTCCTTATTCAGACCTTGGATACATGAGCAGGTGTGGTTAAAACTAAGAAGAACAATTTATCAAGCTGACCTGTTGATTTAATAGCTATATATAAGTTATAATAGAAGGCTTACATGTACACCAAAAAAGCTATTAACTTATACGAACAGCTATAAAGATGCATCTTACCACTACAAGAAACAGTTCCGCAAAGTATATATTAGATACTGTACACTAGCCCATTACTGTGTAGCACTCCGAGCCATGTGAGTGCTGGGTTGCCCAGGTCATGTGGTGAAACAGTGAGTAATGCATGGAGGGATGTCGTCTCAACATTCTCCCAGCCCTTCTCTCCTATTATTGGAATATTAATCCAGGGGATCTGGAAGGAAGGATGACGTCATGTGTATGCCAGCGTCGGCCTGTGCTTTGCCGTGGATTCAGCTGTCATGGCTAACAGAACCATTTCTGTGATTAACGGTCTTGCCGACCCCATCAAACACCCAACCACGCTACTTCCTGCCCAATATTCTCCCCTCCTTGTTTCTCTCTCTCTCCTTTACTGAGTGTCCCAGCTGGCTGGTGTGTCTTTTTAGATAGGCAGAGTCTGTGTGTGGAGGTGTGTGTGTGTGTGTGTGTCTGTCTGTGTGATTTGTATGGAAGAGAGTGGATGGTTGTGTGTGTGTGTGCAGAAAATGAGCATGTGTTTGTCAAGGAGCATGATAAAGAGCGAGAAAGAGTGTGTGTATGCGTGTTTTGGTGTGTGCATAGTGTGTCTGATTGGTGTTCAAGGAAGGTGCTATTCATTCTCTTGAGGTCTGCATGGTGAATCCTTATGTTTCTATGGTCTTAGAGAGGTGTCCTTGCCGAAGGCTGAACGGCACAATGGCCTGTTTACTATCAGCAGTCAAAACTCTACAGGAGACAACAAAGTGCTTCCATGTCCTTCTGTGTTCTAGAAATGCAACCACAACAACTATTTTCATAAAGACTTGGAAAAATAAACTTACTATGCCTGGCTGCCTTAAAGGAGTAGTTTACTCAAATATGAAAACTATAATTTACCCACTCTTGTGTTATTCCAAACCTGTATGACTTGCTTCTTTGGCGAAACACAAAAGATAAATGTTTCAACTGTGTTTGTCTATACAATGAAAGCCACGAGTGAGTAAATGATGAATTTTCATTTTTGGGTGAACGCTCTTTAAACCAGTGTCTAGTTTTATTGTACGCATAGCTTCCAAAATTCTGCTTTACAGTATTAGTTGATAATTGTCATTTGATAATCTCACTATTTATTTATTTGGTTCTTTTTGAAGATACATTTAAAAAATCTATTAAAGAATTAAAGCAAAATAAATATATAGTAATAAATATGATTGTAAAACCTTTTCCCATCAGAGTGAAACTATACAGCCTTTAGGACAGCATTTTCACCAAAAAAAAAAAAAAATAATAATAAAAAAAACATTATTACGACATCCTTGTATCTCTTCTCCACTGGCCCAAAAAGCCATTAAGAGAGCTGTCAGAAAGGTGGACTACTGCCCTCTTAAGGAAGGAGTGTGAATTGTAGCAGCATTCATGTTGCTGAAACTTTAATTATAAGAAGTGATCAATCAAAGCAAAATTGGGGTCTCTTAGGAATAAATAAACACTTCTATCCTTGAAACAAAAAGCTGTGTTTTGTGTTTATAAACCCTCCGTACAGTATACATATAAAAACTACTTTGAGAGAGACAATAGGAGGTCCTCTTGAATCTTCGAGTGTGTGCGAAGAGAGCAGCTAACTGAATTTTCTCACAAAAGCATTAGCATAATACTCATCAGAAAAGGGCAAAGCAGAAACAACTAAGCGAAAAAGAGAACGAATGAGAAACTCAGTGACCCAAACATGACTGAGCTTAGACTGTCAGCATGTGTCATCCGTGCCGGGCTCATTCTGTGTGACGGCTACAGCGTAACTGGGGAGTAGATGTAAACAAAGGTGCTCATCAGCAGTAACCATTTAGCATGTATTCCACCATTATCATTATTCATCTCTCAGGCATAACGTTCATGTGTGGGAGATTTCAGAAGTGATTATCGTGACTGAGTTTGTGCAGTCATTGGTAGACTATTAGTCTTGCGCTCGAACCGTGTTTTTCTTCAACGTGGGAACTGTCGGACCATAGAGAGGCTGCCGTTGGGTTTATAAGGTTCTTTTATTCAAGCGGCTTGAGCGCAAAGCTCATTCCTCTTTTCACACAGTTGGCCTCTCTCTATCTCTAGCTATCTCTTCCAGCACCGCTGCATCCCTCGTTCCCTCCTCTCCCTCTCAGCCTGTTTTTGCGCGCTCTGTTCGTTATCTAACCAAACCCAACGGATTCTTCTCAGTACTGCTAAGAGAAAATCAGTTTGCTTTTTTCCTTCTCCTCTTTTTCTTGTCTAGGTCCCCACTGCCTCGCTCCGCTGCTCACCAGTTCTCCCCCCTCCCTTCCTCCCTCCGCCTCTCCCTGCTTTTGCTGGCTCTGCTTTCATTCTAACCTCCCCCTCCTCTTCCCTCAAGGGAATAAAGGTCATTGCGCAAATGATTACTCAGACCTCGGTAGCCATGGAAACGCGGTCATGTGACAGGGACAGGCATGCATCGAGCACAACAAAGGAGCCGATTAGTAAGCCAGCAATGGAAAGCTAGCGCCCGCCTTTGTGTGCCTGCGTTCTCTGTATTTCGCTCTATCTCTCCCTTTCTCTCCCTATGTGTTGGACTTGCTGGGGGAGGGAGGGAAGGAGAGCGCAAAAGAAAGCCTAGCATGCTGCTTCTACCAGCGTTTCGCTTTGTTTAAACTAGCAGTTTGTCTTTGGGTTGTTCATTAGGGATTAAGGCTGACATTTTGGCGCATTTGTGCGTGTTAACGTATCGGTTAGACAAAAGAAGCTTGTCCTAAATTTTAGCACTGAATTGAAAAGGCTGCTTCATTGTGAATTAGGTGAATTAATTGTAGAAGGTGACATCAGTGATACTCAAATGATTGTAAAACTAGTTTTAAACAAAGTCTCTTTAGAGAAAAGTCAATTGGTTTCGGTGGCCATATTTGCAACACCTCCAGGCAGCTATTTTGAGCAACTACTTGAATGAGGAGACAACTGCTGGCCAAACTCACATTTAAATAACATATTTATGGGATAGTTAATGTCAAATTTTATTTTATTTACACTCAAGTAGCTCTTGATTCAGATTGGTCCCCCAAATGCACGTGCAGTCCGAGTCCAAAGTCCCTTTCAAGGAAAGTCTGTTTACTCGGCTGCCATATTTGCAAAGCCTCCGGGCAGCTCAAACAAGACCAAGTCCTATCTTAATGAATGGGGGAATCCTGAAATCTCAAAAATGGCTCACTGAGCGCGCGATTAAATTACATATTTCAAATCAGCAACAAAATCTGAAATGAACTGCCCCATGAATGTTGTTTCTAATGCTCAAATAGCGTTTAAAAAGCTTATTTTCCAGGCTAGACCAGCCAATGCACATGCGTAGCTCCAACACGCTTATAACTGTGCATGCGCATCAGCTGGTCCAACCTCAGGTTTCTATGGGAACCGGAGCTTCTAACGGCCGCTGCAGTCACGCAATGACTTTACCAATGAACGATTGGCTCTTTCATTTAGAAGGCAGGACTATCCCACCATATTGCACGTTGCACTTTCTCCCATTCATAAGTATAGGAGTGAACCGTCTTTCTATTTCTATAGTCTTTGGCAGTCTCAGGTTTCCGTTAATTGATGCTTCCAATGGCAGCTGCAGTGACGCAATGACTATACTAACTGGTGACTGGCTCTATTATTTTGAAGGCGGGACTTGCATCACCTTGGAGCTGCCATCTTGTGCGATGCAGTTTTTCTGTTCTTAGCAAGTTGATATAGACTCACTTTTTCACATAAGCTATAAAGTTTACATGATGTAAAATGGTGTCAAATTAATCCAGACTTGTACTTTGTGTTTTGTCAAAAGTCAACAAAATATGTTATTTATTCCCCATAAGGTAGCAGGTGAAAATTTTGTCTCCTGGGTGCAGGTTTTTCCTGATATAAGGGGCTTTAGAGTAAATTCCACTATTAGTTACTTATAATGTAGAATACATACGAAGTTAATACACTTGTTCTCTCTGCAGACAGCAGGGTGCCTTCCCTCAGAAGCGCCACATTTTTTGGTATCTTTTCTCATTGTCAGCGGCGACTTTGTTTAAATGAAACTGTCAAGGCTTTGAAACTCACACCAGCTTATCTAATATGAGTTACCTGCAGTTAATGAACTCGAGCCACCGGAAACCAATTAAACATATTTGAAAATTATTAGGAGCCCACGGAAGTCCTGTAAGCCTGTAAAAGGCATGAATCCGCCTTTAAAAGTGCACTTACAGTTCACTCTACAAAGTAATCTCATCAATTTCATGCCATTTTTCTCTAATTTAAAAAAGTCACAGACACATAACCTTGCCCAAAATTGACATTTTTAATTTTTTTCCAGGCACGTGTACAGGTAGGGCTCAACTTCTGCAGAGCACATGCCCTTTTTCAGGGGCGTAGAATTAGGGGAGGACACCAGGGACATGTCCCTACCAGTATCCAGCGACTACCAAACTGTCCCTGGCGCAATCTGGTTATTAGCTCTCTATATAAAGCATACGAAAGAAAGAAGGTTGTGCTGAAAGATTTAGGCTACATAATCTTCCAGCCAAGGATAAAGTCATTATGAACATTAACAATATTTTGGGACAAATATAATGTGATATTATGGAAAACCATGTAAGTGGCGCTCTTTGGTGCAACAGGATTTGGTTGGTTCAAAAAAAAAAAAAAATTGAAATGATGAATACGATTTTCTTTACGCAAGAAACACTGTCTATAAAGGCTGATATTTAATGTATTTATATATTTGCTTTACCTTCCCCTCTTCTCAATGACATACATAAACATGTTAACCCCCTCAAAGGGTCTGTGCACATTGTCCAGTGAGTTGTGCTAAAAGCATGCTCAGTTTTAATCCATAACAGATTAATGAGAAACTGGGAACTTAATTGCAATTTTAATATGTTCTATGTTGTACGTATTGCAACAGATTAAATTAAATGTCCGGTGAGCGGTTCTAAAAGGTTAATGCTTCTTTGAAAATAAACACTATAAGCACTAAATCTAACAGATAGTGTTAACAAAAGCAAATGTGAGATAAAAACATAGTTGCATGCAATCATGCTATTATAGCTTGCTTCTGCTATAGCTTGAGTTTTTTATTGACAAATGTCAAAATGTAATGGTTTACAAACCATGCATTATGGTAAAAGCCTTTTTGATACTATGCAAGGAACCTTGCAAAGAATAAATCTTTATTAATTGATAATCTGTCCCTGTAAACAAAATTTGTGTGAAAAGGATTAAAAGTTGTTGATGTTTTACTGCCACTAGTGTTCATTTCAGTCAGAAACTGCAGTGAATTCTGTGTATAGGTATATTTTTTTGTAGTCAGAAATGTAGTTAAAAGGAAAATTTTCAAATGAACCCATGTTGTCAAGTTTGTTATACACCTTAAACTTGTAAATTATCCTAGGATAAAGATAATTTGTCTTAATTATGTGGTTTTAGATTTTGGCAAGCAGAAGGGTTGTATCCTGAACACTTCATTTTAGCACTGTTTGCACATGCTGTGAATATACATGTGGGCAAGCATGTGCGTGTGATTGTGTCTGCGTGTTTCAGGGGATGGTGTATCAGATTGCCTTTGAAGCAACAAAAAACATGAGTTGGGTCTGGGCATACACTCTGTTATGACTGCACAGCTGTTTCCAAAGCTCAGCAGCAGACAGAGAGGCCTGTGGGTTAGTCCGGGGGCCTGTGGGTGGGGGCTGATGGGTACAGCTGCAGCCAACGGGCCCTCATGTTTGGCCTTCTCGGTTATTAAGGGCTTCGGTGGAGCTGGGACCAGACTGTCCAAGGCCGAAGGGCTAGATGGACAATAAATGTGGAGAGTTTGAATTTGTCCATAAGAAAGTATAATAGTTGTGCGGCTGCAGGTGAACTGTTTAATAGGTAAAGATAGTCGGACATGGTAATCATCAGTGTTTGTGTAAGAGAGAATTTAAATTGAAATCATTTCATAATTTATAAAAGGATAAAGATATTTTAGTACCACTCAAAAATGAACATTACTGCTAATACTGTATGTAATGTTAACATATGAAAAAATTGTTTGAACACAGCTGTTGTAATCACAGGGACAAGCTTTATAAAAGCCGTGATGATAGCTTAATAAGTGCAACAGTAATTCAGTTTCTTTCTACTCTAATTTTTTTGTAATTTTGTGTTTGACTTAAAACAGTTGTTAAAATTTGATTGGATGAGACACTTCTGAGACTGATGAAAACTGTCGTCCATGGTAATGTCCAAGTTACCTGCAGCTAAATAAAAAAAAAAAAATCTTTTTTTTTTTTTTTCCTGATACAATGAAAAGGGGTCACTAAATGGATTCACATCTAAAATGTGAAAGTATTTTCATGTGCACAGTACTGTTCAAATGCTTGGGGTCAGTAATATTTTTAAAGAAGTTTCTTATGCTCACTAAGTCTGCATTGGTATGATCAAAAATACAGCCATATTGTGAAATATTATTACAATTTAAAATAACTATTTTCTATTTTAATGTGTTTTAAAGTTTAATTTATTCCTGTGATGGCAAAGCTGAATTTAGCAGCTGTTACTCCAGTCTTCAGTGTCACACGATCCTTCAGAAATCATTCTAATATGCTGATTTGCTGCCCAATAAACATTTCTTGCTATTGTCAATCTTAAAAACCATTGTGCCACTTAATATGTGCAGTCTCAGTGAAGTTTGACAGATTATGGTAGTCTGCTTCATCATCTGCAACCAAGAACTCAAAAACTGATATGGAAGATTTAAAATTGTACAGTGTGAGTTGCATTCACCACTACTTTTTTAGTTTGTGCCGTTGCCTTATTTGCATAATTTTCTGCTAAAACAACTCCGACATTGCATGCAAATAAATTACACAATTCATTCTTAGTAAACTCCCCCTATGGTGTTTCCAAAATGCCTAACTGATTTGGCAAAATGCAGGACACTGTAGTGGCCTCTCTGAATCAAAACAGTGAAACGCTCAAGCCCTTCTGTGTGTCTGTTTGTGCCATGAGGGAAAGAGAACAAGCAAAACAGACAGACAGACAGAAAGAGGCGATTTGGTGTCCCTGGTGGATTCCCTGATTGACTGAGTGCTGTAGTGGCCAGTCTGAGACTGGGGTCCTTTAGGGAGACTGACTGCGGGAGGCTCAGCTGGGATACGCTCCATGTAAAAGCCAATTTACAAATGAAATGACTGTAATGGGGGACAACATTGCGGGCCGACTGAATTTTGGCTGCACTGTTTGGACCCCTGATTTTGGTTTGTTACGGGAGCGAGAGGATATCAGAATGAGCCAGCAGTGAAAGAGTAATCTAAGTTTGATGGGATGATGGGTAATTGACATTGAGGGCAGGGGTGGAGCCAGATGAGGCTTGGTCTCCTGTCACCTCTGGCTCAGCTGCTGGTTGGTGGGATGCTTGGAGAGGTTATGATGCACTCAGTTCCAAACTAATATATAGACTACAACCATAACTCTTAGAGGCCTTCTGTGGCAATTCAATAATAACATTTTAAAAACAGCAATAGCTGTGTATGACACAATCGTAAAGAGTTTAATAATAATTGTTGCTTATAGGAATAGTTTATCCAAAAATGAAATATCATAAATGATTCACCATCATGTCGTTCCAATTTCAAACCTGTGCAAGTTTCTTTGATCTGTGAAATATGAAAGATCTTTTGAGAAATGTCTCCGTGTTTTTAGTCACCAAAACGGTTTTGTTACCAACATTCTTCAAAATATTTTCTTTTTTGTTCCACAGAAGAAAGAAATGATTCATTTTGAAAATAATAATAATAATAATAATAATAAATAATTAATAATAATAATATTATTATTTGAGTAGTTAATAGGGGCGGTTTTGAGTAGTTCTAGTAATGTTTCTTTTGATTTGAATTCAGTCATCAGGTCAGAGTAAGTGAATCAAAAATTTGATTTTAATTAATTTAAAAGAACAAGTTCATAAGAGTCATTTGCTTAAGACTTTTTGATTCAGTAAAAAGAACATAAAAGGCTTTCTTTCACTTTGGAATCAAACTTCACTGTATGTTTTGTGCTGAATATTAATGTGGGGAACAGAGTGTTACAGTACATTCTTCTGTCCGCATCAGCAGTAGAATTAATTGGATTTTATTTATATATAATTAAAAATTTTGATTATCACTCAGGCCCCGTTTACACTAGTGCATTTTTGTTTTAAAACGCATAAGTTTTGCTACGGTTACGCCTATCGTTTACACTACTCTGGCGTTTTCGAGGCCGAAAACGGAGACTTTTGAAAACGCTGCAGACCCCGTTTTAGTTTGAAAACTCCGGGGTTGCGTTTCAGTGTAAACGGACCAAAACGGAGACTTTTGAAAAAGATGGCGTGGCTGCCCACATTCGCAATGCATATCCTTGACGACTGTGTAAACAATAACATCATGCTCATTATTGTACCCATAGATATGTACGGGTAGATTCCCCATTCGACTGCTCCAAGCACACAGACGCGTCCGCCATCTAAATAATAGGGCATCTACCTGTACATACAGTATCTATGGTTGTACCGGCATGAATGGTCATGTGACATGCGTTTTCGGTTGTGTAGTGTAGACGGAGATCGTTTATGAAACGCAGCAGAAACGCCAGTGCAGACGAGGATCGTTTTCATTCAAAAACGCTGTTTTAAAACAAAAACGCACTAGTGTAAACGGGCCTCAGTCCCACCAGTGAATATCATCTCCTTTTGTGGCATCTTTCTTACAACTCTTGCAAAAGAGTTAAGATTCAAACTCTGAAAACGATATACGTGTCTCAGTTTGTGGTGTGTATGAGGGTACAGTGCGTGTGATGTTTGTTTGATGCCTGCCAAAGTGGTCATCAGCACTCAGAGTGTGTGTGTGTGTGTGTGTGTGTGTGTGTGCGCACGTGCGCAGTAGGCCGTAGAGTGTGGGCCTATTTTGCGAGCGGTTCAGAAGGTGATAGGGGCAAAGGGTTCAGTTCAGTCGGCAAAAATGTTCCATTATGTTCCAATTACCGTTGCAGCCAGTGCGTGTGGCAGCCTTAAACTCCATCCAGGCGATGGAGAGAAAATGAGGGTGGGCTGGGGGAGACGGTGTGGGGCAAGGAGAGAGTATTCATCCTCTCTCGTGTCTCATGGGAGCTCTGTCTCTGAGCAGGACACATAGGGGTCGTCCTGTCCCGCAGAAGCGGCTGCAGCACTCACGGTCTGTGTGAGGACAGATAAAGAAAGAGAGAAGAAGTGGTACTCAAAGTCACTTATTGTTCCAGAAAGAATGAACAACACAAATTTGCGTTTTGTGTACAGTGGATGTTACAAAGGACTGTTTAAGTGTTTGGGATACTCTGTCTTTTAAAGTAAACAAGGGTGTGTTTGTGTCGCACACACCCCTGGAGGACAAAAGTGAGAGTTCATGCAAGTGCGAGCGAGTGAGGCTTTGTGGGAGAGTCTGATGAGGAGATGCAGACGATGGCTGTCATTTCTGCCTGTTTGCGTCACATGACTAGACTGCTCATTAAGAACTGAAATAGATGGATTTGGTCTCATGGGCTATATTTAGCCCAGTTTAAATGCTGACAAGCAGTGGCAGGTTGTGCATTTGACTTTGGACCTTTTTCTCTCTCTCTCCATCCAATTTGCCAAAACTGAATTAGACAATATTAAATGTGGATGGAAAAATGGAAGTTTACTCCAGGTTTAAAACATTCGCGCAAATTGTCCATGTTGTAACTAATTTTAAAAGGTCAATAAAACTAGCTAAGAAAAAAATCAGAGTGGGATTTTATAGCATTGACCAGTTAAGGCAGTGGAAAGATCAAAGAGTGTGAGCAACGGAGGGGAATAGAGTGAGAGAGAAAGATTAAAACAAAAGAGAAAAAAAAGAGAAAAAGAAGGGAGTGAAAAAGAGGAAAAATATTGGGTCCTGAAAAGTCCACCCACAGCTGCCTCTCTTTTTTTAAACCAAAAAAAAAAGAACTTCATTCTGCTTTTCGGCCTGCGTGTGTGTGTGTGTGTGTGTGTGTGTGTGTGTGTGGCTCTGTCGGCTTTGTCCCTCAAAGAGCTTTTTTTCTTCCTTTGCTTTTTTTTCCCCTCTCTCTTTTTTTCCTGGAGAGAGAGACTGGCGCCAGCAGTCTGGAACAGGGCTGACAGGATTTGAATTATAGAAGCTGAACGGGAGGGGGGTGGATGGAAGAGAAAGAACGAGCAAGAAATAGGGAGAGAGGGAGAGCAGGCAAGCGGGGGGAAAGAGAGAGATTCGGTTGGTGTGTGTATGTATGTGTGTGGGTGATTGAGTGTAGCAGAAAAAGGGTTGTTATTTCAAAAGCGACAGCCACACAGGTGGAGCGGGTGGAGGTGTCGGGTGTATGCTAAGCTAGCTATCTCGCTTTGTGGCCAGCATCAAAAATTAATAAATAAGTAAACGAAGCAGGCGATTGTAGTTTTAATCGCTGATGATGCTGACACAGTAGCATTATGCTTAATGTGTTTGAGATTTTGGCTAAGCTGGTTTAATTTCAGTTTTATTTTAGACAGAGATTGATTCTTTTTTTCTTTATGCAGCTTTATGCCGACAACACTGCACACAGCTTTCATCTAGTTGCTTTTAAAGGGACAGTTCGCCTAAAAATTAAAGTGGTCATTTCTTTTTAATGCAGTCACATTTAATGGGGACATGAACCATTCAAATCGATTTTGAATGAATCATTCAAATGTAAAAATGAATAATTGAATCATTTAAAAGTTTAAACTGGATCAAATGCTTCATTCTAAAGATTAAACCCAGGATGATTTGTTCACAAATCAGCATTGCCACTTCTCTCACGAATGCATCAAGCAGAGCTAGAGCAAGATTTTCACTGAATAATGACTTATATTTCTCTGTCTGTTACTCACACAAAGCTATTGTATGGTTTCAAAGACTTGAAATATAGGGCACAGACTCATATGAGCAACTTTCAAGGTGCTTTTGCATCTTTTCTGAAGCTTGAAAGATTCAGTCCCCATTTGTCATAACTGTATTTTATGAGGGTATGTAAATGATGACAGAATATTCTCATTTTGGGTGAATTAATCCTTTAATACTATCTAAGAAATTGTTTTAATTTGAGAAAAACTGTTGTTATTGTTAACTAAAACTACTAAAAAATGTTTTCTGTAATCGAAATTAATCTGAAATAAAGGATAACTTCAAAAAAAAAACTTAACCTTAAAACATGAAAAAACAAAATGAAACGACAATGACCAAAATGAAACTGAAACAAGTTAGTTAAACTACTAGAATTACTAAAAGAAAAATAAATTAAAGCTATGTAGAAAAAAACTAATAAAAATAACAAATAACTAAAACTAAAATTGAAACGAAAACCGAAAATATAAAAAAAGCTGTAAACACTTTAGATTAGGAAACATTATTCATTATTAGCAATGGTTGTTTAATTATAAAATGCATATTAATGCCTTATTCTGCACAACAATATTCTAGTTCATTTAACCATACCCATAACTAACCTGAACATAACTATCAATAAGAAGTAATTAGGAGTTTATTGAAGGAAAACTCTTCGATAATAGTGAATGTGCGATCCCTAATCTAAAGTGCTACCAAAAAGCTAATTCAAAATATTAATAAATACTATATTAGTGCAAAAATAGTAATAAATTAACTCTAGAGCAAAATGTCTAGTCTTGCACCACAAACATATAGGCTTTACTACACATTCCTCCTCGTTCGCCCTGTCAGTACGTCCCTCTCAGACCGTTCGTTCCTCTCCACCCTAAAATTGTTTCAGGCTGCAGAAGGCATTCCAGACCCAAGCATCTGCTTTCCCCCCTGTTCATTTCATCACCCACAGTGTGCCGAGGCCTGATGGAGCAAACATGAACACAGTGAACTCTCACTGCATAGCAGAGACACAGCACTGTAAACCACCTGCCTCTCACTTCTCATACTCACTGCACTTAGAAACGAACATGCAATCTAGCTCAGAGAGGCTTTTGTGTGGGAAACATAAACAGAATCTAAACAGAGCGCTGTGTGCTCGTGTGGATGTGTATGCGAGAGATGGAGTGTTGTGAGGGAGGAAAATGGAGTGAGAGAGAACAGCCTGTTCTGGAGAAGGAAAGGCTGTGTTTCAGTGTGAAACGCCCCGGACCAGAAGTGGTTCCAAATGTTGGGCTCAGGCTGAATTCAACCAGACGAAAACAGAAAGATAGCAAGGGGAATAAGAAGAAAAAGATACACAGAGAAATGGACATAATAAAAGTAGGCTGATAGTACCAAAACACACTCTCTATTTGTTAGTTTGAGTATTACCTCTTTGCACTTTCTTGTTTATTCTCTTTTATGTGCAATAAATACTTGTATTTGCAGCCCGTATTGTGCTTCTCTTTTTATTGCCTCTCATGTGTGGTGTGTGGCAGTGTGACAGATATATTGAAATAGAGGGGAATGAACTGAGAAAAACAGAAGTAAAGGGCCTCCAGGATGAAAAATGGAGAAGGAAAATAAAGAAAGGGAGAGAAGAGGAAAAAGAGAGTGAGTAGATGAAAAGAATTAAAGAAAGCGTGACGAGCGGAAGTTTTAAAGAACGGCTGGTGTGTCTCATCTTTGCTGTTTCACTCTAATGAGACAATAAGTGGTCACCTGAGACACTGCTGTCCAGACCAAGGGTTGAGGTCAAAGTATCTCTGTTATTGGTGTGAAACAGGGTCAATTCTGGATTCTCACAGATTCACTTTTTCAAGGATTCCTATTTCAAGGATCAATGTGAAGCTATATTCATGGTTATTTCACTTGAGGTTAAGTCCTCTAATTTTTTATTTTTATTTTTTTTGAGATTCAGGTGGCGCTTAATAGCTGCTATTGTGTTTTGTCATGTAGCTAATTGGGTTGACCTGGTGATTTTAACTTGGTCATTTTACATTAAGGATAGCAAGCTGCAATTGAAGTAGTTCAAGTTCACATGAAGAGCAGATTTATTGGACAAAGAAAGAGACCTAATAACAGCTTCTTCACACAACTCCTTTTGACTAAAATGATTTGCCAGAACTAAATCTGCTTTAAATTTGCCAGGCACACCAACAGTTTACTCAAAGCCAACCGTTTGAGACTAATGCAGAGAAACTCTCAAAACTGAAATGTTCTGTAATCATTCTCTACTCCGGGTTTTCCATTTCCACACACTTTTGAGTCACTCCAGATATGTAAATTAATGACCAGTCATTTTTGACAGTAGACCCACATTTAGATAATACCAGTATATACATAAATAGTTTTCTTGTACACATTGTACATTTTGAGAAGTTTATATATTTAGCATTTCATGAGGACAGTGATATTACAAAACATTTTATTTAACATTGCTAAAACATTCACATAAAATATGAATAAATAATTCTATCTTCATCAATACAATTTTTGTTCTTTCCTATCCATTTAAATTCTAAAAATATAAGGGGGTAAAATACTTTTCTATGAGGGTAGTAAAATAATATGAATGTCAAATGCTCATGTAGTGAAAGGTTAGATTAGACCTTTTTGATCACTTAAAATCTTAAGAGGTGCTTCAGGTAATTAATTTCTCAACTGACAAAACAGATTGGGAATCCCTACTTTATACTGTACTGTATATTATTTATACTTGTATTTTCTGTTGTTTTGTACTTAGTGTTTGTCTTTTGTTCTATTGCAGAACATCTGAAGTCTGTGCCACTAGCTCAAAAATGTTATAGTCATCTCCCTTGTGACATATCACAGTGTGCTTCTGTTTGATCCTGTTTTATATTTGACTATAATGAGAACAGTGACAAACCTGACTCACATGACAAATAATATTCAAATCTATGATTGTTCTATTAAAGCTAAACTGCATCCACTCAATGACAAAATATTAATTTTTAGAGAACATTTTGAGAAAATGGTGCTCAACTAATCAAAAATAGGATTGTTTTTACTACACTGCAACTTTTACAACACTGAATAAATTTGAGAAAATAACTACAAAGAATGAATTTACATTTCCAATATAGATGTCCTGTTGATATCATTGAGGACATGACTGGTAGGATAAAAGCAGGATTTCCCCTCTTTAGGATCTTCTTTGCTGTCTGTGGGGTTAAAAGTTCCTCGTATTGACAGATCTGAATCAAAAGGGCTAACCATAACCCCCTGCTGCCACTAACAATCCCCCACAAGCACACACAGTTGGAATGCGAGGATAAAAACACAGTCCAACACACATACACTCCGGAGATTCAGATACTCTAATCTGCATCCGCAATCCTTTTGTAATGCCTTAATCCAAAAACTTAGGCTGTTTGTTTATTTAGAATGTTGTAAAAAAAAACAAAACACTTACGTCACATATTTCAAGGGCACACCATACCCAGCCGATACAGGATATTAACCAGCAGCCATTACAAATTACACATTAGTAATTAATTAGGATCTTTGATGCATTTTGATGATGTCTACACTACCATGTAGTAAGATTGTTTTTAAAGAAATTAATCATTTTATTCAGCAAGGATGCATTGAATTGATTAAAAGTGACAGTAAAGACTTTTACATTAAAAAAAAAAAGATTTCTATTTCCAACAGCACAGCTCTTTTCAGCATTTATGATAAGAAGAAATGTTTCTACAGCAGCAAATCAGCATATTAGAATGATTACTAAACATCGTTATACTGAAAACTGGAGTAATGGATGCTGAAAATTCAGCCTTGCTTTCTGAAATAAATGATATTTTAAATTGTAATATTTCACAATACAAACAAGATGCAATGCCCATAATTCTCTACCACATCCGAGAAAAAGATGCAGGGCAGGTGATAGACCTCTTCCTTTTTGAACACCACTGGGTCCATCATCGATCCTCATTAATGACTGACTACGCCGGCCTCCGGGCTTGAGTCTTTAATTGCTGCTGGTGCATCAGAATGGTATTTGGAGGAGAAAAGGCAGGTCAAACAATGTACCTCGGCTGCACCCAGCAAACGGTCTCACCAAGGGCATAGCCACCATCCCGTAATGATTGTGCTGAATGGGTGAGAGGAGAATGAGATGATGCTTGGAGGACAGTATGTCGAGTCAGTGACATGACAGACATTGATAGGACAATTAGAAATTATCTAGAAGGCTGGAAAGTTCAAATGAAACTGAGTGCATGTTTGGGTTTCACCAAAAATGCACCATAACTATCCATATCCATTGAATTAATATATTTTTTTTTATTATTATTTTTTTTATTTTAAGCTTACTCTATTATTTTTTAAAGATTTGTTAATAAGTAAATAGCTGCAAAATCTCAACTACTGTCAAGCAGGGGTGTAAAAAGTACTGGAAAATCTATCTAAAAACACGAGTGAAATTAAAAACATTTCCATATTTAATTTCCTTTTCAAAGTACTGAGAAATATTCTTGCATACCAACAATTCTCAACAACACTACTGCACCAGTCTTACTTAAAAATATTGTTAGTCTTATTAGCCAAAGATTTGATAAACTGTTGGGATTAAATCTACAGTATACAGTATTTTATTTTGGCCAAGAACAGATGTGTCTGACTATCACACCAATCACACTTCAACTGTTCTTATGAGATGTTTTGTGATGACCAAAATGCATCAAAAAATAGCTCTATGGTCTTTTATGTATACACCACTGTTCAAATGTTTGTAGTCAGTAAGATTTTAATGTTTTATTAAAAAGTCTCTTATGCTCACCAAGACTGCATTTATTTGATCAAAAAGATTGTAAAACAGTAATATTGTGAAATATTATTACAAAATAACTGTTTTCTATGTCAATATTTTAAAATGTAACTTATTCCTGTGAATTCTTGAGAGTTAATTTGTCTATTTGGTGTGTGTGTCCTTCCCGTCTTCATCTCATAGTGTGTGTGTGCTCTCTGTGCTGTGTGGAGGGCAGAGGCTCTGGGAAAAGGAGGAAGTCATAGAGAGAGCAGAAGGAGAGAGCATTCTTTCCCGCTGAAGTCACCCTGTCTGTGGCGATGGGAGAGCAGTGCTGTCCACACACACACACACACACACACACACACAGCCGTCTCTGCGTGTCAGTGTCGGTACGAGTGGGTGGGAGTACACCACTGCAGGGGTTTTGGGTTGAGATAGAACGAGAGAGAGAGAGAGAGAGAGAGAGAGAGAGTGGTAAGAGAAGGATGGATAGAGAGAGACTCAAATAGGAGAGAAACGAGAGATAGTGGCAGAGATATGGGGTGGGTGGGGGGTAAAACAAGTGCAGGTGAGAGTTTTTACTACCAGAAAGAAAGTGGGATGAGGCATAAATGAGGAGGTAATAAATGGAAAATAAGAATAGAGTGTAGGCATGTGTTATGATAAGGAATAAGTTATTCCTCACCCATAAAATGAAAATTCTGCCATCATTTGCCATCTCTGATGTTGTTCCAAACAATATTCTGTGGAACACAAAAGAAGATATTTTGAAGAATATTTCTGATCAGTGTTTGTCCATACAATTAAACGTCAGCGGGGTCCAAAACAACATTGGACCCCAACTGACATTCATTGTATGGACAAACACTGATCAGAAATATTCTTTAAAATATTTTCATTTATATTCCACAGAAAAGAGAAAGTCGTACAGGTTTGGAATGACATGAACGTAAGTAAATTATGATGAATTTTTCATTTTGTGTGAACTACTGCTTTAATGGATCTGGATTCTTTCTCAGATGCAGACAGAAAACTAATATACATATATAAAATATAATATAAGCATCAAACCTAATGTCATGACTATCAACACAGTTACTTGATACAACAGTTCACCCCCCCAAAAGTACTTGTAGAATGGTGAACAGAACCATTAAGGAACCAAAATAGTTGAAAAAATTTCTATCTCTTGATCTAGGAAGAGATAAACATGAACCTTAAGAAATGTGTAAATCCAGTGTCCTCCACATTTTCCTTTGTATCTGTAATTAAGAGGTGATCTTTCTGAAGCTCCGTAATGCATTAAAATCTTAGATAGCCCATAATGAGTTTCTCAAGATTAAATATTTGTTACTTTTCACAATCTCACAGTCTCATATTCAGATTCAAAAACCCTCCTCCATCTCCATACAGCAGGGAATTCTCCAGCACATGAAATTTCTCTTTGCAGCTTCCAGCACAATGCTGAAGATGTAGGCCCGGCCACAGGCAGCCAGTTCAGCGAAGCTTTCATATCTTTCACCTCTTCATCCTCAGTTCTCCTGGACTCCATAAGAGTGTCCTGATCTTCCAAGTAGAAGGTTTGGAGGTAAGATTCAGAGGTGAAATTAACAATGAGAGCTGTTCTTCCAACCATGAGCAAATGAAATGTTTGGGTGATAAGGCCTTCCAGTAAACCTCCTCCCTCCCCTCTTCTTACTGTCCACTGCCAGGACAGTCCCAGGGCCCTCAAACGTCAGGCCGCGGCAAGGCGCTCAAGCGCTGTCTGTAATTGCTTCGGTCTAGACACTGTCTGGTATGGGAAACAGACAAGCACATTGAGCATAAGAAGGGGGAGGGGGATGGAGAGAGAATGCAATGGGATTAAAACGAGTTACAAAACGGCCTGGATCCCTCCAGTGAAATAAAGGATGTCAGAGCCTGATTGCAGTGGGTGGATGATTTACAGTACGAGAGCTGCATTAGATGGAAGTGTTTCATTCAGCTTCAGTCCTGTGGTCTATGGAGGTGATCAAATGAGTTCTCCTGGCTTTCTGACCTCAAACCAGCGTTGTTTTCACTCTGATAAAGTTGGTGTCTGAGAGTGATGGTCCTTTATTAGTCTACACATCTACAGCATTATTTTGGTTAGCTCTTGAGTGTCTCTTTGCACTAGTAATGGTAAGCCTCATCAGTCAGCAATCAGCATATTGGACCCCTTTTTGAGTTTAAGCTCTTTTATATAAGAACACCTTATCCACCTTACTGTGCAACACGGAAGTAAGCTATTTTCTTTGAATGTATAATATTTCTGTTTCATTAGTCTCTGTAGGTAAATAACTAGAAAAATAATAAAGTGCAGCAAATGCTAATACTATTTGCTGCACAAACCAGTGTTTATGATTATAATAAGAAATTTATATAACAAATATTTGCAATATCAAGCTGCGTAATGGACTGTTATTGTACAGTAAAATAACTGGAAGCAAATAACATCAAAAGCCACCTTTTATGGCCAATATCAATTTGGGCCAATATACAGGTGCATCTCAATAAATTAGAATGTTGTGGAAAAGTTAATTTATTTCAGTAATTCAACTCAAATTGTGAAACTCGTGTATTAAATAAATTCAATGCACACTGACTGAAGTAGTTTAAGTTTTTGGTTCTTTTAATTGTGATGATTTTGGCTCACATTTAACAAAAACCCACCAATTCACTATCTCAACAAATTAGAATATGGTGACATGCCAATAAGCTAATCAACTCAAAACACCTGCAAAGGTTTCCTGAGCCTTCAAAATGGTCTCTCAGTTTGGTTCACTAGGCTACACAATCATGAGGAAGACTGCTGATCTGACAGTTGTCCAGAAGACAATCATTGACACCCTTCACAAGGAGGGTAAGCCACAAACATTCATTGCCAAAGAAGCTGGCTGTTCACAGAGTGCTGTATCCAAGCATGTTAACAGAAAGTTGAGTGGAAGGAAAAAGTGTGGAAGAAAAAGATGCACAACCAACCGAGAGAACCACAGCCTTATGAGGATTGTTAAGCAAAATCGATTCAAGAATTTGGGTGAACTTCACAAGGAATGGACTGAGGCTGGGGTCAAGGCATCAAGAGCCACCACACACAGACGTGTCAAGGAATTTGGCTACAGTTGTCGTATTCCTCTTGTTAAGCCACTCCTGAACCACAGACAACGTCAGAGGCATCTTACCTGGGCTAAGGAGAAGAAGAACTGGACTGTTGCCCAGTGGTCCAAAGTCCTCTTTTCAGATGAGAGCAAGTTTTGTATTTCATTTGGAAACCAAGGTCCTAGAGTCTGGAGGAAGGGTGGAGAAGCTCATAGCCCAAGTTGCTTGAAGTCCAGTGTTAAGTTTCCACAGTCTGTGATGATTTGGGGTGCAATGTCATCTGCTGGTGTTGGTCCACTGTGTTTTTTGAAAACCAAAGTCACTGCACCCGTTTACCAAGAAATTTTGGAGCACTTCATGCTTCCTTCTGCTGACCAGCTTTTTAAAGATGCTGATTTCATTTTCCAGCAGGATTTGGCACCTGCCCACACTGCCAAAAGCACCAAAAGTTGGTTAAATGACCATGGTGTTGGTGTGCTTGACTGGCCAGCAAACTCACCAGACCTGAACCCCATAGAGAATCTATGGGGTATTGTCAAGAGGAAAATAAGAAATAAGAGACCAAAAAAATGCAGATGAGCTGAAGGCCACTGTCAAAGTAACCTGGGCTTCCATACCACCTCAGCAGTGCCACAAACTGATCACCTCCATGCCACGCCGAATTGAGGCAGTAATTAAAGCAAAAGGAGCCCCTACCAAGTATTGAGTACATATACAGTAAATGAACATACTTTCCAGAAGGCCAACAATTCACTAAAAATGTTTTTTTTATTGGTCTTATGAAGTATTCTAATTTGTTGAGATAGTGAATTGGTGGGTTTTTGTTAAATGTGAGCCAAAATCATCACAATTAAAAGAACCAAAGACTTAAACTACTTCAGTCTGTGTGCACTGCATTTATTTAATACACGAGTTTCACAATTTGAGTTGAATTACTGAAATAAATGAACTTTTTCACGACATTCTAATTTATTGAGATGCACCTGTATATATATATATATATATATATATATATATATATATATATATATGTATATATATATGTATATATATATATATATGTATATATATATATATATATATGTATATATATATATATATATATGTATATGTATATATATGTATATGTATATATATATATATATGTATATGTATATATATATGTATATGTATATATATATGTATATGTATATATATATATATATATATATGTATATGTATATATATATATATATATATATGTATATATATATATATATATATATATATATATATATATAATTTATTTATTTATTTTTTCCTTAATTCTTAATTCCCATTTTTTTTCTAAAAAGTTATACTCTCAAACATCACTTAAGGTTGTTTTAAAAAAAAATTACTTTGTGTTTTCTGTACCTGAAAAGCCTAATATATACAAATATTATGCACCACATCTGTTTTCAACTGATAATAATAAGAAAATTTTCTTGAGCACCAAATCGTCATATTAGAATTATTTCTGAAGGATCATGTGACACTGACTGGAGTAATGACTGCTGAAAATTCAGCTTTCACAGGAATAAATTTCATTTTAAAATAGTCAAAGAGAAAATGGTTCTTTTAAATTGTAATAATTGTAAATTTCACAGTATTACTGTTTTGGCCTAATTTTTTACATATTCTGTGTACTTTTTTGAGACTATTAGTCAGACAGTGCACAAACAGAGTGATGCCAAAGCTGTATAACATATATAATCTAATTCTAATAATAATAAAAAAAATTCATTACTAGTTTCAATTCATTTTCAATAAATACTAATAATAAATAATTTCTTTCAAAGGTAGTATTGTTCTCTTCTATATAAAGTATCCTGTTAACTCTTTTACAGAGAAACCACTCCAAACGATTAAGTCTGAATGAACTGTCGCAAACCAATTCAGACCATTTTGCTAATTAGTTCAACCAATTTGTTAAAAGGAACTGACTCAAAAGAGATTCATTCACAGATTCATTCACAATACAAATGACTAGTTTTGATTCTAAACATCAAAGAACATACCAGTGTGTTTGTGTGTGAGGAACAGAGAGAAAATGAAGTATACAGTGAAAAAAAGATAGTATGAGAGTGTGCAGGAGTCTTGTGGACGATGCATGCCGTGCCGTGCTGTGCTAAACTGTACTAACCTCTCAGTTGGTGGCTGCAGTGCTAGAGCTCAAACAGACTTGAAAAGGATTTGGGGGGCAATAATTTAGCTTTTCCTCTGCTTCTCATTCTAACTCTTTCCTCCTCTCTCTTCATAGGCATTTCAAAGCCTAGGCAAAAAGGCGGAATGAAGTATTGTTCAAGAAGACTATCCATTCAATATTAAGTTCAAAATGTTCACACTGACACTTTGGGCCGCTATGAGTACGTACAGTTTATTTTTGGTTGTGCAAGTCCTTTGAAGGTTTGCCAGTCCTGGCAAAATTTAGCAGTGTTCTTACGCTTGAAATACTGAGAGAGTGGGAAGGGTGTGGTGCAGTCCATTCTCAGCAGTGTGCAGTATGCCTGGCTTTATAAATGTCATCACTACTATCATTAGTGCTTACCTATTTTGTCACAGATCCTGATTACGTAAAAGAAGGACATGAGAATATCACAGAATATCCACAAGTACGATTTATTCTGGCCAAGAAAGACATTCATAAGCTTCGAATGAGTCCAAGTGTTCAACCCTTTGGAAATATTTCTTGTAAAGTTTCTTTGGAAGTATTTTCCATTTTCTCTACAGTAATTGATGGGGATAATTATTATAACTGGGATTTGTTTTCGTTTGCTCTGTCTTTTAGTCTCAGATTCAGGTTTCTATCTGTGGGCTGAGAACCGCCTACTTGGACAGAAAGAAGCAGTCTGACGAACATGTAAAGTGACCAGTCACAGTTCAGTTTGTATTTATGTGCCTTTTAGAGTCACATCATATTCATTATAAAACAGTTATTCCTAAATTATAGACTAGCACAGAAAAATCAATATATGGTGTGGCAAACTCTGCAAATGATCGAACAAAATAATAATAAAATGATCGAACAAAATAATAAAAAAAATGAACAGAAATATGTGCAGACTTTGTAATTACAATTTCTGTCCATCCAAAAGTTGTTGCTGTCAATCGATTAAAAAAATTAACTAATTAATCGCACATTTTCCCACCTAACATTAAAGTATTTAATTATATCTTTATATTGCAATAATTTCACATTCAATCTTCAAATTAATGTAGAAACAACATAAAGACTATATATTTAATATTTGTTTAATGCCATCTTTTATTATGACTGAAGACAAGTATCACTGACAACAATTGATGTCTCTATGAATTTTTTTCCTACTATTTAACCATTGACTAGCATTCAACATTACAGTATAATTGATAGCTATCAATTTAACATTTATTAGACTTTAAAAAACTTCTAATTTAAGTGAACTTAAAACAATCTTCACATAAATAAATTGTGAAAATATGGCCTAATTTAATAAAGTTATCAAACACTAAATTCTAAATTAAATAGAGGTGAAGATTAAAAGAAGTTACTGATTTCCTCTTTTTAATTTTGTTCTTTGATTAATAGACATCACAGCAGCTGGTTATTAGGTTATTTTGGCTGCTACTTTAAAAATTGCCACTGCTGAACTTGATGCGGATCTGACACTGCTTTACATGCGACTCATAAATAACAAATACATGCGTGCACAGTTTTAAGGCAGCTTTGATCGCCTTTTTTGTGACTTCATGACTTAACTGACGACATAACTACGACATTGCATACCTGTGGTTTCATCTGGGTTTGAATATGATACAGCGCTTTAATATAGACTAATACAGCGCGCGCCGACACAATTTGGCGTGCACTTGAAGAGCATGCGCTAAAAGCACAGTATGACAGCTGACAGGATAGGAAGACTAGTTTTTACTGACATATGGCCGGACAACATCTCATCTTAAAAGTAATACAGGTTTGCAACAACATGAGTGTGAATAAATTATGACAGAATTTTCATTTTTGGGGTATCCCTTCATGGTCTGTTCACACCAACATGAATTTTCGCCACACGATTTGTCTCTTCATACCAATGCGGAAAAACAAAAACAAAAAAATTAGATGGGCTGAATGAAAATGCAAATTCTCTCTCTGACAGTAGGTGGCGCTTATTGTCACAGAGAAGAGAGTAAGTCAAACTGTATTAAAATGTTCTCAAACAGATACAAGTAAGCTTTTTCCAGACTCTTCCTCTGCTTTTCACTGTTGCTTATTAAAATACTCCATTCGTAAGCACCACCATGTTGTAGCTTAATGTAACACAGCAGCTGTAGTAATGTGACCAAAGCACAAACCATTGGTAGGTGAGTTTTTTCGAAGTGCATTGGAAAAGAGATTAGAACATCTTTCCGTAAAAAACAAAAACAAAAAAACAAATCCATCGAGTTGACAGCAAACAAATTTGTGTCAGACTAAACAGATGCATTAACAGCTGTTTATTCAAATTAAAAAGTTTATCACACCAAACATTTCTATTGGTGTGAACAGGCATTTATTCTGCCATTCTAAACCCAACTGAAGCTTTTTACCAACCAAATGGGTTTACAGCAGTCACTTTCTTATTCCTATCTCCATCAGTCTCGCACTGTTTTTCTTCCCACTCTATGAATAGACAATGACAAGGATGCTTGTTTCCATCGCATATCTACTACACACGTGAACCAATCCAACTGCACTACAACCCCATTCCCATAACTAACCAACCATCTCCTGCCACTCACACAAACACACAGATGCACATGAACACCTATACACCGGCTTCAAATAGGCCAGGCTCAAACAACCTCCCGTGGCCCTCAGCTAGCCTCCCAGTAAGCCTTTTCATTTCACAGACGCATGGACGGGAGAAAAAGGAGGGAAAAATGAAGCTTGGGAGGAGGAGGGGGCCATTGCGGGGCAGGGACCGAAAGGGGAGTGTTGGCAGCATTGTAATGATGGAGAGCAACTCGATACTCTTGCATGCTGAATATTCCCCTGGAGGGCTTTTTCCATTACCCGAGCACAGCAGAATGGTGGAGTCGTTTAGTTTAGCCCAAGCTGCCTAACGCTCTCTCAAGCTCCCCCTCCCTTTCTCTCACCCTATCTGTTCCTCTGCCGCCCCTCCCCTCTCTCGTGTTCTCTCCCCGCTCTGTGTTTTTCCATAGGCACATTGTGCAAATGTAACCTTTCAGTAAGCCCCTCCCCTCCAGGAAGTTGGCTGGCCCCTTTGCTGCCAGGAAATATGAAAAACTGGCAGGATGCCCATTTAATCTCCAAACAGAGAGAGAGAGAAACGGCAAAGCAGTTGAGATAGAGAAGGAAATGTTACAGTTTGACTCACCAGAAGGGAGGGGGAGAGAGGACAGTTTTACTTTAGAGAGTCACATTAACTATAGCGCTCTGAAAAAGTGTCTAGTTTTCTGTTTTTTACTTAGTTTTACACTAAATATCATCAGATCTCCAAACCCATGAATGTATGAAAGTGAGATTGAGACTGGAGACTGGAGATGGTTGTAACAGAGGGTTAGTTGTCAGTTTAACTACTTAGAAATTAGGTACACCAGTAATACCACCATCATACATGAACACCAGCTTCCAGTGGTGACATTAAACAGAAGTCTTTGTGTATAAATAATAGGGACGTACAAAAACAATATTTGATGTAGAGAACATTTCACTTCCATGTAACAATTTGTAATCTTAACTTGAATAATCAAATTGAAGGATCTTAAATGAGAGTGCAGGTATCATCTGAATCAGTAGGTTCTCTTGTTTAATTTGATAGCATTTACTCTTGCACCCAAGTGTGAGGAATAGAAATGACATGGAGGGACAAGGAGTAGACAAAGAGGGTTGCACCATTACTTCCAACTTTCGTTTATTTGCATTTACTTGACAACTCTTAGGAAGATTAAAATAAGCACACTGTTTTTTTTTAGCAAGTGATTTATGTATTTTAAATTTTTGCGCTAAACAGCTCAAAATTAAATGGGATGGAGTAGGAGATTGGTGTAAAAATAATTGTTAAAAAGTTAAGTAATATGTAGCAGATAAATGTGGACAATTTATATTGATATTTAAGATAACACAAAGAAAAACACTGACTTGCAGACCCAATCACCCTAACATTCTTTAATAAATATATAAAAGCTTTTTAATGCCAGGTCCAAACTTCACAGTCCTTTACAATTGTTGCTTGTCAGACTGTATGATATGATTCCAGTCAGATCTTGGGTAAAATCCATGGCACACTGTAAAGCATCAACAATATCACACAGCAAATCTGCAACAACAAATTTCTTACACAATTTTGTTTAATTTGTTGAAGATTGATACTTCTCATAAGATTCACATCTATTCCAAACATTTTCCATTTGGATATTATGGCTCCGATAATGGACCTTCTGAGCCCTAGAGACATAGAAATGGCATTGTAACCTTTTCCAGGCTGACAAGCTACTTTCTTTTGCAGTCTGCAGAAATTTCCTTCCTTTGTGGTAAAATGCACCTGACTTTACAAACATGGTGCTGTCAAATTCACTTTGATTGTAATGTCTGATATATATTGAGCAGGGCCAGGCTAAATAAAGACTCATAAAACAACATTCCTTTATCACTGCAATCTTTTTTTTTTTTTTTTTTTTACAGTGGTGTGTAAAAATTTTTGCCCCCTTCCTGTTTTTTATTTTTTATTTTTTGCATATTTGTCACACTTGAATGATTCAGATCATCAAACAAATTTTAATATTACACAAAGATGACCTAAGTAAATACAAAATGCAGTTTTGAAATAATTATTTCATTTATTTAGGGAAAAAAGCTGTCCAAACCTACCTGGCCCTACATGAAAAAGTAATTGCCCCCTAAATCTAATAACTGGTTGTGCCACCCTTTGCAGCAACAACTGCAATCAAGCGTTTGCGATAACTGGCAATAAGTCTTTCACATCACTGTGGAGGAATTTTGGCCCACTCTTCTTTGCAGAATTGTTTTAATTCAGCCACATTAGAGGGTTTTCAAGCATGAAAGGACTGTTTAAGTTCATGCCACAGCTCAATCGGATTTAAGTCCGGACTTTGACTTGGCCACTCCAAAACCTTAATTTTGTTTTTCTTGAGCCATTCAGAGGTGAACTTGCTAGTGTGTTTGAGATCATTGTCCTGCTGCATAACCCAAGTGCGCTTGAGCTTAAGGTCACAAACTGATGGCTGGACATTCTCCTTCAGGATTTTCTGATAGAGTGCAGAATTCATGGTTCCATCAATTATGGCAAGTCGTCCAGGTCCTGAAGCTGCAAAGCAGCCCCAGACCATCACACTACCACCACCATGTTTGACTGTTGGTATGATGTTCTTTTTATGAAATGCTGTGTTGGTTTTACGCCAGATGTAATGGGACACGCACCTTCCAAAAAGTTCCTTTTGTCTCATCAGTCCACAGAATATTTGCCCAAAAGTCTTGGGGATAATCAAGATATTTTTTGGCAAATGTGAGACGAGTCTTTGTGTTCTTTTTGGTCAGCAGTGGCCTTTGCCTTGGAACTCTCCCATGGATGCCGTTTTTGCCCAGTCTCTTTCTTATTGTTGAATCATGAACACTGACCTTAATTGAGGCAAGTGAGGCCTGCAGTTCTTTAGATGTTGTTCTGGGTTCTTTTATGACCTCCTGGATGAGTCGTCATTGCACTCTTGGAGTAAATTTGTTAGGCTAGCCACTCCTGGGAAGGTTCACCACTGTTCCAAGTTTTCTCCATTTGTGGATAATGGCTCTGACCATGGTTCGCTGGAGTCTCAAAGCCTTAGAAATGGCTTTATAACCCTTTTCAGACTGATACATGTCAACTATTTTGTTTCTCATCTGTTCTTGAATTTCTTTAGATCGCGGCATGGTGTGTTGCTCTTTAAACATGCTTCACTTTGTCAGACAGGTTCTATTTAAGTGATTTCTTGATTCAACAGGTCTAGTAGTAATCAGGCTTGGGTTTGGCTAGTGAAATTTAACTCAGCTTTCTAAAATAATGTGGTTAATCACAGTTCTTTCATGATTTAACAAGGGGGGGGGGGGGGTTAATTCATTTTTCACGTAGGGCCAGGTAGGTTTGGACAGCTTTTTTCCCTTAATAAATGAAATCATAATTTAAAAACTGCATTTTGTATTTACTTGCATTATCTTTGTGTAACATTAAAATTTGTTTGATGATCTGAATCTTTTAAGTGTGACAAATATGCAAAAAATTACAAAAAAAAAAAAACAGGAAGGGGGCAAAGATCTTTTCACAGCACTGCACGTTGCTGTGTGTTTGTATCTAGTTGTTATTGTATTGTACAGCACTTAGTTGTTTTTAAGTGTGCTTTATAAATAAACTTTGATTTGAAAATAGCCAGTGACAATAACCTACATTTGCAGTCAATTACAGACAATTTCAGTCATTTGGCCATCATTTTCTGGGGGCAAAGACTTTTTCACAACCAAAGATTGCATATTTTAAACTTCAAACAACAAAGACATGAAAGACAAACCAAACATTTGTGACTCTATCTGTGTACTGCAACAGTCTACAACACCCAGCATTGTACACTCTTAAAAACAGTTTCTTTATTGGCATTGATGGCTCCATGAAGAACCCTTAATATCCATGGAACCATTCCATTGTGCAAAAAGTTCTAAATATAGATTATTAAAATGTTTCCTCAGATTATTAAAATGGTTATTAAAAAGGTTCTTTTAACCCTCTGATATTGTTCACTTGGGAGTCACACTTGTTATCGCTACCACTTTGTTTATTTAAATGGGGAGTCATCTCAATTATCACCAGTAAAGTATGGAGTACCACAAGGATCTGTCCTAGGTCCTCTGCTATTTTCAATATACATGTTGCCCCTTGGTAATATTATTAGAAAATACAGGATTAGTTTCCATTGTTATGTTGATGATACTCAACTATATATCTCAACAAGACCAGATGAAACTTCTAAATTATCTAAGCTAACAGAGTGTGTTAAAAATGTAAAAGATTGGATGACCAATAATTTTCTCCTATTAAATTCAGATAAGACAGAGATATTAATTATTGGACCAAAAAACAGTACACAGAATCTCTTGGATTACAATTTGCAACTAGATGGATGTACTGTTACTTCCTCTACAGTCAAAAATCTGGGTGTTATATTAGACAGCAACTTGTCTTTTGAAAATCATATTTCCCATGTTACAAAAACAGCATTCTTCCATCTTAGAAACATTGCCAAGCTACGAAACATGTTACCTGTTTCTGATGCAGAAAAGCTACTTCATGCATTCATGACCTCTAGACTGGACTATTGTAATGCACTGCTAGCTGGTTGTCCTGCATCTTCAATAAACAAGCGACAGGTAGTCCAAAATGCAGCAGCTAGAGTCCTTACCAGGTCAAAAAAAAAAGATCATATTACCCCAATTTTACAGTCTCTGCCCCGGCTACCTATTAAGTTCCATATCAGTTACAAAATATTATTACTTACCTATAAGGCCTTTAATGGTTTAGCTCCAGTGTACCTAACTAGTCTCCTACCACGCTACAATCCATCACTCTCCCTAAGGTCGCAGAACTCTGGACTTTTGGTAGTACCTAGGATAGCAAAGTCCACTAAAGGAGGTAGAGCTTTTTCACATTTGGCTCCCAAACTCTGAAATAGCCTTCCTGATAACGTTCGGGGTTCAGACACACTCTCTCTGTTTAAATCTAGATTAAAGACACATCTCTTTAGCCAAGCATTCACATAATGCATCTCATAATCTTGTACTGCAGTTATATCTGATCAAATATACATTATTATTATTTAGCTTGGGTTGAACAAATCATTTTTGCTTGGATGGAACAGCAGCTACGCTAATTATGTCTCTATTTGTTTCTCTGTTTCTGTCGCGGGACTAACATCCCGTGGTAACTAGGAATTACACAAGCTTCAGTCTGGATCCAACACTTAAATGATCTGAGATGACCAAACACCTGAGAAGAGATGATGCCAACCCCTCAGAGGACCTCAGATGATGCCAACCCTCAGACGATGCCAACCCTCAGACAACATACAGAACTACCAAATTTCGCCATAAGTTAAATATATTAAGTTTCTACAATATATAAATATATTGTAGAAACTTAATTTACTGTAAATCTGCTTTGCAACGATTTGTTTTGTGAAAAGCGCTATACAAATAAACTTGAATTGAATTGAATTGAATTGTTGTTCATGATCAAAAGTGACCAGACACCTGAAATGTTACCTTTTTTATTTTCAGTAAAATTAATGTAATATATTTATGTTCAATAATATGTTTTCTTTTTCATTTTGTATTTTGAGAGAATTTCATTGTACTAATTAATATTTAAGCAATAATTATGATAAGTATTTGAAAATAATACAAAAAAAAATTTTCTAATATTTTCTATTTCCAATTATAGCAGTATTTCATGTTAAAATAGAGACAATGCCTTTAAAATCCAATTTCTGAAGTTAGATTAGTGCCATCTGGTCGAAGTAAAAAAATAAAAACTTCTGCAATTCCATGGTTTAGCCACTAGATTCCTAAATAGCTATGTATAAAAGGCTTATAAATTCTCTAGTTGTTTTTAGACAAATTTTTATTATTTTAAGTTGTGAATTTGGATATATATTTAGACATTCTCAAAGGCAACTTTTTGTAAAGGTTTAGATTTTGTTTTTGTTTTTTTAAATGTTGGTTTGAAGTGTCAGTTTGTGCGTTAATTTGACTACAGTCAAACCTCAACACAAAGACATTTTATTACACATAACACATGGAGTGTGTCTAGAGTGTCACCCCTTCATTCTTTTTTTTTTTTTTTTTTGACCACAAGCAACAGAAGTTCCCAGGGAACACACATACTGATACAAAAAAAAAAAAAAAATGTATAGACTGAATGCACTGTAAGTCGCTTTGGATAAAAGCGCCTGCTGAATGCATAAATGTAAATGTAAGTGTGAATTTTTTTTGACAATTTATCTTTTTCGAATCAAGTCCATATATTATTATAATTTTTTTTTCATGGTCACATAGTGACTGCCATAAAAGTCTTCGAGTGTCATACCATTCCAATGAAGTAGTAATTTTGAAATAAATTTTTAAAATAAATTGGAATTTTTAAATAAATAAACAAATAAATAAATAAAAATCCTGTCTAAAATGACTGAACAACATCAGAGGGTTAAGTACTTTTAAGTTCTTTTAAGAACTGTTTGCTGAAGGGTTCTTTGGGGAACCCAAAAACGGTTCTTCAATGGCATTGGTGCAAAGACCCAATTTTGAAACCTTTATTTTTAAGAGTATAGATAATTGAGAACACTAAATCAGAAGTAACAGATTTCAGAAGAAATTGCCAGTAGTCAATACACAACACATGTGAACACACACAAACCTGCCTTGCCACACCCTGAAGAGTCATTCAGCCTATTTAGCACATCACACACCCAATACAGAAGGTGATATTGTTACTTGGTGTGGTGTAGCCTAGTTAACATACAACAAGCAGGTTATAAAGATTGCTTCATACCGCTTTTTGCGAAAGGCAGACTCAATCTTATGTAACGTCCCACGTCATTCTCTTCCTGGTAAACAAGAGCTGTGCTGCTCCGGAGCTGAAGAGGGTTTAGAGCGCATATTAAAGCTAACTCTGTCAGAGACAGTTTTGCCTACAGTACACAACCATCCTGCTCCTCTTTGTGCCTCCATGTTTTGCAAAAGCACCTTGGGTCTCTTAAAAGTGTCAAGTGTGGTAGAAGAACATTGTGATGGGTTGAGCTGGCAAAACTTGTGTTTGTGAGATTTGTCTGTGTAATGGGGAGGAAAAAACATACACGACTCCTGCTGAGGTTTAGCAGTTGACTAGCTTCAAACTTTGACTTCTAAGCTTTTCGAAAAGCATCAAAAGGCCCTTTACTTTATTAAATGTTCATTTAAAGCAAATTAATTGAGGTTGAACGGAACCACTTGTCCTTGTTCCCAAAACTGTGGAATCTGAATGTTTTTACTTGATAAATGGGAACAACTCAGATTTTTCATCAACAAAGTGAGGCAGTGAACGCGTTACTGATCTACTTGGTGATAAAAGCATGAGTAGGCTCCAGAGTCCTGCTGAGGCAGATGAGGTTGACTCACCTCCGCTCCCTGCCCTATCTCCTCTGTGATTTCCAGTCACTGAACTCAGCCCCATGTACCTTTTATGGGCCAAATAGTCCACTTCATCTCTTCCTGCGTTAGCAGCACTGAGTATCTTGCAAGGGCTGGGTCAGGAATACTGGGAAGTGGCCTAACTAACAGTGCCACCTGATGGCTAAGGGCTGCTACTACATAAAACACATGACTGTTGTTAGGAACTAGAGCACCACCACAGGCTAACTGCCATAACTGCACATCTGAGATTTAGCCTTAACCTTTTTTTTTTTTCCACAGAACTACTTTGCTTTTTAGAACTTAGTCTACCTCAAGAGTCTACCTCAGTATTTGTATTCTAGTTCTATTCTATCTTTATGCACATTTTGATAAAACAAATAAGCAAAAGAGAGGATTTATTTTTTTCACCATATTCATATCCTCCCTCCTTATTTTGTGCATTTGCTCCATTTCCTGGAAGTGCTTCCTTACTTATGACACGCTTCCTGATGGTTTCTGTGCAATAGGGGGAAACGGTGGGTGGAGGAGAGAACTCATGGAAGGAGATGACTGTTTTCCTGACTCACATTTTCAGATTCCATCACTATTATGTGGAAGGAGAAAGAGGTTAATCTCAGAACAATAGGTGACATGAAGAAGAGATGCTGAACCTCATGGTGACTCCAGCTCATAGATGTTACATTGTATGCTGTTTTTAGTGTATATTTTTTTATCTTAAATCTTGAGAACATATTTAAGATAGTTCGTCTTGATTAGAGGGAAAGTCCACCCAAAAATGAAAATTATGTCCATCATTTACTTACCTTCGTGTTGTTCCAAACCTGTATGACTAACATGAAAGAAGATACTTTGAAGAATGCTGGTAAGCAAACAGTTTTGGTTTCCATTGACTTCCATTTTATGGTCAAAAAATACAATGGGAATCAGTGGGGACTGAGGCTGTTTGGTTACAAACATTCTTGAAAATATTTTATTTTGTGTTTCATAGAAGAAAGAAAGTCATACCGGTTTGGAATGACATGAGGGTGAATATATGATGACAGAATTTTAAGGTTTGGGTGAACTATCCCACAGCACAGAACAAAATCACACATCAAGACCAGCAAATTGATTTTGCTATTGATATATTTGCACTATGAATGACTGCGATTTCTGTATTGTAGAAAACCCTCTCTTTCATTGAATGCTGGAGGTCATTTCTCTCGTGGAACAGAGTGAAGAGCTCCCGTTTCCTATAGATCACCAGTCATCTCATCAGTTGAGGACGAATACCATTTCTCTCATAAAACAGAGAGGTAATTTCTCCAGTAGGTGCTCGTAAGCCATTAGTTTTATAGAGCTGCATGTATTATGGTTAATCTTTACTCTTGGTTAGCCATGAGACCAGCTCCGCTCTCTGGAACCTGGGTTATTGGACTACCATACTGGAATTTAGGGGTCTAATGGACTTTACACCGAACACACACACACATAAAGAGGCTAAACCAGAACCAGGTGATATGTAGTAGGTTCCAGGAAGGACTCTTTTTTCCATTTGGGAGAGAAAGTGGGGAATCCCAATAATGTAAACATTCCTTTCACCTCACCATCTCGCTCTCGCCATGACCCTAAAACACCCTCCCTGCCACATCCACGCATGCCGTGAAGACCCTTATCGCTCCACACTCCCCCTGAAGCCGGGCTGCGCCGCTACCCCCGTGCTGCAGAGCCCTGACAGGCGCATGAAAAGGCGGGGGCCGGGAAGCATTTGGGCTGGGGGTGCGGAGGGGGTTCGAAGGGAGGAGGAGGAGGGGTTCCATTTAAATTCCTGCTTTGTTCCCGTGTTCTCCACCAACCCCCTTTACTATTCCCATTCCTTGGTTTTCTCCTCATGGAGCTTTGTTTCCCAGCCTAGAGAGATCAGAAGAGAGTAAGAGCGTATAGAGTCCTAAGAGTCCCTCGGCGGGAGGGCTGAGGGTTAATTGAGCTGAGGTTACTACTTCCTGTTTGACTCCAAAATATAACTTCTGGTTCTGTGAATGGTGAAGTTATCAGTGTTTACAAAAACTAAATGAAAACATTTTTCTGAATTTAATAAAAATAAAAACATAGATTTATAACTATATATTTTTTATTGTTTCTCTTATGTTCACCAAGGCTGCATTTATTTCACCAAAAAGCTGTTTTACAGTTTTTCTCGATTGCCTAAACACATTTCTTGAAATTATGCTTCTTTTTTGCAAAACTCTAAACACGAATCCATAACTTCTAACTCAATTTCCCAAACTTCCTATATTCAGGTCAAAATTAAGCTCTCCACTCAAAACAACTCAGTCTTGCTGAAAAACCAAACTTTGCTCTCAGACATGACACACAAACAGTCAAAAACACATACACTACAACACAGTTTTACACACTGATCAGATAAATTCAAAACAATACTACAAAAACCGGTAATAAGTGTGGGACTCCCCAAATGTTTTATTCCTCAATTTAATGTACTGTAGAGTACAGTACAATACAGCAAACAACAACAAAAATCATTTTTCTGCCCCAGTATCCCTTCTTTGGTCTGAAACAGGCCAAAGAACCTCTTCAGCATCACAGGCTATACTGGCCCTGGCCAGGCAGCAGGGGTTAAATCCTCTTGCATGCCTGATGTCCTTGTGTCATTATTCACAAATAAGAAAATGCTTAGTCATGTTGTCAATATAACAGTGCACTGTATTAGTATTACCTGATGTAAACTATGGCAACAGTTTGGATGACAGTTACTGTACTGAAATGCAGAAGGCTGTACTTCTTATGTATGCCATATATCCATTTCAAAAGTACAAATGTACACATTACTGTATGTTGGATATTGATTGAAAAAGACTGGATATGATTCACAGTTTCACTTTTACTAATGGTCTGACCAATAAATAAATAAATAAATAAAAAATTAAAAAACACACACATTACAACGTCACTGTGAAATAGAAAAGAAAAAGAAATATGTGCACAAAGGCGAAAATAAAAATTAGAAAGTCCACTGTCAGAATTTGTAACTCTTGTGTTGTCATCTGTCTATATATGCTTTCCAATTGAAGGTTCATGAGATGCACCTTTGAGCTATTTCAGAGAACTGGTTTGTCATTGGTTGATCTATATTCTCTTCATTAGTGAAAGTCAAGATTCACTTGAACAATTCATGACAAAGTTATAAAAAGTCTAATAGAAATGTGTAGAAAATATGCTTGACAGTTTAGATCAACTAGATCAACCATTTTGCATTTACCGTAATGACTTATACGATGAACTAATGACTTGAGGTTTTGAGGGGTAAGACTATTGCACAGAGAACTATATAATACATTTTGAGCAACATGACAATAGCAACTGATAATGTAGAAAACCACAGACAAATATACATAATCAGTTGCATGAAGCAATCGCAACTTGTTCAAAAGAATGAGAAACTTTTTATGATGTGCACAAATGACTAGATGATGTGGAGGCTGAACAAGTAGTTTTGAGAATTTCATTTCTGATCTGAGAAATGCACCAAAGCTACTGAGAAGAACTGTAAGCTGACTTTGGCCCTTTATCCATGGAAGGTTCTGATTGGTGTGTGATAAATTTTGACTCCTAGTGTTCCCACTTGGGTAATTGAGTGCTAATTGAGCTCAAACTGTGCAGAATTGAGTGAACAATATTGAATGCTAGTGCTTTCTAAATGACCACATGGTGTAAGCACTGAGAAATGTAGGGATTTGTGTCTAGAGTTTTGCATTAACAGTTCATCAAATCTGACTCATGTGTTAAAGTAGGGGAATAGTGTTTATAGTTCAGCAAAATGGCTGTGCTTTTTGAAAAATGGAATTATGGTTTTGAAATTTTAGTTCAAAAGTCTGGTCATAGTGTTTTAGCAACCGAGAAAAACTGTAATGTAAATAGTACAATTAAAAATAACTGTTTTCAATTTCAGTATATTTTAAAATGTAATTTATTCCTGTAATGGTAAAGCTGAATTTTTAGTAGCCATTGCTTCAGTCTTCAGTGTCACATGATCCTTCACACATTATTATAATATGCAGATTTCGTACTCAAGAAATATTTCTTCTTATTATCAATGTTGAAGATAGTTGTTCTTCTTAATATTTTTTGGTAAACCATGATACAAATCTTTTAGAATTCTTTGATGAATGTATTCAAAAGAACAGCATTTATTTGTAACATTACTTTTGATCAATGTAAGGCAAAAAAAAAAAAAAACATTCAAGTGTGTATAAAAATGTTATAAACCACCTTTATTAAATGTGAAAATGCAACTATTAAACATTAAAATGAATGAAAAGACAAACTAAAAATAAAATGGAAATAAGAAATACATTTTAAATGATAATAATCCTGAAAGCTGTTTAAGTCACAATTAAACAGGATCACATATATCTGAAAGCCCCTTTTAAAAATCAATATTAGAAAAATAGCGAAATGCTAGAATCCATTTCTTCGAGGCAAGAAGAAAAGTAAACTATTTTTTAGATGTACAATTTTCCTTTTATTTGTGCAACCTCAATCTGAACAATGACAAACATGAACAGACAACTGTTTTCCCACAGAATTGTGGGTTTGGAGGCCAAATGGCAGAAGCAGAATAAATGAGCCAACAACGTTGTTGCCAAGCACAGAATCTCCCCCGTTCCCTGACTGAATCACCTCAGTGTGCATGTTAGATCATTTTTTTTTTTTTTTTGTAAAGGTGTAATTTGAGCTAGAGTCATTGACACTTCAATTAATGACCCAATCTGAGGTCAAGTCCTTTTCATTGGTTCAATGTTCTCTCCACATGTTGAGGCTCATGTGACTGAAGGAATGAAATTGAGTCATGTGGGGGCCTCTGTCTGTCCTGAAGGTAGTAATAAAGCTCCAAAGCAACAGCACAGTGCTACAAAATGAGTCTAAAGAGTTTAAAGAGTCTAAATCACTTAAAAAAAACTTTTAGGGGGAAAAGTTGTTTTTTATGTGATTTAGATTCTTTAAAGGAATGGTTAGAGTGAGTAAATGATGGCACAGTTTTCATTATTGGACAAACTGTCCCTTTAAACTTGCAACACATAATGACTACATTTCAAACATGAGTGGACTGTACCGTTTAACATGTTTCATTTTTCATACTTATCCATGTACAATAATACACAGATAACATAATTTTGTAACTCAGGAGACAATAAAATTACATTGAATGGAGCAGATGAAACTAGGCAAACTCATCTGGAGGAAGGTCAGGAGCTTGAAAAGAGCTTTAAACTTTATTTTATAGATAATTTCAGCCTTAGGTGTGCTATCCATATTTGTTTTTTGGATATGTTATACTTTTAGGAAATTTAAAATTCAGGCTGATGTCATTGGAATATTTGCATACTGTATTTATATTGGTCCACAGAAATATTAAGTAGCACAAACATTTTTAAAATAAGAAATAAACAAATTTGGAGGAAAAAAAAACACCAATAGCATACTTTTAAACAAAATGTATTGTATACAGAATTGTAATTGGTCTTCCTTTCTTGCATCCATTAAATAATTTATAGCCACATTACCACCATAAAGATGGTATTTCTGTGCACTTTAATACTCATATACAGCCGACAGAACACAAGACACTATCTAAGTGTCATGACAACGGCATCTTATTCACACAGAGCCAAAGCCTTAAACCCAAACTCACCTTAAAGTTTAATACTATTTTTTGCTGCATTGCAAGTTCTGGCATTTGAATGCACATTACTAAGTGTGTTAGTATTTGAATGCACATTTTGTTTTGTGTGTAATTTTCTGGGATTATGGCGTAACCATTATGACACGTTCTTGATTTCTTTTCCCCCCTCACTGCACCAATTACATCTGCATTTATCACTCAGCTCTGTCTCTCTCTCTCTCTCTCTCTCGCTCGCTCTGCCTTTCCTTTAAATTATAACTAGTTTGTGCAGCTGACTGCAGAATTGATGCAGCTGAGAGAAAGGAGGCGAAGACGAGAAATAAAAAGAGAGCAATGGAAAAGAAAGAATCACTCGTGAGTGAGAAAAGAACAACGGGAGAACGAGAGTGAGAGAGAGTAGAGGGAAGGCAGTGGATGGGAAAGAAAACAGAATTTAAAAGAGTGATAGGTAGGCAAAGGAAGAGAAGAATTTCGAATATAAGAAGAGAGAGAAATCGGCAGAAGGTTAACCAATCAGAGAGCCACTGTCAAGAGAGAGAACTGATCAAAACCGCGGAAGCCTGGTTCTTGGAAACAAAGGACTGCAAACGTAAAACATGGATGAATGTATGGAACGAAAGGGGTGTATGGCGAAAGCGAGAGCCGGGGAATGAACGAGGAAGAGGGGAACAAATGAAAAAGAGTAGGAATCAGCAGAAGAGGCTTTTGCGGTCCCAAAGCAGAGGGGGAGGAGGAGGGCAAGAGAGAGGCAGGTTGGGGATGAGAAGGCAAGATCAATAACTAATTTCAGTGCCGAGCCTCAGTCGGACTGTTTTCCAATAAGCCCTGGACATAACGAGTTAGCTTGAATAGCTGTGCTGCAGCTATTGCTGCTCTCTCTCTCTCTCTCTCTTCATCCATCCCCCCTCGCTCTACCCGCCTCATGTCTCTCAGGGCCCTGGTGCTAGCGATGGCTGGATCGATCCTCTACACGCTCACAAACACACACATACTCAGGAATACAGGCCTGAGTTCTGTAACAGGATGCCAAGACATGTCACTACTGCTGCAGTCTTGCATGCTGGTTGAGTGTGTGTGTGTGTGTGTGTGTGTGTGTGTGTGTGTGTGATTGTGCGTTATAATTATTTCCATCATTATGAATCATCTTATATCTAAGTAGAGTGACCAGATGACCATAATAATTTTCATAATAATAAGTTTCAGATTTCATCTGAAAAACAAAATGTGCAAGTATTTTTATCACTTGTCAACAATGAAGTAGTTCTTTATTGTGTGCATTTACAACAGTATCAAAAATCAGTTCCTTCAAACTTTTTTTCCTTGAATAAAAATGATTATGTGCATTTTGACATTTACTTGTGAACTTGCAATTAAAGAAATATTTCATTAAATCACAAAACAATACCTAATGAATGTTGCATAACCAAAACATGATTTGGAGGCAATAGCAGTATATGGGATTCTATTTTTGTTGCAATAAATCATTTTTAAAACAAAATATGACAACATAAACAGTCAAATGTACAGTAATTCCAAATAAAACACTTTTAGAGGCTGGATGGCCATGATGTTTCAGGAATATTTAAGGTTTTATCCTGGTCACTCGATATCAGAAATAGTTTATAGATTATATGTAGTAAATATTACAAATATTAACTATTTAAAGGCAAAAACTGTTTTGCCAGGTCTGAAAATACAGTACTGGCATGCTGTTGAATCCACAACTCCACTGCAAAAGAAATAATGTTTTAGCTGAGATGTAATCTTGCAGTCTGAACCGGGACATCAACAGACTCTTTTCATTGGGGCAAGAGACCTATAGTCAAATGGATATGTACTTATAATGCATTGTTGAAGAAACAAAACTTGCAAATGTCACCTGTCATTTGAATTTCTCAATAAGTCAGTGGTCTACTTGTACTGCAGGTAAAGACAACATATATCCATAACAGTATAAAAAAAAGTATAAAATTATGGGGATGTTATGAAGTAAAGAAGACACTGAATAGACAACAGATCGCTGTATTGCTTAACTGGCTGTACACAACAACAGCTGCTCCTGCTGCTTCCAGTTCGTTCATAAGAGTTATCAGTTTGAATCAGTCTAGTCTCACTGAATCACTGAATCGTTCAGAATGGTTGTTGATTTACTCAAAGCTGTTTTATTCATCATGTATATCTCCAAAATCAGTTTTTACAAATTAAAGTTGTTTGTTGTTTTGGGAGGAACTGCACAAAGTGGGCTCTTTGCATAATTGTTCATGTATATGTCTATGCATAGCCTATATGAGTATGTATGTATTTATGCAATGCAAAATGTACCAAAATGTTGAGTCTCCATGAGCACAACAGTTCCTTATGTCATGATCAACACATTATCTTTTGTCCCATTGTCATCAGTTTCTTTGGCAATGGAACAAGGAAACTTGAGAAAGTTTTCTCCTCAACATTAATATGTACATTTCATTAAATCATTTCTAAAACAAAATGTGACAGCATAAACAATAAAATGTAATTCCACATTTAACAGTTTTAGAGGCTCTTGTGATCTGCAATGTTTAATTCACCTTTGCTGGCAACAGAAAATGAACGTTTACAGTGACACCAAAACACTTCGCTTGCATTGTTGAATGCGCATTTTCATTTGGGTATTTCTCCAGCTTAGCTAGCGAGCTAAATTGAGAAGCTGCTTGCACTGAGAGGACTGCAGCGAACAGCACCAAGCGTGTAAAGTTATTGTTATGGCAGCCAGATACATTCCAAAGTGATTTGCGAAAAGACATTCTAGAATTGAAAGTATCAGCAAATCAACTTTCAATGGCAAAGAAACAGCTATTGAGAAGAACAAACTATACCAGAGACAGTAGCTATAAGGACACTGAAGAGACATAATTTTAAGCGAATGCATCTGGCAGGTGAAATCAGGACGCATTAACATTTTTAAAGAATTGTGGGGACAAAGCTTTCCCCTAGGTGTCTAATCATCTAATGCAGGATGATAGAGATGAAATGTCAGGTTAAATTTAAGTGTCGTTGAATGCAGGGTACTTTAAACTTTAAGTTATTACTGCTTTTGTTTACTTTGATTATGCTGTTTCATATGTACAAATATATTTTACATGATTCCATTAAATATGTGAATATAAACACTACTGTTCAAAGGTTTTGTGTCAGTAAGATGTTTTAGTTTTTAAAGTAATACTTCTAATCAGCAAGTAAATGTTAAATTTTTACTTTTTTCTGTATATATATTTGTAAATTTGTAGATTGGTCCACATATCCAAGGAAGACCAGTCACAATGCTGTAGGCAAATAAATGTAATAAATAATTGCATCTACATTTATGTTCAAAATAGTGGAGTAGTAAGATTTTTTTTTCTATTCATCCAAGAATCCTGAAACTAAAATTATAAGGGTCTCTACAAAAATAATAAGCAGCACAACCGTTTCAGCATTGATAATAATAAGAAATGTTTCTTGAGCAGCAAATCAGCATATTTAGAATGATTTCTGAAGGATCACGTGACAATGAAGACTAAAGTAATGGCTGCTGAAAATTCAGCTTTGTCATCACAGGAATAAATTACATTTTATAATTAATTAAAAAGAGAAAAAAATATTTTAAACAACAATATTTCACAATATTGCTGTTTTTACTGTTTGTCTGTACTACCACTAGATGGTGCTGCTCTACTGTGTGTTTACAATGGTCATTGAAACTATAATTCAATATAATGCAAAGACAAAAAACGCATGGTTATGAAAAAAATCACTGTTCTGCTGTACTGTCTCAAGAGTTTACTTGAGTCTTTTACTTGATAAGTACACATATTGTTCCAAGTGAGAAGCACCATTCAGAAATTATGTCAAAGAAACTGTTTAATCATTTGTGACCTAGTCTGGCTTGTTTCATCTGAGAACTGGTTCAATAACAACAGTCTGGTAACAATGGAAAACAGGATTCCATCCTATTTTTTTTTTCTACATATATAGTTTTTTTCTGCTTTCCCCTCTCTTTCTTCTTCTCTCTTTTTATACTCATCTCTCTCCCCGTATCTCTCTCACATTCTCTCTCTCTTTCTCTCTCTCTCCCGCTCTCTGTACTGCTTGCATGGTTACAGCTGCACTGGTGATAGGGAGCTTGTGTATGTGAAATATTAATAAGAAAATGGCTAATGCATTTTTAACTATGTGCCAGCCAAACGTAGTCTCAGAGGAGTGTAAATTCTCCTCCAAACCAGGTGTGGAGCTCCTGTGCAACTAACTAGTTTGGTAACTCATAACCTTTCCAAACTGCCTTCATCTTTGATAATATGTTTTGTCTTAAATTCAGACCATTATATTAATCCCAAAAGCAATCCTTCACGTCTTTCATATGTGAGGTAAATACTAACTCTATAATCATGATTATAAATCTAAAATATCTCCAAAGGAAGTTTATGACAAGATTTAGCTCACTTGTAGGGGTTTTTCCAGAAATCTCAGCTAAGTAAAGCCACCCATAAAGGACACTTCTATCCTTTCAGTAACCTTTTAGTATTCTCTCTTTCTCTTTCTGTTTCTAGGTCAGGGATTAGGCAGAGAAGCAGTAGTGAGTGTGTGCTCTGCACCGCTGTCCACTTCAATCTACCCAACCAGGGCTGATCTCACAAAATATAGATACAGAGAGCGAGAGAGGGAGAGAGTTGTTGGCGGTGATGGGGTGTCAGAGGCTCACGTGGGGAAAAGAGAAAAAGAGGGGGAAAATCAGAGGAGAAAAGGCAGAAAGAGAAAAAGGCAGCTAGCATGGGAAGCATAGCATGTAGCTGGGTTGTGTAACATTCAATCCTGTTTTGTTCCATAAACACACACGCACACACACAGACTTACACTGTTCTCAAAATGCGAGGCACTGCTGCACTGTGAAACCAGAAACCACATCAGACCTCAGACCTTCAAAGACAGAAATAATCCTGTTCTCACCCAAACCTGATTATAATTCAGTCATTAAGCATTCAGCTCGACGCCCTGCAGAGCTCTGGCTTCGATTAAGTGTTGACTGGTTGAAGTTTGCTGCTGATATATTGCTGTATGTTACTACAGGGATTATAATGATATATTAAAATAAAAAGGTGAGATTTTAAAACTGTTAGATATTGCATATTACGTACAGATATACTGATTACATTATAAACATACATAATAAATGTGCATACCCATTTATATTTCATATATATATATATATATATATATATATAAAATTCATAGTATTATTCATTTTTGATTTAGCTTTTATTTTAAGTTTTAGTCATTTTGTTATGTGCTTCTGTCATTTTTATTTTTTAAACATCTCTATAAAGCTTTCTTTTTGTTTTAGTTTTAACATTTTTAGTATGTCACCATCAGCTTATTTCAGTTTCAGTCAATTGTCATTTAAATTTTTCCATCTAGTATTATACATTTGATTTTATTTCAGCTTTTTTTTTTCAATTGCCAAAAACAACTTTTTATTTACTATAACAACTGTAAACAAGATTATAATATAATATAATATAATATAATATAATATAATGCAACCCGAATTCTGGAAATGTTGGGACGTTTTTTAAATTTGAATAAAATGAAAACTAAAAGACTTTCAAATCACATGAGCCAATATTTTATTCACAATAGAACATAGATAACATAACAAATGCATAAGTGCATATGGTATAGGCAGCTTGCATGTTTTGGAAGGCACTATGAATGCTGAAAGGTATATAAAGATTTTAGAGCAACATATGCTCCCCTCCAGACGACGTGTATTTCAGCAGGACAATGCAAAACCACATACTGCAGCTATTACAACAGCATGGCTTCATAGTAGAAGAGTCCGGGTGCTGAATTGGCCTGCCTGCAGTCCAGATCTTTCACCTATAGAGAACATTTGGCGCATCATTAAACGAAAAATACGTCAAAGATGACCACGAACTCTTCAGCAGCTGGAAACCTGTATCAGGCAAGAATGGGACCAAATTCCAACATCAAAACTCCAGAAACTCATAACCTCGATGCCCAGATGTCTTCAAACTGTTCTGAAAAGAAGAGGAGATGCTACACCATGGTAAACATGCCCTCGTCCCAACTATTTTAAGACCTGTAGCAGGCATCAAATTTGAAATGAACTAATTTTGTGCATAAAATTGTAAAATTTCTCAGTTTAAACATTTGTTATGTTATCTATGTTCTATTGTGAATAAAATATTGGCTCATGTTATTTGAAATTCTTTTAGTTTTTATTTTATTCAAATTTAAAAAATGTCCCAACATTTCCATAATTCGGGTTGTATAATATAATATAATATAATATAATATAATATAATATAATATAATATAATATAATATAATATAATATAATATTAAACATGAGCATGACAATGTAGTCATCCATTTTAAGCAGTAATTATTAAAAAATATTCATGGTAATTTATAATAATTATAATTTATAATATATTTGCCAAATGCCATGACTGACCAATCAGAATCTAGTATTCAAGAGAGCTGTGTAAATAATAGCACTTTGTAGCTACCTGATGGCTACTGCTTCTAAAACAAACATAATACTGAAATCGTACAGGGGCATTCAGTACAAAAATATTTAAACAAACAAACATACATGACTTTACACAATTTTTTTTTTTTTGTTGTTATTGTTTTCTTCTGCTTCAGGAGAGACCTCAGTCCATCCTTTCTTTTCATCTGTGTATTTTACCTTTTTTTTCCATCACAATACAGGTGCTCCCATCCAAACTACCATGATGTAATCCAACTGTAATCCCAAACATGAAAGAACCACACAGCTGTCATGTGTCACAAACACACATACACACACTCTCTCTTCAAAGACTTTTGCAATGTGTGTTTGGCTAAAATTAGCTCCTGACTCATTTTTGAGGAAAATTGGTATTCATTTTTAAAACACCGTTAATGATATTGTAACATTTCTTAGTTAGCTTGGTTGTTTTTGCCTTTTGGCTCTGTGACAGACATTCTGGCCATATGGTTCAGCTTGAATAAGGCATAAGACCTCCTTGTGACCTTTCAGAGTGTATAAACACAAACATTTGCATACACATATGCACAAACACAATCAAATGACTGTGTAGCAAATGGCATACAGGAACACAGCAGATTATCTCGTATTTTATCTGTTATTAAGTACACAAACAGATAAATTCACCAAACAAAGAGGCACATCCACTCATAGCTGCTTGTATCATTATGTTAACAAGCTTGTGCTATTATATGCATTATTTACACATATGCAAATTATAAATATATGTATTTATAATTATATAACAGTAGTCATCTGCTGAATAAAATGGCTTTTAACAATACAGCCATGCGTTATAAAGTATATAGATTAGCCATTTTAACTGTCTAACTAGGATTAGTATGAAGAGTCCTTGGCATTATCTAACATTTCAGTAATAATTCCACTATATTTAACATAGTTCCATGGAAACCTACAGAATATCTGCTTTTAATGAAGTGTTAACCTATTGTAACAATTAACATAATTTTACATATACATTTTCATAGTATTGTCGTCAATAAAACGTACTTCAGGGTAGTATTGCAAATAGGACAACTTGTATCCGAAATACCATTGTTAGTCTGTTTTGAGCTCTGACCACTATGTGGCATTGTGTTTACTGTTAGTGTTAGTTTGCTTGAGAGAACTACAGATCCTGTTGTGCCTATGTTTAAATATAAAAAAAAATAAATTTATTGATTGAGTGAGTGAGTGAGTGAGTGAGTGAGTGAGTGAGTGAGTGAGTGGATGATTAAATAAATGAATTAATAAAAGTACAAATGACTGACTGGCTGAATGAAGGGAGGAATGATTTTAACCTCAAGCTGTCCTACTTGGCTTGAATATAGTACAACAGTGCCATCACGTGGCTACTTTAATTAATGCACAAGTGTTTTTTTAATGCTTTCACAGGGTAATGTTTTATTACAGTTATCATATACACATGAATTCTACACATTCAAAATGTATTTATTTATTTTGTAATAATAACATAACATTTTTTGTTACTTTTGTACAATTTATGATTTGACACAAACAACATGACACAAATCTAAATTATCCTACAAATGACCTAAGCACACTTTTAGGAAACTTCTGCAGGAAACTTTTTTTTTTAAATTTATTCTTTGTTTAGGTAGCACACGATGTATCATGTCAGTAGCAGTAAGTTTAACAGTCACTTTAAATGCAATTAATTCAAAGTGTTTATAGTTGTGCACACGTTTTTGGAAGTGTCCTCATATTGTCTATTTCTTTTTCAGGGAATCCATATTTCCTCTCTTGCATGCCATGAACTGATTGCCTTAATAGATGCATGAGGGTAAGTTTGTTCTATGTGTAAGTACAGAACATTTATAGATTGATACATATGTCCTTGAGTCTGAGTCAGGATGACTGACGGTCTGTGTGTAGAATGATAAGATGATTCTTCCACCCTATGCAAGACACATCTTCACACCTTTCCCTCCAAACAACCTCCTCAGCTCAAGTTGGAAATCACTCCACTTCTAGAGCACAAAAAGATAGACGTTTCTTTTCTAAATACCAATTACACTGCATTTTAATCAGCTAATCTTGGTAATGCTGTTAATGACAAGAGTTCTAGTACTGTTATCATTGTGTAACTGATAAGAGTTATAGCCAGTGGTGTAATTTAGTTACAAGGTCGCATCAATTAGCTACCATTCAAGCTAACTGACCTGATATCAGAGAAAGTTATGAGATCTGCATACTAATCTGCATGTTATATTAATATACAATTGAATACAGTATATGTTACACTCTCTTCCTTAAAGAGATCAAATAGTTCAAATAGTATGCGTTTCTTTCTTTAGTGGAACATAAAAAGTATTTTTTAAAAAAGGATTATTTTGTGTGATATATACATATATATATGTGTGTGTGTGTGTGCGTGTGTGTGTTGATTGAAATAAAGCTAAAATAAAATGAAAGAATATACAAATATTCAATGAAGAACTTGAACTTGATAAATAAATATAGAATACTACAGTTCTTACAATTAAAACTGAAATGAAAAAATACTTCAAAACTAAAACTTCATAGAAATACTAAAAATAACAAAATAAAATAAAAATAAATAAAAATTGAAACAAAAATTAAAACTGAAAGCTGAAAAGCTAATTAAAATATGAATAAGCACTAATAAACACTATAAAATATGAATAAACACTATAATAGTGTATATATATGTATATATAAACAGTTGATTATTATTAATATTATATTATTATATTTATATTATATTATTATTAATATTAGTTTTTATATTATTATTAATATTTGTTTTTAAACTAATATACAATGAGTCAAATCTTGGTGACTATACTGTCAAACATATTCAGCAGTGCAAAAGAGGTTAATCTGAAAGGAGAAACGTGAAGAGGGCACACACACACACACACAGAGAGAGAGAGAGGACTACAGGCAGAGACAGGTGAGGAGAAGAGCCGGCCAGCTCTGCTGACTCAGGCCATTTCAAAAGTGTTGATTTCCGCTCCATTTCTCCAGCCTCTTTGTAATTCTAATGAGAGTGTAAAAGGTGTCAGGAGCCAGAGAGGGAGTAGACAGAAGAAGATAGGGTGAAAGAGAGCAGATCAGATTAAATATCGACTGACTTCAGGCTGTCCGATGCAGACAGACAGTGTACTGAGTCATCATCTGTATACCCTGCCGGCTCGGCTGAGAAGGAGAGACAGAAAGAGGATGAGCAGACAGAGCCGGGAGGGAGAACGAGGAAGAGAGGAGTTACCCAGGGGAGAGTGAGGAGAGCAGTCAAACGCTGGGCTTGTGGGGAGGAGAGACCAGCATAAGTAGGCGAGACAGAAAGCATGCTGTCAGGTAATGAAGGGAGTGAAAGTAAGAGATGGGATGAGAAGAAAGAAAAAGCAACAGTGGCTGGACAAGATGCTGGACGGAATACAAAACAAACACAGGATCGAAACTAGGACCGTTCAGATGAACATTTATTAAAGAGCCTGGAGATCTCTGGGAAATGAGAGAGAAAGGATGTTTATAAAAGTATACCAGTATAACTATGCCAACATTTAGATCTTATACACAATATGAAGATGAAACAATTGGTTTTGAAAATAAAAAGGATAAAAAAAAGTTACACATACTAACTAACTAGTTACTCAACATAGTATCAGTTCTTCTCTGTAAACCATTTTTCTGAGAGCAAAGAAGAGACACAAACTATACTGTCTTAAAATATACAAGTAAGCCATGCTTTTAGTGTCTGACAAAAAAGATGCTATAGTGTTTTTACACATTTTTTTTTCTTAAATTAATAATGCTGATTTGGTTGTATGAGTATTACAATAATTTTATATTCTCGTCAATCCTTTCATTTTTCAAAACTTTGTGTGATTTTTGTGTCAATGTATTTATGCCTCCTCTGGGCCCCAGCAAACCTCCAGTGGGGTCACAAGATGACTTAAAATAATTCAAATTAATGTATTATTATTATTATTATTATTATTATTATTATTATATCATTAACACATCATTTTACTATTAATTCAATTTAAATAAATGAAAATCAACAAAAATCTAAAACATAAATCACATTTTTTTTTTTTTTTTTTTTTTTACAATATTGGGTAAAACACCACTGGGTAAAATTTTACAATTTGCTTTACAATTTCGGACAATTTAAGAGCATTTGGAGGAAAAAACAAAGACAAAACAAAAACCATTTAGTTGACCGTTTCTTAGCCACGTGCAACTTTACGTGCGGCCACAAGATGGAGACAAATCAAAAACAAAACGCTGAACGGAAGCACGGCAGTCAAATAAGGAAATGACGTGAGGCGTGCGGTATTTCTGCTTTGGGAAGCCAGGGGAGCTGGAAACACGTTCATGGGGCAGTTCTGCTACAGTTGTTCAGTTGTGACATGACCGATAGGACGAAACGACAGTCAGCGAGAGCCCGAAAGCAAAGGTAGGTCAGTCTTCGCTGTCTGAATCACTGTCAGGACAGAGAGGTGTCACAGAGAGAGACCGTGGAAGCGTGTGATTCACATCTGCTCGTCTGTCAACACCTAAAACCTTCTGTCACCACTAAATATAGCCGAGAGACAAGACGCCTTTAACGACAGCACGGTAGCAGGAACACGTGTGAGAGCTGTTTGGTCCGAGAAAATCCAGAAAGTAATGAGAGTGAAGGTTAAACAGATGCGACTGTACCACAGGAACTTTTTTCAACAACTATATGTAACTCTCTAAATATACCTATTTTTTAATCTATCCCAAAGACTAAAATGTTTAGTGAGTGTGGACATTGATATACTGTATGTCCTATATTCATTCATGCTTACATTTTGTTAGTAGACTATATGTTATAATAACTTAGCAGTCATTTGTCTGTCAGTGATGCGTCCTGACAGCTGAGCTGCATTTGGATCCAGGTGTCTGAATAGGACATGTGCTTCAGCTCTTTAGGTCTCATTACAGGCTAAATATTTGTCTCTTGACCATTTCATTGAAATTCTAGTTTCATTATCATTATCCATACAACTTAAACATTGTCTTACTGACATATTAAATAATTTATTTAGTGAATGCATGACTAGTACTACAAAACTAGTACTAAAAATTGTTATGAGGATGGTTGTGTCCAAGGTTTTCTCACATACAACAACATAGTTTTTTTTCCCCTGGCCACATTCACATTTATCATTGGGGGCATGAATGAACAATTTTAAGAAAATATATCTAAAACAGCCTGTATTGTGAAAAGCACTGAACGGAAACTTGACTAATAGCAGGTGATTATAACATTTTCATAAGAATGCAACTGATTCATTTTATGAAATACTAATGCATTTTACACTGCACAGAAGCTTCATCTGAAGCAACATGTATACCACGGAAAGATACATTTATACAGACTTATAATGCAGCAGAGACAGTATAAATACATTTACACAGAAACTACAATTGCAGAAAAAATATTATGAAATAGTTTTTAAAATGAAGCAATGTACATAGAAACATGCAACAGAAATGAGGGACTACCTGTAATATATAGTCTTACATAAATTCAGATATGATATAACTTGATTATAAATGACTTTCTCACTCAGATCTGTGTTAAAACGAACTAATTTTGATCTCTGTGGTCAGGAGTTGCACAAAGATGGAAGACTGTTTGATAGAAGACCAGACAACCTTTTACTCAAAGGCAGAACACTATTGGAAGGAAGTCCCGCCCACTGTGGATGGAATGCTGGGGGGTTATGGCAGCATTTCTAGCATCGACATTAATGGCTCCAAAAAGTTTCTTCAAAAATTCCTTGGGGTGAGTAGTTCTACAGTAATACTTTAATTCTGCAAGCACAAATTAAATCGATCAAAAGTGAAAATAAAGACATTTATAATGTTACAAAAGGTTTGCATTTCAAATAAATGCTGTTCTTTTGAACTGGCTTTTCATCAAAGAATTAAAAAAAAAAAAGTATCACTGTTTCCACAAAAATGTTATACAGCACAGCTGTAAAATATATTAAAACGGAAAACAGTTTTTGTTTTTTTTATTGTAATAACATTTCACAGTATTGTAGTTTTTACTGTATCCTTTTTTATAAACAAATGCAGCTTTGGTGAACATATGAGTCTTCTTTCAAAGTTCTTTCCCAAATATTTGAACATTAGTGTAAATATCTTTTGCAAGTCTACTATTCTGAATTCTAGTTCGCTGTCAAATCTTATAAACTGATTATTTGAAAGAAATATTGTGAAACTAACTGTAATCTTTCCCACAGTTACTCAACTTTCACCTAAACACAAATGAAAGTTCATGAGAAGCACACAATCAATTGGTTTTCTGTTTTACTCTAAGGAAGGCCAGGGTAAGACTGGGACAGGCTGTGCTCTGGACTGTGGTGCAGGAATCGGCCGTATCACCAAACGCCTGCTGCTGCCCCTCTTCCGTACAGTGGACCTAGTGGACGTGACTCAGGAGTTTCTGGATAAAGCTCGTAACTACCTGGGTGAGGAGGCCAAGCGAGTGGAGAACTACTTCTGCTGTGGCCTACAAGACTTTCAGCCCCAGCCAGAACGCTACGATGTCATATGGATCCAGTGGGTGATTGGTAAGGCATACAGTTCACTTTCACTACAATATCTGTGAACAGAAATGGTGAAAATGACCAAATGTATCTTCTATTATATTTTGCAAACACAAATCAGTCCATGTGTCTCTAGGTCACTTGACTGATGAGCACCTGGTGGAATTCCTGAGGCGTTGCCGGAGCGGTCTGCGTCCAGATGGCCTGATTGTGGTGAAGGATAATGTTGCGTTTGAAGGTGTAATACCTGATGATGTAGACAGCAGCGTGTGTCGGGATCTGAATGTATTACGTCGCCTAGTAGCCCGTGCCGGACTCAACATCATCTGTGAGGAGCAGCAGCAGAACTTCCCTGAGGAAATCTATCAGGTCCACACTCTAGCACTCAGATAGCTGTGAGCCTAAACGAGGAGGTTTTATGTGTTTGTTCGGAAGCCAATAATGAGAACAAGTTAAGATCAATCTTAGCTAAACAAGAAGCTACGTGTTACTGCCAATGTGATCACCGTTTTTTTTTTTTTTTTAAAGCCACAAGACTTGAAGGTGACGTTGGGACCTTGGGATTTTAAGCAGGGGAGTTTTACTTGACCTCTAGAGTTTGTAATATAAACAGCTAGGTTTCAACGCTATTATGAATGGAAAATGGTAGCTTTTCAGATATCCAAACAGTTATACACTCCAGTTGATCCACAGTTTGAAGTGTGGAAGGTAGAAACAATCAAGAAAAAATGTAAACCACGCAATGCTTGTTTTTAGCAATGGGTGTGCTGAATACTTGAAGGGACAGTTGACCCAAAAATGGAAACGGTCATGTTTTCATCCTCGTGTTGTTCCAAACCTGTATGACTTATTTCCTTCTAGTGGACATAAAAGATGGTATTTTGAGAAATGTCTGAGTCATACAGGTTTCCACAAAGTCATACAGGTTTGGAATGACATGATGGTGAGTATTTGATGACAGAATTGTCATTTTGGGGTGAACTTTCCTATTTAAGACTCTTTAATTCAGAGTTCAACATGTGTCTGTGGCACTGAATGGTGTGTGTAAAACACTTTCATAACTTATATGGCAATTTGCTGTTGACAGAAAACTCTTATATGAACCATATGCTGTATTTTGCCTTGAATAAACTAATATTTTGGAGCAGTGTTTGTATGACAGTGTTATTGTGTATAACAATGGTTCTCAACATTTTTGGCTCGAAGGCCCTTCGTTGTCCAACACAATATTCATGTCCCCCGTATATGCTATATTTGTAAAATAATTACGATCTGTCTGCTGTAATTATGACAAAGCTGCTTGTTTTCAAACTTTTTATTGATATTTAATGACTTTAGTACAATTGTTTTAGAAAAACAAGTTATTGAGGGAAAATAACAATATGACTTAAGCTCCCATCTTGATATTTTTAATTTGCCGCATTTGGATTATTTTAATATATATTAATAATGTTTTATAAATTTAAATACTTTTAAGTCATCCCGTGGCCACCTTGAGAGTCTGTGGAGGTCCTCTGATTGAGAAACACTAATGCAGAATATACAAGTTTGAGATGGATATGGAAATATATTTTGGTCAATATTTATTTTATGAAATTAAAAAAAAAAAAAGAATTATTTCCAACTTTGGTTTCAAGACTTTATCACTGTATCCTTCAGTTTTATACAACAAAACTGGAAGCAGTAACTACCTAATTTACAGCTAATATCAAATCAAATTCATGGTCTAGTTATGTGTGTTCATATTAATTTCAGTTACACTTACAGGTCCCAGCTGCACTGTCAAAGGCAGTGGGGAACAACTTGGAAGAAGAAAGTGGTCGGACCACAACTCTTAACACCATTTAATCTCAGTTCAGACTCACTTTCACATGAGGCTGTTGGTTATTAAGGCTATGTGTTTAATAGAGAGATCAGGACCAGGTTTCACTTTGAAAGCGTTTGGCTTTCTCCATGGCATCTAGCATCTCCTGTGCCTGGTTTTCAGACATGCCACCCTCTTTCTGGAATGCTTCTTTCAGTGCGTCACACACACTTGTGGGCATCTGCTTGGCATTCCTGAGTGAAAAGGGAAGGGTAGCTCATTTCTGTAATGCTCCTCATGTATGCAGTACTGTCATATTGCTCATATTGCTAACCAACCATACATGTAAGGGTTTGATATTCCCTAAAAATTTAAATGATTTAGTAAAATGTTGAATGCCTAAACTTTGTTAAAAAAGACTTACCCAGCTATATAAAAGAACGCATTCTTCTTTGCTATCAGATCCCATAAAAGTTTGCTTTGTTCCTTCACACGATCCTGAACATAGATTTTTTCCTCCTGTAAATGAATCATATTAAAATTTACCTAATTATATCCCACAACTTATAAAAGGAAACATTTCCAGGGAAGTGTTCTTGGGACCTCCCCAGCACTGCACATTTTGGATATTTGGCTGATTGGACAAACCTACGCAGTATTCTTAAAGTTGTCTGACCTGATCTCTGGAGAAGGCTGTGACGAGGATCATCTGGCCCGCCTGCACCTTCTCCTCCCATTCTGATCGACAGTAGAAGTCTTTTGATTCAGACCGACAGCCAAAGAATAGCACATTTGCTGAAACAGGAGATGAGGCTTCAGTTAGAATGTATTATCACTAACTATTCTGTGACTTAGCAACAGCATTATGTGTCATGACACACAATCAGTCACTACTTATCAAATTCTGTATTATCACACTGTTAGGTGTATTATCACACCTTTAGAGGAAAAAGCTCACTATAAACTTCTTTAGCAAAATACAAGTTTGATCACTTTCAATCTTTTTCATTTCTGAAAAACTGCAAAATCCAAGAAACTCACCCATCTTCCCCTGAGCAGCCCTCTCCTGTATGGCAGATCTGAAGGGAGCCACACCAGTCCCTGGTCCCACCATTATAACAGGGGTGTCTGGGTCCTGAGGGAAACTCAAACTTCCCTTCTTCACCCAAAGTGGTACGTAAACATCTCCTAAATAGCATTTTGGACACCAATAAAATGGAATGTACAGATTTCATATACTTTATTTGTCTGAGTACATTACTGACTGTTTTTTACTTTCTTTCAGTTTGATCAGACCAACCTTTAGAAGGGTCCAGAGATGCCAGCCAGGAAGAGCAGAGGCCTATGCGTGGCTTAAAAAGCATGCTTTTATATTTCACCACGGCAACCAAAATCTGGATACGGTTAGGGTGTTGCTGTGGGGGAAAAGGTAAAATCAGAAAGACATATTTATAGAAATATAAATGTTTACACCACCGTTCAAACGTTTAGGGCTGATAACGTTTTTGAAAAAAGTCTCTTATATTTTCTGTTTTTATATATTTTAAAATGCAATATATTCCTGTGAACACAAAGATGAATTTTCAGCAGCCATTGCAGTCTTCAGTGTCAAATAATCCTTCAGAAATCATTCAAATATGCTAATTTGGTGCTTAAAAAACATTTCATATTATTTTCAGTTTTCAATGCACAAACTGCTGCTTAATATTTTTTGTGGAAAAATTCTTGGATGGATTGGAAGTTCAAAAGAATTTTTGAATTTTGTAACATTAGAAATGTCTTTACTGTCACATTTGATCAATTTAAAGCATTCTTACTAAATAAAAATATTAATTTCTTTAAAAAAAAAATCTTACTAACCCCAAACATATGAACAGCAGAACTGTATAAATGTTTAACAAATATATATGTATGTAAATATATACGTTAAAAATATTTACCAAGAGCGACGAGGCAATAGAGAAGGAGCGAGGCTGAATTTCTGGAAAAAGATCCAACAAGTAGTCAATGCTCAACTCAGCTGTGGTATGAGGGAAGTCTGCCAGTACCTGAGTTAACAATAGAAAGGGATTAAGCCACTTTTTTAATGATTACACATATAATAATAATCTTAAACATTTTGTAGAAACACAGCTCTTTCCTAATCCCTATGACAAAAGAAGTCAGTGTATGAAATGAATCTACAGACATCCAAAAAAAAAAAGTTGTATTAATTCACATTAACAGTCAAGTGATCTCTGACCTCCAGGGCTGTTCGACGGGGTCGGTTGCAGTAGGAGTGAAGAGCGTCCTGACCCTGAGGGGAACTAAACTCCAAAAGTTTATCACGCTCCAGCTCATTAGTGGTAAAAGTGGCCAACACCTCAAAGAAGGAACGGCGTGGAACAGCAGAAATGTCCAGGAACTGTTCCACCAGAAAGCGAACGGAGCAGGGCTGAGGAAGACGTGCAGGGACTGCTGCTACAGGAAGGAGAGGAACACAGAGATTAAAAGGTAAGACTTTCTTTCTCACATGGAACACAAAAGGAGATTTTCTGAGGAAGTTTGACATGTGGGTTTGGAACATGACAGAGAATGTTAATTTCTTTTTAGGGTGTTATGTCTCACCTGTGCTGCTATCAGTGGGAGTTAGTGTGAAATAGCAATCCGGGTCAAGTTTCAGTAGTTGGCAGAACTGCTCCACATCCTCTGCAGCGTTACAGGGTCTCATCATTACAACATCCCCTGCACTGTACCTGTCAGAGATAGATTACAACATCTTTTCATACCATTTTGTGATGACATTTAATCTGTATGATTTGATTTGAAATATTTCACGTATGCTCACTGTATGTTGGAGCCGGTGATGTCGAACTCGATATGCCTGACATCCTGGAAGTGTGAAGGATGAGTCACTCTCTGATTGAACACAACTCGAGCTGGAAAAGGCTGCAGAGGGGTGGGAGGGGCCTTATTATCAGGGGTCTGGAGATGCTCAGTCTGCTTGTCTGGGACTTCATCTAGGAAGTGGAAAACGTATCTGGGTGGAAGTCTGAAAAAGATAGATTATGCATAAATATATGAATTGTTATCTATTTGATTCATTCATTTAATAAACATTATTGTTTGATTAGTTGACAGACTGACTTTTCTTCCTCACGGAGTGGAGCCAGGCCAGCTGGAGGAGGGTAGAGAGACAGGGATTTCTGCCAGAACGAAATCAACCAGGGGTCAGTCACACCATCTGGCCTGAGGAGTAATAAAAAGATATATATAGATATATCAACTGTACACATAACATATATATTCATTACATACACACACACATATATTTATATGTGTGTGTGTGTGTGAGAGAGAGATACATTTACATTTTTCAGGATTCTTTGATAAAAAATTAAAAAGAACAGTGTTTATTCAAAATTGAAATTTTGTGTTACAATGTACACTACTATTCAAAATTTTGAGGTCAGTTAATTTTTCTTTTTTTTATTCTTTTTTTTTCATACTTTTGTTCAGCAAGGATGTTTTAAATGGCAAAAAAAGTGATAGTAGACTTACATTGTTAGAAAAGATTTCTATTTTGAATGAATGCTGTTCTTTTTAACTTTTTATTCATCAAAGAATCAAAGAGAAATGATCAAAAAAAGTTCCAAAAAAAAAATATTAAGCAGCACAACAGTTCCAACACTGATAATAAATCAGCATATTAGAATGATTTCTGAAGAATCATGTGACACTGGAGTAATGGCTGATGAAAATCCAGCGCTGCGTCACAGAAATAAATTATATTTTAAAATAGGAAACCAATATTAGAAACTGCAATAATATTTCACAATATTACTGTTTTTCTGTATTTTTGATCAAAAATACAGAATACAGCCTTGATGAGCATAAGAGACGCTATAAAAAAAAAAAAAAACATTAAAAATTTTATGGATTCTAAACTTTTGAATGGTAGTATATATATAAAAATGGGAATCTCTGCTCACCCCAGATCATGTTGATCATCAGCCAGTCCAACAGGCAGCAGCATATTAGCACCAAGCTGAAGCAAACGCTTATGGAGCTTCTTAGCAACAAAGTTAAACCTGGAAAAAGGCCCAAAACGGTCTCAGCGTTGTTTGTCATGTAACATGAAAACACCAGCGACATCAGTTCTACAACCTAAATTCCGGAAATGTTGGGACGTTTTTTAAATTTAAATAAAATGAAAACTAAAAGAATTTCAAATCACATGAGCCAATATTTTATTCACAATAGAACATAGATAACATAACAAATGTTTAAACTGAGAAATTTTACAATTTTATGCACAAAATGAGCTCATTTCAAATTTGATGCCTGCTACAGGTCTCAAAATAGTTGGGACGAGGGCATGTTTACCATGGTGTACCATCTCCTCTTTTTTCAGTTTGAAGACGTCTGGGCATCGAGGTTATGAGCTTCTGGAGTTTTGGTGTTGGAATTTGCTCCCATTCTTGCCTGATATAGTTTTCCAGCTGCTGAAGTGTTCGTGGTCATCTTTGACGTATTTTTCATTTAATGATGCGCCAAATGTTCTCTATAGGTGAAAGATCTGGACTGCAGGCAGGCCAATCCAGCACCCGGACTCTTCTACTATGCAGTATGTGGTTTTGCATTGTCCTGCTGAAATACATGTTGTCTGGAGGGGAGCATATGTTGCTCTAAAACTTTTATGTATCTTTCAGCATTCATAGTGCCTTCCAAAACATGCAAGCTGCCCATACCGTATGCACTTATGCACCCCCATACCATCAGAGATGCTGGCTTTTGAACTGAACGCTGATGACACGCTGGAAGGTCTCCCTCCTCTTTAGCCCGGAGGACACGGCGTCCATGATTTCCAACAAGAATGTGAAATTTGGACTTGTCTGACCATAGAACACTTTTCCACCTTGAAACAGTCCATTTTAAATGAGCCTTTGCCCACAGGACATGACGGCGCTTCTGGACCATGTTCACATATGGCTTCCTTTTTGCATGATAGAGCTTTAGTTGGCATCTGCAGATGGCACGGCAGATTGTGTTTACCGACAGTGGTTTCTGGAAGTATTCCTGGGCCCATTTAGTAATGTCAATGACAGAATCATGCCAATGAGTGATGCCGTGTCTTCTGAGGGCCCGAAGACAACGGGCATCCAACAAAGGTCTTCGGCCTTGTCCCTTACGCACACAGATTTCTCCAGTTTCTCTGAAACTTTTGATGATGTTATGCACTGTAGATGATGAGATTTGCAAAGCCTTTGCAATTTTACTTTGAGGAACGTTGTTTTTAAAGTATTCCACAATCTTTTTACGCACTCTTTCACAGATTGGAGAGCCTCTGCCCATCTTTACTTCTGAGAGACTCTGCCTCTCTAAGACATCCCTTTTATAGCTAATCATGTTACAGACCTGATGTCAATTAACTTAATTAGTTGCTGGATCTTTTCAAAATTTCTTGCTTTTTCAGCCCTTTGTTGCACCGTGCCAACTTTTTTGAGACCTGTAGCAGCCATCAAATTTGAAACTCATTTAGTGGATAAAAGTGTAAAATTTCTCCGTTTAAACATTTGTTATGTTTTCTATGTTCTATTGTGAATACAATATTGGCTCATGTGATTTGAAAGTCTTTTAGATTTCATTTTATTCAAATTTAAAAAAACTTCCCAACATTTCCGGAATTCGAGTTGTAAAAGATTAGTTACCCTTTCAAATTAATTTAAATGTAAAAAATATGCAGATTAAACAACAACAACAACAATACATGAAAGGGAAATAAAGGCTTTGTAAGCAGAACATCTGCTCAGTCATCATACTTTGGATACGAGGAGTCTCCAAGGCCCAGCACAGCACAGTCAAGACGACAAAGAGAATCAGCAGGCAAAGACTTCCTGAACAGGAATCTCCAGAATTTCTACATGAAGCAAATATATATAACACTTTAATATATGGAATGCGTGAAAGGTTTATGTAATACGAAAGTTTAGTGACTAAATTGTTGTTTATAGTCTGACCTTCATATTGTCTGGAGGATCCCCCTGTCCTGTGGTGGCACAGACAAACACTACCAGAGACTCTGAGATCAGGTTCGCCTAACGAGGAGACATAGAGCAAAAGAGCTTATGAGTTATAGCGTTACTGTTAACCAATAACCCCACACCCGACTCAATGCAGATCCTCGCACGTCTGTGTTTGACTGCAGACTGCACTGACCACATTGTAACTGTCCAGAGCTTCCACTCGGACTCTCATCCGCCTCCTCTGCGCCTGGCGGCCGATCCGCTCTGCTGTGTCCTGCGCTGTTCCCGTCTGACTCCCGAACAGAACCAGCAGAGCGTGCCTGCTCATTTTCTCACCGGAATCAGACAACTGATCAGAGAAGCAAATAAATGCAGCAAGGTTTTAGTGTGGTTTTTGAGCAATCAACGTCAGATAAAAACAGTACGCTATAAAATACAATACCGGAACTTTTTATGAGACTAAATCAATGGTTAGTTGTAGAACCGACGGATGTAAAGGCATGTCAGTGACAGCTTTGAGTCGCCCACCGTCTACGTGACGATTCTCATGCGATACCCTGCATCTTATCGTGATCTCCGATACAGAAAATATTCCATTTGAGTAAGATTGAGTGGCTTACCTAAAGATAAAAGCACTTTAAGTGATACCCTCACTACCGTCAGCACATGTACTGACAGTAAAAACTAATGCAGAACGGGCTCCACTGGTATGTTGTCATGGAGCGCTTTACGGCAGACTTCATTTTCGCCAACGTCGTTTTACGACAGTTGTGCAATTCATTCACGACACTGTAACCTAAGCTAAAAAATAGTGAAAGACTTCGGGAAACATGACCAAAATTGGATTTTATATATAATATTCCAAATTTAATTCATTCTTTATTTCAGACCCATAGGTCCATATCAAAAAAGTAAAAACAAACAAGCATACATTTACAAACATACAGACTTTCATATCAGTGCTTCTTCCAAAACAATAAATACATTGTATCACTTAATGTAAGATTATTTAAAACAATTATGACTGTATTTTTTAATAATCTACACATAAAATTATACATATAATTCCTTAACACAGCATGCAAAGTGGGTACATTATTAGAAACAAACATTTGGCTTACACATGTCCACCTAAAGAAACATTCTTAACCCTTCATAAAATGCCACCTAGATTGTCATTTTAACTTTATTATATTTACACCACAGGTGTGCCTTTTAAAGTGAAGTACAGTATTTTAGAGTCATCTGTGTATAAAATTTACGAGCCAGCATATTTATCTGTCACACGACTTACAGCACTGACGCTACAGATTCATTCTGTACATTGTAGAAACTGCGTTACTATTTATCCTAATATACCAAACACCCATAATCACCACACATATTCACAAAAGGGGATGTTTAAAAGAACTGTTGTCTCATTTTTGTTGCTATTATTTCATAACTCTCTAATAATTCGTCCATTAGAGGGCGTCGTTTATTAAATATGTGAACCGGAAATAATAGCACGACTGACCTGTTCTTAGTTTTTAAGCGGTTTTAAAAATGGCGGCCGGGAAGAGGTGTATGTTTACAGTTATTAATGCGATATTAGCGGCTCTTTTCATAGAAAGTCAATGCCGGCTCCATCATCTCGTGCTTAAGGTGTGTGTGTGCTGTGCTTGAAATGTTTCTGTAGGATATTGGTGTAGTCACTGTGTCGTCGTTGTTGTTGTTTAATGCGACGGATGCTGTTTTATGATTCATCAGTCGTAACCGTTTTGTTGTTATAATGCAAACAGATGATAATTTAAACGGCACTAAACAGACTTGTTCTGTCTCAGGATGACATCCGTCAGCGGGTCCATCTGAACACATTCGGCTTTTATAAAGATGGTTATATGAGTTTGAGCATGAACAGCCTCAGCTTCAGTAATGCGAAGATGGACAACATCGACAGCTCCACGGTCAGACTCTCTCCTCTCTGTTACATGATCGGCTTTGAGATGAAATAATACCATCAAATAAATCAATGTGAAAATGTCTTGCACGTTATTAATGGACGTTTTTATCTCGCCTTATACGAGACCGTTTCTCATTATCATAAAATTAAAGTAAATGAATGTCACCTGCAGTATGTTGATCAGGAAAAACTGACTGGGTTTCTTTATGAAATGGCTTTCTAATATGTTCTCTCACATTTTAATTAATTAATTATTTTTTATTATATTCATTGCAGATTGGTTTTAGCCTAGATCGTGCAAGCAATAATGGCTTCTCCACATATCTGGTCAGTATCTGCCTTTGAATGTCCAGCTGAATATAATTCTGTGCTTTTACTGTACAGTTTGGTATCAGTGTTGTGCATTAAATGTGTCTGTAGATTGTTATTGTTAGTTTAAGCATAGGTCCGTATTATCATAAATTAACCGCTGTAACTTGGAAATCTTGTCAGTTAAGGATTTAATAGCAGTACAGTATGATTCATACAATATAATTTGTGACTCCGGACCACAAAACCAGTCATAAGTAGCATGGGTATATTTGTAGCAATAGCCAACAATACATTGGATGGGTCAAAATGATCGATTTTTTCTTTTATAGCAAAAATTAATAAGATATTAAGCAAAAATCATGTTCCATGAAGATGTTTTGTAAATTTCCTACCGTAAATATATCAAAACTTATTTTTTCATTAGTAATATGCATTGCTAAGAACTTAAAAGGCGATTTTCTCTTCTTTTTTTTTTAAAATTAATTAATTAATTAATTAATTTGTTTTTTGCACCCTCAGATTCCAGATTTTCAAATAGTTGTATCTCAGCTAAATATTGTCCTATTCTAACAAACCATACATCAATATAAAGCTTTTATTCAGCTTTCAGATTATGTATAAATCTCAATTTCAAAAAAATTGACCCTTATGACTGGTTTTGTGGCCATGGGTCACATATTAGATTAAAGCTAACATTACTGTACCATTGGTAACATTGGCATTTACTGTATGATCTTTCAGTCAAACTCAGTCAGATAACCGATGACCTCTCTTATGAATACGCAGGACGAGGGTCTTGACTACTGTCCTCTAAAAAAGGATCCAAGTAGTAATTTTGCAGGGGTGCTTCTCTTGCTGGACTTCAAAAATAACTTGTGAGAAAAAATAACTTTTTCCCTCTTTATTTTCTCCCAATTAAAATGAATTTGGGAGTATTATCCAGTTTATGAATGTTCTGTCTTGACTATATCTTCAGAGTGAGGAAGAAGACTTCAGCAGAGGCTGGTGTGTTTCCCAAAATCATACCTGTGGTGCCCAAAATCATTGTGGTGGAACAACAAGCTGAAAAGGGCCGAGATCTCCAAGACAAGGGGCCAGATGATGGATCTCAGTCTAAAAGTAAGTCTTTCTTATCTTGAAATGTATATCACATCATGGCATACACAACCATACAATTTCAAATTTGGAGTCAGTATTATTTTTATTTTTTTTATTAGTAAAATTAATATTTGTATTCCGCAAAGATGCATTAAATTGATCATAAATTACAGTAAATATATTTATAACGTTACAAAAGATTTCTGTTAAAAACTTTGTTCATCACAGAATCCTGGAAAAAATATCTCAATTTCCAGAAAGAATTAAGCAGCATAACTGTTTTCAACATTGATAACAATAAGAAATGTTTCTTAAACATCAACTAAGAAAATTAGAATGATTTCTGAAGGATCATGAGACACTGAAGACTGGAGAAATGGCTAGAAAAAAATTACAGTTTTACAGTATATTCAGATAGAAAACAGTTGATTTTTTTTTTTTTTATAGAATAGGCTAAATGCAGCCTTGGTGACCATTAAAGACTTTTCAAAAAATAGTTTGTAAATGTTTTCATCCCATTTGTGTTGTAAATGAAAGCCTTTTAATTCATGCAATTGTAATGTTGGCTTTGCATTCCTGTTTTGTATCAGTCTACTTTTTAATTAGATTTTGTGTTTTTCTCCTGTTAATTTGTAGCGGGTTCTAAATCCAAGCGAGATGTTGAGGTGAGAGCTGTTTTTAATTATGACTGCATTTAGTCTGAAAAAATTCTCTTAATGTCTCAATTCTGCATTAACTGACTTTAATATTATTACTCCCCCCAGAACAAGACAGAAGATACCTATCCTCTTCAGAACAAAGGCAAAATCTACTCAATTCAGGTGGGACATGAAGTGGTTTTGCTGAGAGCTCATGGGGCTCTGAAGTACATCAAGTTAGTTCTGAACTAAACTAATACCTGTCCGTTTCTACTAGATGTACTTCTTTTGACATCTGCCTAATTGTGCACTCCACTGACTGACCTGTTCTTGTTCTAGTTTTACTTCAATGTCACAACGGATGAGCAGCAAGGCCTTTATAACTTTTATTTCTACAACTGCTACTCTATGCCAATAAACCAGGACAGCTCTTTGTCAAACATGCTGCCTTTCAGCATTGATGTGAGTGTTTCTCTGAGTTCTAAAATACAGTGTCCTTAAATGTAATGAAGTTCAAGTCTGTACTCAAGCGGTAAATACAATTTCAGATCAACATCGAGGAAAAGAATCCAGACAGCTTTCTCTCTGCAGGAGAGATTCCTTTACCTAAGCTTTACATCTGCATGTCCATGTTCTTCTTTCTCATCGGCACGCTGTGGGTTCATGTTTTGCGTACACGTAGGTAAGTGCCACAATAACAGATATTTCTATTTGAAGGTTTCATACAGTACATGTTACAAGAAATGACCAGTAGAGAGCAGCAAAGTCTCATATTGTCTCCTGTAAAATTAGTAAGCAGATTTTGTAATTACTATGTACTTTTCTTTTTTAGTTCTGATGTTTACAAGATTCATTGGCTGATGGCTGCTCTTCCATTCACAAAGTCCCTTTCCCTTATTTTCCATGCAGTGAGTGTTTACCTCTTTGTTTATATGTGAATGTTAAAGAGAAATGTTTGTTTTACGTAAATGTTTTCAGATTTCAAGTGTTTTTTTTTTTTTTTTTTTTTAAATTTAAATCATACATCATAAATTAGCAAACCTTGTTAGTTTCTTGAAAACTTTCCGTTTTGCTTTATGAACCACACAAAACTGATTTACGTAGATATCCAAGGCAAAAAGCAGCATTACATTGCCTTTGTTTTAACATTTATATTCCTATTTGACAGATTGACTACTACTACATTTCCAATCAGGGTTTTCCTATTGAAGGCTGGGCTGTGGTCTATTACATTACTCACTTGTAAGTTCACCAACATATAAAGTGTGTGTGTGTGCATGTGAGAGAGAGAGATGTGTATGTCACTGGATAAGACAGGAATAGGGTGAAGCACTGTCATATAAGAAAAAAAAAGGACTGACGTATATACAGTTATGTTTTTGCTCTTCTGACTGGAATACACAACACAACCATTAAAATCTGAGCAGATTTTAAAACACTAGGCATCATATACTTGCTGACTTTGAAAATGTTTACAGGGTAAAAAACTGGACATTATACAATCAACTAAAGATCGAACACTACTACACTCTTGTCGGCTTGTTTGATATCCTTTGACTGAATTTATTGTCTGAAAGTGAAAAATTCAGAGTCTCTGCCTGTACATTGTAAAATTTTATGTGAAATCAGTTAATTCTGGCTTCCCAAAATCTACACATTGGCTTTGACTTTCAGCAACTAGTGGTGATTCTTCGAGGCTGCAAATCTGGGCAAAAATCTGGACAAAAGTCATGTAGTGCAGTGATTCTCAATTCCAGTCCAGTCTACTGAAAATTCCATCGATTAATCGAGTAATCGGATACAAAGTACTTTTTCTTTATTAAAGAGCAATACTAAATATACAAAAGAAAATAAGACAGGTCTCTTAAAATGAACAAGTAATTTGTTTCCTTTTTAGAAAAATTAAATTTTTATTGCTGAAATTGCATATATTAATAACTGTGAAAACTAAACCCATTTAGTGCATTTAATTGCCATATTACATTCAAAATGCAAATACAAATATATAAAAATATAAAAATCAATTTAAAATTACTTTAAAAAAAGGTAAACATAGTACAACCTAAAACCAAGACATAAATCAAAATAATAGTAATAAAAAAATAATAATAATAACCTAAACATTGTGCAACTTAACTTTCAAGTTTCAGCCTAAATACAGCTCAGGCCTTTACTGTCTTTTTAGAAGGCTTTGTGGCTTTTTTAAGAGGCAAAAATTATTGGGCAGGAAGCTAACGTGGAACAAAGTCCGTACGCATAACATTTATTAACACATTTTTCAGCAACATGAAATTAAAGTTATTTGGAGAATAAACCCTCTTAAATGTCTCTCTGCATACTGGTGTGTGTGTGTATGTGTGTGTGTGTGTGTGTGTGTGTGTGTAATCCTTTAAAGGAGCATGTGGTTGCAAACACAGTGCTCTGTATGTAGTTACAGTTAATGGTAGGGATGCACCGAAATGAAAATTCTGGGCCGAAACCGTGAATTCTGGATGTGCTTGGTCGAAAACCGAAACCGAAAATGCTTTGTAATAATTATTTATTTTATTAAATAATATAAAATAATTTTGTAAGACTTTTTAATTTAACTCAATTTTAATGACACAGAATTTAAAAAACACAAGCCAATAAAATAACCACACTTTTATTGAAAGAAAATTGGACACAAAATATATTAATGTTAAATATCAATGTGCAACAGAATCAGACATAACTGTTGTTGTTTTTGACTAATTATCCAAATAATGTATAGTCCTGCAAACAGGGTTTTTCATTTCTCAAAATGCGGTGGAGGTGGTTCCATCCTGATAATTAAAAAAAAAAAGGTAAAACGCTGGCCTTTTTCTGTACAATTACATTTCCTCTGTTTTGTTATTATCCTAACATGCATGCACGTAGCCTATATAAGCAATATGATTATGTCGATGTTCCAATCATTTTTTTGCGCAAACAGGCAATGCCTGTTAAAAACGAAGTGTTTTTTTTTTTTTTTCATCATATTACTTATATAGGCTACGTGCATGCATGTTAGGATAATAAAGCAGAGGAAATGTAACTACAGAAAAAGGCCAGCGTTTTACCTCTTTTTTTTTTTTAATTATTCGTCAGAAACTTACCTATATTGTTTTCAAGGCATACAGCAAGTATAGCCTATATGTAAAGAAGCAAAACAAGCGCGTTCATGTGGGAAATCAGTCGTACAGCTACTGCTCAGTTCAGCTGATACGGCTTACACCAGTTCACCATGAATCACTATAAATAAAGCATTTCCTGTTATTCGTGTTATTTACAGAAACGGTAGCTTCTCCAACATTTAAAAGACATAGACTAATACACAACAAACGAAAAGAGAAAGGAATATGATCGGACCTGGGACTCGAACTCCTGTCACTAAAAGGGTCCTTAAAGTGGATCGCCATTCAGATCGACATTCTACTACACATGTCTGACCGCCTACTTCATTCATTCCATAGGTAAAGTGTACAGAGAGGCTTATGCGCATTTGTGAGTTAAGGCCGCGGAATGACAGTCTCAAAAGACTCCGCAAATACAAAAGCACTTATTTATAGACATTCTTAAAGCAGAACACTAATTCAAAGGACTCGCATTTGTTGTGCATGAAATAATTGTTACAGATACGGTATTTGAGGATCATTCTGTGAGCAAAGAAACAATAATGCCTTTGCCTGGATTGCCGTGTGCGCGCGTGTGGATCTCTCGCGTGCATTTGTGTATTGTGTGCCCGAATGTGGATCTCTCGCGTGCATTTGTGGAAGGATTTGATACTGTTTTCACTCCATAGCTGATGAAGTGACTCTCAGAGCAGTTCTGGAGATGTTGTTCGTGTGTTTATGTCCTCATTGAGAGGGCAGACGCTGAAATCACCGCGAGCGTCACGCGCGCTTCAGTGTGTGTGTGTGTGTGTGTGTGTGTTAAAGGAAAACGCGCGTCTCTGCCATTCATTCATACAGAGATATGATCGCGTAATATAAGTTAATGCTCATCAGATCGCGCAAATCAGTGGGAAATGAATAGAAATTATGATTCTGTGTAAAGAAACATCAAGTAATCATGTATAAAAATATAAAAACCCTGGCAAGGTTATTATTATCAGCGCATGTGAGCAGAGCAGAGCAGGGAGCAGATCAGTGAAGGAGATTTGAGCAGCGTTGTCCAGTACAGCTGTACTACAGTATGTCACAGCACAGTAACGCTACTGCAAACAGGAACAAGTATACTACAGAGAAATTTCTTGTCAGTGCGTTATTTGAGCGGACTTGGCTTTTCCGGTGATCATGAGCGGTAACTGAGCAGAATGCACGCTGATAGAGCGGAATATTGAACGGAGCGACACACGGCGCAGTGATGAGAGTGAAAGCTGAACACTGCTGGGCGGCGCGGCGCGGCTTATACAGGTGCATCTCAATGAATTAGAATGTCGTGGAAAAGTTCATTTATTTCAGTAATTCAACTCAAATTGTGAAACTCGTGCATTCAATAAATTCAATGCGCACAGACCGAAGTATTTTAAGCCTTTGGTTCTTTTAATTGTGATGATTTTGGCTCACATTTAACAAAAACCCACCAATTCACTATCTCAACAAATTAGAATATGGTGACGCCAATCAGCTAATCAACTCAAAACACCTGCAAAGGTTTCCTGAGCCTTCAAAATGGTCTCTCAGTTTGGTTCACAGGGGCGATTCTAGGATTTTCATTTTAGGGGGGCTCAGCCCCCAATGAGGAGATATATATCACACACCTGTTTACTGTACAAACAAAATTTTACTGTTTGCACTTCTAGTACAACCCTCTTTCCTTAGCTCAAGTATGCAAACCTCTTTAATTGCCACATGCACTGGAATATGTATTACACTGAATGTTAAATTTTCAAATGAAAATGGAAACATGATCATTTTATAAAGTATACGTTCATATGTGCTTCATATTCACTGGAGGAAACAGCTGTGGGTGAACGCAGCGAAAATTGAGGCTACTGTAGAGGGGAACCGATTGCTCCCCCGTGATATTTTATAAACTGTATTTATGACAAAGAGCTGAGCAGATGCAGATATTATAACAATATCGATAAACACACCTTGTCTTCTGTTTCTCGCTTTGCGCAACTGCGGTCTGCGGATTGAAGAACGCGCTGAAAGACGGGGAGGAGCCGATCGAAGTCTGCCGCCGTTTTCATATGAAATTTAAAGGGGACTGAGGCGATCACGAATTCGTAGTTTGTGGAGCTAATCGCAAAATTTAGGGGGGCTGAGTAGTCATTTTAGGGGGGCTATAACCCCACTAAAAATGGCCTAGAGACGCCCATGTTGGTTCACTAAGCTACACAATTAAATACTGCTGATCTGACAGTTGTCCAGAAGACAATCATTGACACCCTTCACAAGGAGGGTAAGCCACAAACATTCATTGCCAAAGAAGCTGGCTGTTCACAGAGTGCTGTATCCAAGCATGTTAACAGAAAGTTGAGTGGAAGGAAAAAGTGTGGAAGAAAAAGATGCACAACCAACCGAGAGAACCGCAGCCTTATGAGGATTGTCAAGCAAAATCGTTTCAAGAATTTGGGTGAACTTCACAAGGAATGGACTGACGCTGGGGTCAAGACATCAAGAGCCACCACACACAGACGTGTCAAGGAATTTGGCTACAGTTGTCGTATTCCTCTTGTTAAGCCACTCCTGAACCACAGACAACGTCAGAGGCATCTTACCTGGGCTAAGGAGAAGAAGAACTGGACTGTTGCCCAGTGGTCCAAAGTCCTCTTTTCAGATGAGAGCAAGTTTTGTATTTCATTTGGAAACCAAGGTCCTAGAGTCTGGAGGAAGGGTGGAGAAGCTCATAGCCCAAGTTGCTTGAAATCCAGTGTTAAGTTTCCACAGTCTGTGATGATTTGAGGTGCAATGTCATCTGCTGGTGTTGGTCCATTGTGTTTTTTGAAAACCAAAGTCACTGCACCCGTTTACCAAGAAATTTTGGAGCACTTCATGCTTCCTTCTGCTGACCAGCTTTTTAAAGATGCTGATTTCATTTTCCAGCAGGACTTGGCACCTGCCCACACTGCCAAAAGCACCAAAAGTTGGTTAAATGACCATGGAGTTGGTGTGCTTGACTGGCCAGCAAACTCACCAGACCTGAACCCCATAGAGAATCTATGGGGTATTGTCAAGAGGAAAATGAGAAACGAGAGACCAAAAAAATGCAGATGAGCTGAAGGCCACTGTCAAAGAAACCTGGGCTTCCATACCACCTCAGCAGTGCCACAAACTGATCACCTCCATGCCACGCCGAATTGAGGCAGTAATTAAAACAAAAGGAGCCCCTACCAAGTATTGAGTACAGATACAGTAAATGAACATACTTTCCAGAAGGCCAACAATTCACTAAAAATGTTATTTTTATTGGTCTTATGAAGTATTCTAATTTGTTGAGATAGGGAATTGGTGGGTTTTTGTTAAATGTGAGCCAAAATCATCACAATTAAAAGAACCAAAGACTTAAACTACTTCAGTCTGTGTGCATTGAATTTATTTAATACACGAGTTTCACAATTTGAGTTGAATTACTGAAATAAATTAACTTTTCCACGACATTCTAATTCATTGAGATGCACCTGTATTTTCGGTGGCCGAAAATTTAGTGCATCCCTAGTAAATGGACAAAACGATTCTTCAAAGCACATAATTTGCCTCGATGATTTTTTGTATTCGAGTTACTTGAGGAATCGTTTCGGCCCTACTTACGGTCGAATAGAACAAACATCTGAAATAATAAAGAGATGCATATAAAATGTCCAGAGCGGGGGTCGTGAGGACTGGAATTGATGTATCCATCAATTTTTTTTTAAAAAAAAAGGTTCCTCAGGTTTGTTTAGTTGATTAGGTGGATAGTGAACTTGTTTTTTGGATTAAAACCACTGTACTATTGTCATGATTTCTGTAACAGTAATTCAGCAATATGAGTGGTTAATTTTGCTGAATGTTTTTTTTTTTTTGTTTGTTTGTTTTTTTTTTCATTTATGCAGACTTAAGGGGGCACTGTTGTTCATCACTATAGCATTAATAGGAACTGGCTGGGCCTTTGTCAAGCATATCCTCTCAGATAAAGACAAAAAGATCTTCATGATCGTCATTCCCCTGCAGGTATTGGTCTTTTCTTTTTTTTTTTTTTTTAAAGAGAGTAGATTTTTTTTATATTTTTTTTAAGCTAAACTACTGCATTCCAATGATAAATACAGTTATGAATGAAATGTGATCTTGTTGGCCTTATGATATTAGGTTCTGGCCAATGTGGCATACATCATTATTGAGTCCACAGAGGAGGGCTCCAGTGAGTATGGTCTGTGGATGGAGATCTTGTTTCTGGTAGATCTGCTGTGCTGTGGGGCAATTCTCTTTCCAGTTGTCTGGTGAGTGCTCTACATCTTTGTCCTTATAATTTGGGCCAGATTAAATTTTTGGGGTTTTATCTTTAGTAGTTTAAGTCTAAAATCAATTGTTTTTGTTTGATAGGTCCATAAGACATTTACAAGAGGCATCAGCAACAGATGGGAAAGGTATGTCGAACATTATCAGAGCACTTTCTGGTAAACAGTTCAGTCTGATATAAAACTTGATCATCACGTACCATTTTCAATGGCCTTTTTTAATGACCAGTTATAAAAGATGTCGGTCATGTGTCACAATGTTTAAGCCATTTTAAATGAAATATTATGGAAAGTGAGTATTTTTAATCTTTCCAAATGCTTTTCTTGGTCATGTGAGCTGTCCTCCTTCACATTTTGCTTTTCTCTACATGCTATTCAAGAGACTTGGTCTTTATGGCATGAAATTGAATTGTGCTGTCTTCCATAATGCAGCAGTTCTAGATTTGCTGCTTTAAACATACATTAACCAAATAGTAAATCCTGCCATGTAAATGCAAAACAGTTCTCACTTACAGCTTTACATTTACATTACATTTACATTGTCATTTAGCAGATGCTTTTATCCGAAGCGACTTACAAATCTCTGATATATTTTTGTTGTTTTAAGAAAATATGTTTATTCAGCAAAGATGCGTTAATATAATCTTGAGTGGCAGTAAAAACATTTATAATGTTACAAAAGATTTCCATTTCAAATAAATGCTGTTCTTTTCAACTTTTTATTATAGTTTACACAAAACCATTAACAGTACAACTGTTTCAACTGTGAAAACGCTGTAAGTTTTAAGTTTTTAAGTACCAGATTAGAATATTAGAATGATTTCTGAAGGATCATGTAACACTGATGACTGGAACAATAGCTATTGAAAATTCAGCTTTACCATCACAGGAATAAATTTAAATAAACTATTTTAATTATAACAATTTTTCACATAATTACAGTTTACTATAATTTTTATAAAATAAGTGCAGCCTTGGTGCAACACTGACCACAGTGAGTGGTCACGCAGGGCAGGGGTTTGGTCAGGGGGTAGTTTTTCATTCCTTTGAGCAAACAGTGCGCGTGTCGTGTCAACATTTGTTAGTTACATGAAACAACTATACATGAAACATTTCTCTATTGTGGTTTGATAGTTTTAAAGTGGAAAAATGGATCCTGCTAGAGATGCTCTCTTTGGCATGTGCTCTGCCACTGTGCATTGTTGCCCGTTGTGACAGCAGATGCCAAGCAGCTTGCAAATGTCATAGCTCAGAGAAATCAGCCTGGGTTATGACTTTATCCTACCCTCAAATCCAGGGAATGGGTAGACAGATTCGACCCTGCAGCAAGGGATCTCTGCAAATTCCATCATCTAGGAAAAAATGCAGAAATTCTGCATTGCAAGTCTCATTTTTGTGCTGGTTTTTACTTAAATGTAAATGCCTGCATAACCTCATTACAGTTTATGAGCTGAATTCGTTTTTATTTCAGTGTGCTTTATTGGCATAGTTATTCTAAAATAATGTTGCAAAGCATCAGGAAAAGGTGTTGGTAATAGTTATGGAATTATTTTTTAGCCATTATTCTGTACCATCTTCCGACATTTCTGTGTTTATACTACCGTTAAAAAGTTTGGGGTCATTAAGTAATTTTTATTGTAATAATTTCATTATATTACTGTTTTTACTATATACAGTTTTATTTCTTGAACTGTCCTTGTATACCTTTATACACTATATACAATATAAATTTAATCTGATGTACTTTAATTTATTTGTATCTATTTTTGCCAGTTACATAAATGGTACTTAAAAATACGTGCATTTTACTAGTGAAGCTTTCGAATTATCAGAAGTACTGGTGTGTCTGTTAACTGTATTTTTGTTGTATGTTTTGCTTAGATGGCTTTTTTTCCCTTTGGATTGACTTTTATTCAAATACGCAGAAGTGTTCAGATCAATGCTTTAAATCTTACATATAAACCCCTTAACCTCCTGCTGAGAAAAAAAACCCTTAATGATGAGAGAAGTGCAGGTTTTGATGACAACCTCCTGCTGCGCCTTGTGCTTCTTAAATAGTGACGTGTGCTGAATGAGGCTTTTTCAGGTTGGTAGCCTGGAATGAATGTGTGCTGTCTTTAATTCATATATTTGATGTGATCCCTGAGGATGTCTGTTTTCAAGCTAACATGCTTGTAGTAACCTTTTCCCACCAATATTAGATTGTATGAACAAGAGCAGGTGTATGTGTGTGAGGAAGATCAGCACTCAAAATGAAGCAGATTATTCCCTTAGCCCCACTGTTTGTGTCCCAATTTTTGCCACTGCAGAAAAATGAACTCTTATAAGTTACAAAAGTGGAAATATTTAGGCACAATATATGATACTGCAGCACCACTGTATTTGCAGCCTTTGTGTATTATGACTTCATATAATCCTATACCGAAGAGAAAATATTCTCTCCAGGCAATCACCACACTTTTTTCCCTCTCAAGTAATCATTGTTTCATTGCTGCCTATCACATTTTTTCCTGCTTTCATCTTCTGCCTGTGATTGCCTTCTGATTTTAACAGTTTTCACAGCAGGAGCGAGAAGCATAGTAATTGAAGCATGAAAGGTAAATGGACAGCTCATCCCCTCTCTCGCTCTGTTTTAATCGTAATGTTTGACTTCTCTTTCCCTTTGTAGCTGCCATCAATCTGGCTCAACTGAAACTTTTTAGGCACTACTATGTGATGGTATGTATTCACTTCACTGTCTCGCTGTCCTTCTAACTTATATTCAGACACAGTGATTTTAAATGGACACATGCCTGGTGCTCAGTTCTGTGCAGGGCTGACTGCCTGTCACGGCATGAGAATTATTAGACTTATTAGTTTTGCCTGATTTTAACAGTCACTGACTGAATAAATGCATTTATTCATGAAGGTTTGTGCATGAATGCATTGAGTTCAATTTTTTTTTATTGCAATATTATAGTTTATTTCACAGTGATAACTTAAAATGCTTCACCTGTCGCTTCTTGATTTGCCATTAACTGTCTCCAGCTTTGTCCAGTGTGGTCCAAAAGTCTGAAACTACAAACCACTGGCATTTTTCCAATTTAATAGCGAACGCTTTATTCATTTAAAGAATAGAAAAGATATTACATTGTTATTTTGAAGTATTTTTTTAATGTTTCAATGGAAGCAAGAACATCTGACCATGTGGAGTTCACTTTATCAGTGTCACATTTTCTAATTTCATTATTGACCTAACTAGTCCAAAACCTTAGATAAATTTCTTCTTTATTTTGTTGCAACTTTGAAACAAAATCAGACTAGAACACACTGTTTGTTTGGTCGTTTGTCTTTGTTAAATGTGATCAGTCATTTGAGACCCTGAAACACAATTATCTAATTCTTTAGATAAATGTATCACTCCTCTGTCTGTCTCTTTTCTTCTTAATGTCTCTTTCTGTGTCACAGATTGTATGCTATATTTATTTCACCCGCATTATTGCCAGTCTCATCAAGGTCATTGTTCCTTTCCAATGGAAGTGGCTCTACCAGGTGAGTGATGGATACTCAAACAAAACAGATTTAACAACTGGCAGACATCTGTATACTAAAAGTGTAGTAGAAGTATACCAAAAGTCCAGTTCACATTAAGCATAAACTATTAATCACATCACAGAAAAGTTCATGGCAACATATCTGTAACATTTTTGCAATGTTAAAGGCATAGTTAAACTCAAAAATAAATTCTGTAATCATTTACTCACCTTCATGTCGTTCCAAACCTGTGTGTTTATTTCTTATGTTGAACATAAAAGAAAATATTTTGAAGAATGCTGGTAATCAAACAGTTGACGGTCCCCATTGACTTCCATAGTATTTCTTTCCCTACTGTGGAAATCAGTGGGGACCAACAACTGCTGGGTTCTTCAAAATTTTTCAGAATGTTTTCTTTTGTGTTCAGCATAAGAAAGTAACTTATACAGGTTTGGAACGACATGAGGGTGAGTAAATTAAGACAAAATTTTCATTTTTGAGGTGATCTATTACTTTAAGTGTTTTACATTAAAGGGGTCATTAACTGCCTTTGTTTTGTTATTTTGTACTGTTCTCTGAGGTCTACTTATAATGTTATCAAGATTTTTGCATCAGAAAATTTAGAAGTAATAGGCTATTTTGTGTCCTGTTTTTGACCCCCCTCATCAGAACACTCTGTTTGAATAGGCCTGGCGGATCGTAGACTTGGAAGTAAACGCTGACTGCTATGATTGGCTAACACTTGTGTATGTTTGACAGTCTATATGTCCTTCACAGATGGTTGTTCCAGTGATTTAGGTTTAAAATGCGTAAATACTCATATCAAATGATCTGTTTAACAGACAATAGTGCAGCAATAGTGATCATGCAATCAAAACAGTTACTCACACTTGTGTGTTGTGACATTACTGTCAGATCCGATATAGTCTGTGTTTTCCCGTGGAATTGGGCTACTTTAACACTATTGCCGTGGATTGTTTTTCATGCTCATGGGTTGAAGCGACCCCAAAAACGTAATATTTAGTCCCCTGAAATGTGAATTTTACCAGGGGAACCCCACCAAAAAAACTCATATTTTATCCCCCGGAACCTGATTTTTACTGGAGGACCCCCTTGAAACACGATTGAGCTATTTTTGATTAGCAATAGTGCAGGTTTTGTTGTGAAAACCTGGCAACCTTGAATATAGTAGGCACAGCATCCTCTTTTAGTTTCAATCTTTCTGAAAATCCCGCGTCGAATTGTGCCTTGTTTGTAGGGCTGCCACTAACGACTATTTTTATTTAGATTAATCTATCGACTAATTTATCGATTAAACTAAACGATTAATTTCCCATAAAAAATCTACAATTTTTATTAAACTATATTTTATTAAACCAAATGAAATCCAAATTTCTATGAAATCCTTATTTTAAAGCAAAAGTAAAGTGCAACATAGAGTGCAATAAGCAAGTGTCCATCTCATAGTCCAAATCACTGAAATCAAAGTTCAGTATTATAGTGTAAGAATGACAACATATCCACGTGTTCTAGTCTACTAATAATAAAATTCTAATCAAAAAACACTTTTTAAAGGAGTATTTACCAGAATTTATTTAGGAGAAAAATGTAAATGTGCAGTATTTCTGGAAAAAAAAAAAAAAGAAAAAAAATACTTTTCAATTAATTGGATATGCTTTTAATTATTAAAATTTAATGGA